>JAPMOQ010057673.1:2576676-2650119 GCA_026543055.1 Argiope trifasciata
ATATATATATATATATATATATATATATATATATATATATATATATACATACATATATACACAATGCTATAACATTATCTCTAAATATGGTGAAATCACAAAATCATAACAAAAAATTGCATTGTACAATATCATATTTTATTCTGTAACGAGTACAAGATGCGATTAATGCTAAAACATTTTAATTTGCTTGTTTAAATTAAAGAATTTACCTGTTAAAGTTACTGTTGTTTTACTAATAAGCATGATAACCCTTCAGATAATATACAGGATTCCTGTTTTGCTATATATAACCAATTAAATTTCGACATATTATTTTACCTATTTGTGAATGTTTCATTAAAATAATTATTGGAATTGTTCAGCCTTTCACTCTGATATGTTAATAACATCAAAAATATTTCTGGTTTATAGCTGTTTGTGATTACATTTAAAATACCAAAATTGCCATTTTCATTTTGCAGCCTTTCATATTTGCCAATAATGCGTTGTAAATTTGACCCTCTTTTTTTAGGGACTGGTTCCCATATATTTTTTACTGTCTCTCTTTCTGTAGTTGTGTAAACCAGAATTCAGAATCACTAATTACAAATTTTTACAGTTGAATTCCTGCCATTTAATGTTTTAACTAATTAAAGAAATTATCAGGCAAGAAAAGTTGGTTATAAAAAGATCACAAATTCCGATACTCTATGCAAAACTAATTTGAACTTTACTCTCGAAATAGACAAACAAAAAAAATGATTTATTGGAAATGAAGTGCTATATCGATGCTTAGTTGTGTAATTTTCTAATCTAAGAATTATCTGAAAAGTTTTCGTATTAAGGGCCATTTTTCTCCTATAATTGAACCTCTTATACCACATTAAACTTTGAAATACGAAATGCGATCATTTCTTCAGCTGAAAATTTTATCTCTTAAAATTTCATATAGTTTCTGTTTCACAATTTCTTTTTGTGTTCTGATAGTGAAATTTATTACTAGGATATATTTTATAATTTACTAACTTTTTTTACTAAGTTTTAAATGGCGTCATTTTTGGATATACATAAACAATTATTTTGGATTGAATACTTAATTTTAATAATTTTAAACACATAATTAATCAAATTACTGTTTTTAAGCTCTAAATATAAGGAAAGTTACATTCGAATTTATTCACTTGCTTAAATTTCTTTAAACTTAAATAAATGCAGATGATGTTTTTAAAGATTTTTGTTACTTAATGCCCTGACATACTTTGAATCTAAAATATTTTAATTTTATAAATGAATCTTTGAATGCATATCACGAAAAAGTGATAAATTTCTTTGTAATGAATTAAAATTGTGTTGTGAAAATCATTTGAATTATTATAAAATAAATAGCAATAATGGTAATTCAATAAAATAATGACAATGATAGTATTATAAGAACAATCCGGATATTTTAACCCTGAATAATCTGTAAGTCCACTGTAAATTGTTGTAGTATTAAGGAATAGTATGAAGTATTTGTGAATTGCTGTTAACCACAAGTAATTCTTTAAGTTGTAACTGCATCACATTTTCCTGAAGGTTGAAGAAGCGAATAATTGAATCACTTATTTGAACGATCTTTATTTAGATTTTCTCAATGCAGATGATTTTTTTTAAAGATTTTCGTGACTAAATGCTGTGGAACGCTTTGGATCTAATGTATATGAATCTTATAATTTGAATATATATATCTTTTGAAAAAGAATAGGATTAATTCCTTTGTAATGGAATAAAATTGTATAAACAAAATCATTTGAAATATTATAGTATAAATAGTAATGATGGTAGTTCCATAAGATAATGACGATAATAATATTGTTAGATTAACTCGAATTATAACAGAATATTCGTTTAAAATTGGGAATAAATTACCAAGATATTATTCGACAAAAAATATACATTCACTCCTGATGTTTAGTGCATACACAAAACCATGCTATAACGAAAACGATTTTTCTTTTTTCAAAACTGTGATAAATAGTAAAACGATTTTTCTAATCGCAATACTTCAATTTTCATTATTGTAATAGATTAATTTTATGATTTTGCAAGAGGAATTTTTTTCCTAATTATTATTGCAGCGATTTTTAAACACTTTATTTATCACCCTCCCAGAAGTTTTTTAAAGACTCGCTCTTGATTTCTAGAGCAGACACATACTTTTTCATCAATTTTCATATGAAATGACCTTTGCAAGCATTGGTTAGATCTTTTCCGCCATATACTCTTCTATTCTCGACCCATTTATTTTGATGGTTACAATAACTGAATGCTATCATTTTACAAAGTAAAAAATATTGATTAATTTATAACTAATTCTTTGACGAATCACTATGTTGTAAATATAAATACATTTGAGAGAAAACCCTTATTCTATTTAAGGAAATCGAGAGCAGATAAATAAATGGCGTTATCATTCTTCACAAAAAGCATGAATTTGCTTTTAGATGCATGGCATATAATGAAACGAGTGCGCTTTTCTATTTACACTTCTTTGCCTTTTGATGATTACAATGGACGAATTTAGAAGGGTGGAACCCTTCTATACGCATTTATTCCGTGTCTTTTCCATAGTTTCCGAACAGGAAGGACACGCATTTATTTCTTGAAGATAATTTTTCAGCAATGTAAAGTTTTCTCTCTCCCATTCAGCGGTGGGTAGATGTTCCGAAATGAAAGAACGGCAGAGGCTGGAAAGAAAAATGGGTCCTCTTTCCAATCCAACATAGTAGAACAAAAGACAATTTCTGTTTCCGTGTGGCGGCAACAATAGGAAGCTGTGTCGACGATCTTGTCTAACTTTTTCACTCCCCCTTCTAGTTTTTCCCTCACGAAAAGAGTAATTGGGGAATAATTCTCAAAAGCCACTTATCACCGCTGGGATCGATACAAAAATCCTGACCTGACACTCCGCTTCGAATTAATGACGATCCTCACGCACTTTGACAAACGTTCCCCCATGTGCTCAAGACCTCCACAATGAGAACACCCCCCGAAACGGGTATCACTTGCAAGATAAAGGAGATTGATTTTTGGAAAACCTTCTCTTTTTTTTCCCGTCCACGGTCTCGAAACAAATTAGGAAAGAATGGGGTATAAATTGTTTTAAAATGTTTCTTCATTCTGTGAAAATGTGTTTAAAAGACCATGACTATGTAACAACTTTCCTCAAAATTTTTAACTGATATGCTTAGTACAATTCGCTACTGTCTAGGACAGAGCTTCCGTTGCGTGATAGAAGTAATGAAAGTGAGTTATCGATTGAAAATACTGATCTGAATAGTAAAATAATTTAAATCTATGTAATAGCATTGGTTGCCCAGAATACTACATAATTTAGTAAATCGTTTTGCTTTTATTCATTTCCAACACATGTAAAGATAAAGAGTAACGTTTTCCATGCATAAGTATTCGCCTTCATTCAAGGTTTTCAAACGACTATTATGTGATAACTATTTCCTGATAGATAAATCAATCGATTTAGTTACAAGAAAGCAAGAATCAGAGAGTTTAAAACATAAGAAAAAAGCGTAATAATATTCTATGTGGTGCATATGTTGTGTGAATTATTCTAGAAAAAATTTACTAGAATGTCTTGTGTTTTACATAAAAGCGAATTTAAGATATCAATGAAATAGTTTTTTATGATAAAAAAAAACACTCGCAAGAATACTCTATGTTTATCTTCCTCGTATACTCACACAATATACATTTCTCCTATTCTAATACATAGACATTTTCGATCAAAATAATTTCAAAATTTGATACAAATTGAACCTTTTAGTGCAAAAATCCTATACAAAAATTCACCCATTTAGCTAGTAACGTTTTTGAGTTATCGTGTCTATATATGCACACACACACCACGACACAACACACATATATACAAACAAACAGAGAATTAGTCTACCTATTGAAGAATCTAGTCTAAAAGCAAATTCAGTCCATTATTTTGGTGTAAGATCATGCATTAAAATTAATTCATTTAGCTGAATCAGCGTGTTCAATGACAGAAAAAATTCAAAAATGTGTTTGTAAGTTAAAGACATCTAAAGATGGAGATTTAAAAAAATCTGAAGGCGATTCTTTTTTTACCATAATAAAATAATAAAATCTTAGCGAAATTCTTTTTTTCTACCTATGTACACTTTCCATGATAGATGATGAAAAATATCAAAAAGTATATCTAAATGTATCAGTAATAAACGTTTACATGAAATGAAGTCGTATTAAAACTATATTTATAGTTATATATAACTATATTTATAGTTATTCCTATATTGTAGTTGTTGCAGGTTTTAGAATTAGTAATTTTTAAACAATAAAAAATATTGCGCTGTTTAGCACCGAATGCTAATTCAGGTGTTCATAGGATGCATACCTTTGATTTTCAATTTAACGTAGAAAGGAATAATTGAAAGAAAGAAGATAATAATACAAATTATACATATTCAATTTGTATTAAAACAACACGATTGCTAGAAACTACTTTACCTTAAAATAAACTTTCGTCTACTATTCTTCCATTTTATCAGACTCTACAAACACATACACATTCTACACCGTACAAAGAAAACTTGAATATTTAAATTATTTAATTAAATTCAGTGCAATTAGAGGCGGTTTGAACAGACCGATCCTCTAAATCCATTAACCCTCTTTGACTCAGCTGCATCCCTTTCCTAATTTCAAACGCCTCCTCCAAACAACCAGGAATGATTTTAGTTTTCTTAACCTCATGCCAATGTTGGAGGGCTCGAAATTTGCAAATCGAAGTTCCATTTCCAATAAATCACACCTTTTAAATAGACCTTTGAAAGCTTCCATTGGAAGGATCTGAGGCCTACATTCTGGCCATCGAAATAATTCTACTTCTACTTTTACAAAAATAATAATTCCAACGTTACGATTTCAATCGCTTTTATATAATTTTTGTGGCTTTTTTCAGTTATATTTTCTAAATTAAATTTATGTGAATAGTAAATTCTATTTTTTAAAAAATTTGGAAATACTTCCATCTTCTCTTTTAAATTGATTTTTTTTGTGTGTGTATGTATTTTTTAAAAATTATTTGTTGAAACAATTCCAGTGTTTCTTTCTGAAGAAAATCCCTTCAAAGGTTTTAAAGACAAAAATAAATAGATATGTTTAAGCATATATCATAATGAAATGAATATTCTCTGAAATGAAAGAAGTTTCTCCCGCGATTAATATCGAGTTCTATGCGTTTAAAACGAATATGGCTCAGTTCTCCTAAGAACATAACCTCTGCACTATTTTCTTCTCATTGTATTAGCAGAAGTTGTTATGACCATTACATCCATTTCTTACTGGACCGAGGCATTTAATAGCAAAAAAAAAAAAAAAAAAGAAAAAAGAAAAAAAAAAAAAGAAAGGTCTGCCATTCATTAACACTAAATAAATATTTAAAACTAATATTACTCAGTTGTCGTAAGAAAACCACCACAATGCCATTTGCTTACTGTTCTATCAATGCATAAGCAGAAATAGCAATAGATACTTCTACAAATTACTATTATCTCCGCATCTTGTTGAGACGAGATATTTAATTATATTAAAAAAAATTGAATGGCACTACTTTTTCTTCTTCTCATTGCATTAGCAGAAGTAGCAATGACAGTTACCTTCACTTTTTGCTAGGTCGGCACATTTAACAGGTAATAAATGGAGTGTTACTCATTAACATTAAATAAATGTTTAAAATGAATGTGACTGAGTTGTCATAAGAAAACCAACACAATGTCATTTATTGATTGCCCTTTTGTTGCATAAGCAGAAGTAGCAATAGCTACTCCAACAAATAGCGATTATCTCTACTTTTGTTCAGGCAAGATATTTAATACCCGAAAGATAGAATGACAGTCATTAACACTAAATAAACGTTTAAGACGAATGTGGCTCTATCCTCCTAAGAAAACTACAATAATAACATTTGCTTCCTCTCCTCTAAATGCATTAGTAAGTAGCGATGGTTTCTCTAACAAATGGTTATTGTCTCCGCTTTCTGTTAAGCAGAGGCATTTAATAACCAAAAGTGATTCGGCTCTTATTAATGATAATATATTTATCCTGCATGCTTATTACGACATAAGAAAATGCGTTTAAACCTCACGATTTTTAACAATCTTTAAATTATTCATCCCGTTTTTATACAAGAAGCCACATTTTACTTCACGAAGAAATTGTTTTACAAATAAACCATACAAATAATTTGTGATAAGTTGAAGTTTGAGTTGCTCAAGCTGAAACAGTGCAGAACTTGTTCCTTGAATTTAACTCTAAATACAATTTGGCATTTTCTTCCATCAAGAACAAGCTCACTCAAAATGACTAACACAAATTCTACATCAAAAGCAAGCGAAATATTTTTTCCGTGGATTTCATTGAATTTGAAATAGAAGGAAGTGCTAAGGACACAGAAACTGTTTATAATTCTGAAGTCAGAAATTTAAATTTCTAATTGTGGAAATTGGCACGTGTAGAGGCCGCGTTACGAATTTGAATTCACCATTCTGTAAAAAACAGAATTAACTAAGTCTGAACTGAATTTTAAATCAGCTAAATGGCTGCATTTTTGACCCTGTTTGCTCCAACAGAAGTTGAATTGAATTCGTAACAAGAACAAAGCTTCACAATATATAGTTATAATTCTCAAATCGATAAAAAGATTTACTATAATTTCTTCAATATATCTAACTTATTTCCCTTCTTATATTTCTTAAAATTAATCTCAATTTTATAAAGATATATTAATAATGGTCTTATATTTAGTTTTATTTGCTTTGAAGTTTTATCAATATTTAATTTCTTTTACGATTTTTAGGGAAGGCATATGCGTTTAGATTGTAATTATAATTATAATTTTCTATTCATACGTGCTATACGATATAATTCAATGTGCTGTACTGATAAAATATTTACTTTTAAACTCATTTATTCCCTTAAGTACCGATAATGAGGAAATATGAAAGCTAATCATTTTGATATTTTTGAGCAATTCGAACGATGGAATTAAAAGAGTGACAAGTGAGAACCGTAAAAGCAGAACATTGCCATTACGCTGTTTCTATTACTCCAAAGAAAGTGCGCAAATTGAATAAGTTTAAATCTTCATCATCTTACTCTTATCTAACTAGCAATTATATTGAAAAGTGTTGAAACTGTGTATTAAGCTAGTTTTGGCCATGAGATTCATGTTATTATTGGTTATTTTAAATATGATTCAGTTGCATGATCCAAACTCTCAACCAAATCATTCTGTTACCATATGAGATGTAATTAGCTACCTTTAATTTATATTGCACAACATTTCAATGTGGAAATATTTTATGCTTAAATTATAAATGCTTTTTGATTTAATTTTGATCATGGATTCCGTTATATGGCATTTAAAGAAACTGCTACCTGAAATTTAACTCCGCTGATGGGAAATGGTTGAACTTGTCTTTTCAGTTTTGCTCGGCATTGATTGTTACTTCAGATGTACTAACTTATTGCTTAGGAAAAAGTATCACATACAAGAGTTAGAAATTTAATAGCGGCAATCGTATAATTAAAACTGAAATAATACAGCCAATTTGAAAAGCTTATAATGCTGACTGTAGTCATCAATGCTGCGTACAACTTATTCCATCAAAACACTTCTGAAGCTGTAATAGTTATGTTAATGGTTCGTAGTGCGATTTTAACACTTAAAAAATATTTGGAAAACTTTAGTAACTAATGTCATAAAGAAATTTCTTCTCCTTGGCCATCAAATTTTAATCTGGTGAACTCTAATCCAAGTGGCGAAACTCCCAACTGCAGTGGGGATAAAAAAAATCGCCCAAGACTGGTTAACAAGTTGGTCAGCAGGTTCTTAAAATGACAGATCGTTCCATTCGAACTACCAACAGAACTGGTACTGTTTCAGGCACTCTATGGTCTTCATACCGTAGGAAACAAATAATAATGACTACATCAAAATATATACTATAAATACTCAATACTACTATAAATACTCAAATTAGTACTAAAATAACAATATGTTTGTAGTTATGTGGCTGCTATTATTAATTTTCCAGCTTTTGTAATAATAGATGACTATGATGTTTGCTCACTTGCTATTTTGGGAATAATTAATTTTCCTGCAGGGAACACCGTTACTGTTTGTATTTCTGTAAGCTAGCAACTAGTTTGTAAACCATCAAAAATATTTTTAAATAAGTGACTAAATGTCTTTTTTTAAGGGTTTTTTTTGTTTTGTTTTGTTAATGACAAAAATTTTACTCTGAAGAGCACTCAACATTAATAAGAAAGAACTACTTCCTTATTCTAATTTAAAAAGACATTTTCTCTTCAAATTTATTTTCTCTCAACGGTGAAATCTTTTCAGCTTCCAAGTACCCAGCATCTAAGAGTCCTCATATCTCATCTTTCTCCAGGGGAAAAAAACGGGGAAGGGCATTAGCTAGTCAGTGATGAAATGTTAAATGGTCTGCCTAGTTTTAGAATAGGAAAGGCGTTCACATGCTAATTTGATTTCGACTTCTTTTATCTCTTCGTGGGAAGTGGCCGTTTCTTTCAAAGCATTGTTGTGCAAAGAACGGAATATAAACATTGCAGTTTTCATTTTGGCAAGTGAACGCAATATGACGTGATATCTGAGCATAAAACATGTTTGATGATCGTAACAATAGACCGTGTAACCGCTGTATAAATTTAAATAAATAAACGTCATGTGGAAACATAATTAATAACCCAGTTGCGGCTGTAGATCTTTGATATTGTCGCCAAATTTAGTACGCGACGTTACGTATTAATTGAATTAGGCTTCTTGTGCTTTCCATAAATCATTTTCTGCTCATTTCTTTCACTGCTAACGACGATGTTAATTGCCGAAGACAGGTAATCGTGGAAGCATAGTTGGTTACGCTCCTTGCTTATTTACTTCCTTTTTCTGAGATCAAGAAATTCCTTCTCCCACACCACATGTTTTGATTCTTGTTTCCTTTAGAAGGGAAAAAGAGAGATTTGGAATCACATTTATAGAATAAGCTTTCTTCTTTTCTCTCAAATAATAGTTAATAATTTAAAGCAATCATATCGGAATAACATAAATTTTTAACCCACCAAATTTACATCCCTTGATTTATATGAATTGGAAGTTAGCCCATGCTTAGTTACATCCCTTGATTTATATGAATTGGAAGTTAGCCCATGCTTAGTTACATCCCTTGATTTATATGAATTGGAAGTTAGCCCATGCTTAGTTACATCCCTTGATTTCATTGGCCTAGTATAGCCATTTATTATTATTATAGCGTTGTATATAAACAACTAAGCTTAATTTAAAAAATTTTGGACTTATAACCTAATGCTTCTTTCTAAATAGTGATTTTTAAAAACTTTGTTGTTGGAGGTTTAAATCATTCAAAATAAATAAAAACAATCGAATCAGTTTTTATTATAATTTTTTTTTTCAAATAAGTTTAGAATTATAAAATATTGATTTTTTATGCTAATATTTATTAATAGTGGAGCGCTAAAATTATGATATAGAATTTGTTTATAATTATCTTTCTATTATATGCAATGTTTCTGAATGGTTTAACAGTCATTAATTTTACTCCATCCAGCATATTGATTAATTTCTTCATACATCCTATGAGAAATACATTAGTGTATCGTAATTTTTTTCAAACTGAAATTTAATAATTCATGGACTTTCTGATTTGATACAATATTTATAAAGGATCCATAAACTGATTATGTATTTTGGTTCTTAATCAGGTTTTCGTGTTTAGGAAAAAAATTGTACTTAATATTAATCCATAGATTGCTGCTAATATTAAAAAATAAATCTCAATTGCATTACCAGATTTAGTCATTAAAGCATTCTGATGAAAGCTTAAGTTTATATAAGGGGTGGATAAGTGGTTCAGTTAAGCACAATCAGTATTCCCTGCGAACAAGTTCCTCGCAGAAGGCGACTGAAGTATATAATGAATCTTAATGCCTTTGATTTTATGCGCATTTTCTTTACGAATATATTTTTAAGTGTGTATACTTTTGATAAGATTAAATTATCAGTCTCATCTGTAAAGGTAATATTATATTAACAAGATAAATAAATGTTACTTAATAGACGTTTTCTATTTCCTTAGGGTAAGATAAAAAGAAATGAAAAGATAGAAAAAAGAATGTAGGAAATGCCATTGTTTTAACTGCTCTTTTGAGAAGCGATTTAGAACGTTGACAGTTTTCAAAATGTTTGGTGAGTAAATTTTGCATCCAATAAAAATGTTATTCCTTTGATTTAATTAGAAATATACATTTTGTTTCATGTTGTGAAATTATTAGTTTCATGATTCTCTGGCGTGAAGAATTTGGCCCTAATGAGTATATACATCCCGGAGATCAGACCTCATTCCCTACTGGATAAAAAAATATCTTACTTTTACATGAGTCATCGTAAAAAGAACCAATTTTCCATGGTATTTAAAGTTTATTATTAATGGTATTAAAGTTTGCAAAAGTCGGGTCGAAAAGGTTAACTAATACTCAAGAGGGCTACAAACAAATAAACAGCATATCTCTTGTAATTTCTAATGGAACAAGCTGTTTTTAATCATAATGGGAATTTGTTGAAAATAATTATTATAGCAAATTTATTTAAATAAATAACAGTATGGATTATTTTATAAATAAATTTTCAGTAATCTGTAATAAAAAAATTTACAAATCCGAAAAATTTATCCAAAAAATTTAGATAAATAAATTTACAGTAACAGCATTTCGGTAAATTTAATTATAATTCATTTGGCAATAGAACATCGCCATTGCTAAATAATTTATAAAAAGTATATTCCATATGAAATGATGACATCCAAAATATCTATAGTAAGATATGAGAATATATATCGTCATATAGTAAGATACTCTTTGGAAATACTTCAAGGTTTCAAATTTACAGTCAGAATCCTTTTCTTGTAGAACCATTTTTGGAAGCTCCAATATTTCCTGACATAACGCCTTTATATAATATCATTATCAGCGACGAAAGAACCAACACAGCAATCCTTATTGTAAATGTTATAACCGACAGGATAATAGAAGAGCATCTTCTTGACTACTGATTATTTTCAGATAAGCATTGAAAAGGATTGCAAAAACATTGAGTTCTCAAGTTACAGACTGTATCGAAATGAGAGAAACTTAATTTTCAAATTTATTCTGAGAAGACAGACACTTATTATACTATTCATTACAGAATATCTTACCAGAGGCTATAAATCATATCAATAGTTTAACTAAACCAATCTAATAATTAGCAGAGGACCGATATTTTCCTTCGTATTAATTGCAAACTGATTCTATTAGATTCTGTTTAAATCTATTACGTTTCTTGTTTACCTAAATAAAAATAAATAAAAGTTATAGGAAGCAAATGTAATGCAGTAATATGTTCTACATGAAGATGGGAAGGGTAGCATTAGCAAAGACAGTACCAAATTTAATACGCACTTTTAAGACGGTACCATTTTTAGGTTTCGATGCAAAAATGGGTTATATAATGACCAATTATTTTAATTGCCTAAATTTCATTGTACACCACCCTTTATTTTACTTATAAAACCAAAATTTTTATTTGGATTTCAGTCTTCCGATAAAAAAAAATGCATTACGGGAACAGTTTGAAAAGGAAATCTATCGCATTTTAGCAACTAATTCGATGAAGGATAAGAAAGATGACAAATTTTAATCTTAAATTTGGGGAATATTTCTTTGATCAGTTTGTTGTAATTATTTAGACAAAATTTGAAGAAAAAAGAAATAGATCTAGATTAAATACGGTAACAGAAAAAGATTGAAAGTAATTATTTTATTTTATAAAATCATTAATAGAGGCATAATAATCAGATTAGCAAGATTGGTGGTGATTATTTATAAATTTAAATCTTAAATGATCGATGAATTTTTTTTACGTAAATGTAAAATTCCTTAAATACGACAGCCCATATTTTTCACAGATATAATAATAATAATAAGTTGTTTGAGATATCATTTCTAATTGAAGATTGAAAAACCATCAAAGAGATTCACGTGTTTTACTTTCTCAGTAGGGGAAAAAAAACATTAAACATCTTAATATTTAAATGACTAGCATTTTTTTTTTTTTTTTAAGAATCGTTTGATACATTAAAGATAATTATGAATTTTTAAAGACACAATATCTTGTTGAATTCTTCAACATCTTAGATGATAATGGGTAACATTTACCACTTCCTTGAGATAGCTATTTCTAAGCAGTTCAGTAATATGCCGGATTAGATATTGCGTGTAGATAAGCAATTTTTAGTTCCTGCTATCGATGAAAAAATAATATTATGTAAAGAAAATGTTCTCTCTTCCTTTTTATTTAAAATGATATGGTTGCGTGGTTATAAACTATTTCGTTTCAGTGCAGAAAAGCGCTGAAACATTTTTGAAAAGGATTAAAAAATAGGCGGTGATAAGGTGTTTAGAAACTTGACTTTTAAAATTATTTTTCACTTTTAATTGACTGCTTGGAAAATGATATAAAAATTTATTCTTCTGAAATGCAGGTAGCATCTAGTATTTTGCGAAAGCAATGAAGTCCACATTATTCTAAACATCCCCCCTCCTCCCCAGACTATAACGGTTTTTCAAAACCTTTCCATCCAACACTTTCGCACACCTAGTAAATTAAACAATCGACTCATTTAAAAATCTAATTTTAAGCTGTAAAAAGAAAAGCGCGTTAAGAAAACCAAAGCTTTTCGATGCGAATGAAAGAGCATCCTTTCCTCCGTGCGGGAAGGGACGCCTATTTAAATCAATTTAGAAATCATTAGGCAAAAGTTTTGTTCCGACAGTTAACGTGGACATCCCATCGTTGAATAAACGAATTAATAAAACACGGAAGAAGGAAACACGCTGATCCAACTAAATTATCGGACACGAAACGACCAACTTTTCTTCCTGCAGTTCCTTTTTCAAGGCTAAATAAACACGCAGCAGTTGATTTATGGAATGATTGTACGGTTCCCAGACGAACTTTCCATCGTGCGCTCATAGAAATAATCAATTAACATCGGTCAATAAACCTCAAACACGAGTTTCGCACCATTCCTTTCGATTATTAGGGCGCTTTTTCCACTTCGTATTGGGTCTTTCAGGGGATAAGAAAGAGGGTTATAAAAACTATTTAATTAGATGCACAAAAGCATTATATCCATCATTTAGAATTCTGAAAATTGCTGGTTTTCCCCCCTTTCTTGACTGCTGTATTGCAGTACCGTGGGCTCTGAAAATAATTTTTATCTTGCATTCATTGTTGAAAATATAAACTGCCTTTAAAAATTACTTTAAAACATCAGTAATGTTATCACTTCTCAAAATATTACTGTTAATAACAACAATAATAATGCTAAATCGAAAGAATTATTGGACTTATTATGAGAATGCAGTTTTCAGTTTTTTTCTTTCAATAAAATTAGATATCAATAGATGTCATTCTTTGGCAAAAGATTTTGTTGGCTTTTCCTCCATTTATGATAGCTATGCGAGTTTTGTAAATTCTTCAAGAAATGGATTTTTTTTTAAGTCTGTTAACATTTCCAAAGTCTATTTTGGATTCAATTTCTTTTTAGAAACAATAAAATTATAAAATCTACTGAATAGTGTTATATAACTTTATACATCAACTAATTAATCTCAATGGCATAAGAAAATAATTTGGAATATTGAACCACGGGAAGCAACCAACTTACTTTATATACAAAATTATAGAAATATCGACATGATTATTATTGACAAAATAATTAAAAATTAAACATTTGTAAATGAAACAAGTGTATCATGGAAGGGCTCCTAGATCTACTTAAGCAGACTAGATAAACTTAGACGATTCAATACCAAAAAGCCATGTCAACTACATGATTCTGTTCTTATTGCACAACAAACAGCAAAGTAATGTAATATGAAATTATTCAAACCACAAATTTTAATTCAAAATATAATACTTAAAATAAATATGGATATATATATAAATATTTTAATTAAATATTATTAGTTACAAAAAGGAAAAACAACGTTTTCAGGAATTAATGGACGATATAATATCCAATAAAGAAAATGATCGGTTCCAGGTTCCACAGATGAATATATGCTCGAATTCAGCAATTCGTGATGAAATAGGTCCTCAGACAACGATAAACAACGATAAAAAATGTCATGAACCTAAGGCTAACCAGCTTATTTTGTCCCTGAGCCATACTCCACCAATTATTAAGCATATAATATCCAATATAAACCACACCGGGTAACAAGGCAACCCTTTTGCGAGAAGGATGTGTGATTTATATGATCCGTATGAATACACAATCAGTAAAATGCGCTCGTTTTACTTAGCGAAAATGAAATAAACTTCCTTTTCACTTTCTAAACAGCCAAGATTTTCAGTATATCGATGTTCGACTGATATGTTTTAAAATTATATTCATTGTGGAACTGATTAAAGCTGATATTTCCCATTAAAAATAGTGGAAGCAGAAAATCTGCTACAAATCAACGAGTATAAACCCTTACGCCCCTATGAAATATGAAACAATATTCTTGATTAACAACATTTCCAAGCAACTAATTTTTGTAATTGTGATCTGATATATATTCCACCAAATACGTTGGAATTTTCTTAATATAGTATATAATTAAAATCGGTTATTTGAGTTCAAACTAAAGTAATGAATAAAATCAATATTTTACCCAAAATACTGGAAAATTTCGTTTGTTTTTTATTGTTTTTCGTATAATGTGCCATGTGAAGGGGAGATTACATCTTAAAATTCGCTTGCGATACGTTTTTATAATATTTCACGTTTTCTTTATAATAAGATTACACCTAAAAATTAGCTTACGATGCTTTTCTTATAATGAGATTACACCTAAAAATTCGCTTACTATACGTTTTTTTATAATAAGATTACACCTTAAAATTCGCTTGCGGTACGTTTTTAAAAATTATAATTGACGTTTTTTTTATATACACCGTAAAATTCGCTTACGATAAGTATTTTTTTTATAATATGACTATTTGGTAACCGGTGCGTTGCTGCCGCAGAAAAAATAATATTAAGTAATTGGCCATTAATAATTTGGCAATGTTTCATCGAAACAGGATGAACGGTACGACACTATATAAAATATGCACAAATATCCTTTTTTTATATATTAGATTTGTGTATACTTTCAGAATTGTAAAGCCGGTGTTCTTTCAGAATGGTAATGAAAGAAACTATATATTGCATCTCGTGATTCGTTTAATATTTCGAAATTTTCAAGTTTAATTCTAGAAAATTTGATTAAAATATTTTCTTTCAAAGTTTATTAAACATAGAAAATATATTTATTCCATAAAATCTTTAATATAGTTGAAAAGATAATTTTTTGAAAATTAATATAGTGCAAAATTATTTGTACCACAATACTTTTGGAAGTTAAAAAACGCTAACATTTAATTAAAATTTAAACTCCCCAGGATTGGTCTCCCCAAAATTTTCTCGCATAATTTGTAATAAATTGTTACCTCTGAGAGTGACTTGCATGACATTTGTGTCCAATAGCTACACAATATTAACCTTTAACTTAGATTTAGTATTTCTTCTGAATCTATTGTGTCTCCTCGGCTTGCCATTTGGAGATTTATCCTTAGTAAATAGATGCGGTTCAGATTCGAATTTTTATTTTTTATTTTATATAATTGTACTATGCCTAGAACCATCCCGTAGATGTAAGCAATAAGCTGACAAAGTTTCATCGCAATCGGACGAACGGTTTAGGAAGGCATAAGAAACATACAGATAAACATTCGTTTTTATTTATATAGATTAGACCTTAAAATTCGCTTACGATACGTTTTTTTAAAAATTATAATTAACTTTTTTTATATACACCGTGAAATTCGCTTACGATATATTTTTTTATGTGTCATGTATGGATAGATAGCATTTTAAAATTCATACCTTGAAATAGATGTATACTCATTTTATCCAAATGCTAATATATTTTTGTACCATAAAAATAAATAAATAACAAGCAGATTAATTTGAAATTTACAGGTCAAAATGTTTGTTTTAAAATATATACCATAAATGCAGAATCACTTGAGTGTAACAAATAGAGAATATTATTTATTAACAGCCCAAAATGTCGTTTAGAAAACTGTTTGTTGGAATATATTGACTAAACATGAAACAAAGAAGTGAAAGGAATCGCCTATGCTTTTAACGCAACATCATTTGTCAGCTGATTGTACTCAATGAAAGCGGCCCCGCTATGTTTTGCTAAAATCTTTCACCAACCTTTCGGGTCGCCTTTAAAGGACTGGTACAGTGAGGGGCAGAAAAATTTCACTCTTTCATTGAATCTCTTTTATAACTGACATATCATAATCCGAAAAAACGTATTTCTTATTTGCTTAGATAGGAGAGATGCGTATATAGATATAAGCAAAAAAATCCCTCTGTCTCGGGTTTGATCTTATTTTTTAAAGCGATTTTCTTTTAAGAACCTGTCTCCTGCTTGACGGATGAGGAGATCTAACAATTCGCCCAAGATGAAATATGAAAAGGAGTCGAAAAACGTGATTTTTTTCTCCACTCCCCGTCCTTCTTTAGTATCACATGAAAGGAATGAATAGCATTGACAGCAAAGAATTGAAATCTGCTAAGATGCCATAAATTCTAAAGCGTATATACATACATATATATATATATCCACTCTCATGACCTGTCCCTACATAAGCATATACCTACCCGACGGTATATGTGTTATGTTCTGATGTATATTGATTTATATCTCTGCATATTATTACATTAAGATTTTTATACTTGTATATGGAAGAAACTTAAATCGTGTTTAACAAAGTAGAAAATACCTTAATGAATCCTAATAGATGAAAGCTTAAATATAAAATCAGGCATAAATATCTTAATCTTACATATAATATATTATCTCAGGTGTAAATATCATAATGAATCACAATCGCTAAAACCTCAGGTAAATTAGTATAGTGAATTTCAAAATTTGGTAAATAATAAAGATAGTACAAATTTAAGATTTCCAATCACCAAGACTTAGCCTCAACATTTTTAAAGCTAAATAAATGAAATTTAAATGATTATGTTACCAGAAATTGGTTAGCTATATCTCTAAAAGTTTTAACATGCATCGCATTATCAGTTCCTAATTTCATATTTTGTTCAAATTTTGAAGGGACTGATTCTGAACTATGGGAATCATTTGCACAAATTTTTTGTTAAGAAAAACAACTACCCATTTTTTACATATTCACCCATTTTTTTAATTCATGGAATGATATGTTTCCATTTTTAATAAATTCTTACAATTAATACAGACTTTAGTACAATGTTTTGTTTTTTTCAAAGGTCAAACGCACTTTAAAAAATATCCTGCTATGATTTGTTGGACATCACTTCGATCTTTCATCGTCATAGCCATGTTAAAAGTAATGTAGCTTGCGACACTTGATAACCAATACTTGTTTAGTATTTAAGGCTTGGAGAGTTGGTACATTTATACGGATATTTCTGCATGAAATATCAAACACAAAAAGTTTGATACAATTAAAAGACAAACTGAGATAAGACAGTTTGAAATACAGCTGGTTAAAAAAGACAAAATTAACGACCTTGTAATAAAACCTTAACAAATAGGCTGTCTTTGTTGAAGACAGAGTGCGGAGAATTTTCACGCTGCATAATAATTTTGCTCAAGACCTCATCTGACGTTTATCAAAGACTCACTTTTATCAAGTCACGCATACTTTCCCCCTTGAATGAATTTTGCTACTAGTTTACACTAGGAGTCATTATTATTGCTCTTAATCAAAACATCTGCCATAGCTGTACAAGAAGATCTATTACTTCTCATTTTTTCACAGTGATGACAGACACATAAAGGATGTATTCAAATCTGACCATAGTTTTACTGCCTTTAATTCGTTTTCTGTGTCAGCGATAAACGAAGCCCATTAAATCACCGTTGATGTCTTTATCAGTAAAAACAGGATGTTCCGCTTTCTAAGCTATCGCTCAAATTAAACGTGCAACGTCATTTTAGATGGGCTGATTTTATTTATTGCTTTTGGGACACTTTTTATAAATTACTTCAAAGCGAAGATATAAAATTTCTAACACATAAATATTTATTCTAATTAAGATAAATAATCTAGTTTAATTGTACTAATGGTTCGGATTTGAAATCAAAACTTTATTTAAAAACTTGAAGACGATTATATTTATAGTAGTCTTTGAAATGAGGTTGATATTATTTTATTTTTAAAAAATAAATAATTATGTAATCGAATTATGTTTGGAAATTTTCTTATTTTGGAACTTTTGCAATATGCGAAAGCTTTTAGATTAAATTATGTAGTTCAAAAAAAAAAAAAAAAAAAAAAAAAAGACCAAAAGTAATGTTTACAAATGCATTCTGAATACCTTTAGTTGTCGAATTCGATAAACATTTTACCAGATTCCTGATCTGTGGAATCTGATTATTTTTAATGTGGTATATCAAAATAAGTAATACCAATAACTAGGGCAATTACATGAATGCATTTCCTGTGAATATGCGCTCAGTAAGATCAAAAAGTTCAATCACAAATGGTACTGCCAAATGTTTTTTTCAAAGTACTATTTTTAAAATCCTCTTTCTGCTAAATAAAAGAAAAATTAATAACTAATACCTTAGATAGAAAAGGCAGTGTCATTGCAGCTAGAAAAGTCTCTTTCTTAACTAATAATTACAAACAAAATCAAGTCGAAATAAACTACATTTGAAATGCAATGATATTCGTTTTCACATTAGCATTGAAGCAGGTAATTTGTTTATGAGCCAGCAATGGAAAATGGGGCAAAGCAAAAAATAGACTAATTTACGTTTTTACTACTCCACTTTACTGATTTTAATAGTTTTCATGAAGGTTTACATCTAAGAATTTCGCACAGTGATGCCATTGCCCCTATTTTCCTTTTTTATCTAACTTGCTGTAATTTTTAAGACCAAAAAGTAAGATTTCATTGACTAACAAAGAAAATATTTGATTATTCTCTACTATATAAGACTACTTAAGAAAATATACTATTCGCAATCATTATTATATATATCTTATTCCTTGTTGATTCACCCAAATAAATCAAAGATTTTTAATTGTCCAGTTGATGGAAGATGATCTGGGTAGAATGGCGGTCCCGTCATTTTCTTTCAGGTGTTTTTAGCTGGTTTCTATTTTGTACTAATTTACATTTTTAATTTATTTTGTGTGTTTATCATAATCCACAAATAGTTCTTACTGTACTTTAGATAGTAATAGATAGTATTTTAACAATCAAGCATTTGGAAGATATATTAGTTCAAAAGGAAACACATAAAACAACAAGACCATTTAACACCATGATGGCAAAAAACTGAGGAGGAAAAAGAAGGGGGGGGGGAAATAATAAAGAAAAGTTAGAAACAACTTTTTTTTTATGGGGGAGAGGTCTAATAAACACCATACTTCCGACATCGTCCGAAACCTCAAAAGAAAATTCTAATATAAAATATTATAAAATCTACACATGTGTACAGTTTCAAAAATAATTATAAGGAATAAAGGGAAAGCAACTGCAAACATTCATTTTGAAGTAACATTTTAATTAAAAGGAAATATAAATTAATAATAAAATTTAAAGTCTAATTATCAATGTTTATTAAGCAACTAAAAATGCATTAAAAAAGACAACATTCAAATTATGCAAAAATACATTGCTAAGCAATGTAGCAACTATATTGCTGTGCAACCATAAAATGTAGGTTTCCTGTGACTATATATGGCCACCATTGGTTACTTTACATACCGAATAAATATCATCCAGAAATAAGAACAAAAAAATGAAGGTTGAAAAAAATGAAGAGTAAATAAATAAAGAAATAACAGCATTCTGACTTTTTTTATTGAACAGAGATGTTATGTTGTAAGCACTTACTACAATCTACAGTCAACTACTGCCACCCTTTTCTTAGAATATCATCCAGTTGCTCATAGCCAACACCCTCTAGGACGGGCGAAAACTTGTAGGAGAGTCAGTAATTAAGCCATCTTGACATGAAGCTCGAGTTCAACACCCAGTATCATAATAGAAGTACTCCATCTTCTCTACAAAATACGAGGGCGGTATCCAACTTAGTCTCATCTCTCCATACTCCCTACTGGACCCAAGAATCAAAAGAAGTCTGAATGCCCTCTACTCTATTGTAGTACGCTCTTTGGATGACCATGGCAAGATGGATAAAGCCCATGTGCGGAGTCAAAGGAAAAATTTATATGCTTTTCGCACACTTTAAAAGCAGATTATAGAGATGAGATAAGAAGGATAGCGGTGTAATAGCTTTATAAAACTGTACCAGCCAAACAAAACCCAACTTATTTACTCGAAGTGTAATTTGATACGCATATTTTAGCAGTTTATTACTTTAATTTGCATTGAATATTTCAATTATTGTGCTATCGTTTATATGATTATGATTTTGATTATTATACTCTCTGTGAAAAATGAATAAAAAAAATATTATTGGTAACCTACATAAATAGTAACTTTTAACGAATAAAAATTCTTAAATTCTTAAAAAACATTTCATCGGGAGATACCTCAAGTATCAATCAAACATTATATTTGTTTAATGTATAAAGTGAACTAATGTAATCAGTATTTTGCTATGTTTTTTCTTCAGCGATGAGGCCTTATCAGTTTTTGATAGATCGCTTTAAGTGATAGCTCATAAATGTGTTTACATAAATTTAAATTCTTTGGTAATAGAAATTAAAAATGCTAAAACGAAAGAATTTTTAATCATAATTCATATTTATTTGAATGATTAATCGTTATGATGTTGCTTGTTTGATAACTTTGCCTTTAACAAAATGAAATTCAAGTTAGAGAAACAAAATAATTTACAGTTATAACAAGATGTTTAGTTTAGTTTCTTTCAAAAGTAGGATAATAATCTTAATTTCAAACCAATCGCTTATTTTTCGTAATTTAATCTCAAAATGACCCTTTTTATATGAGTTTGTCAATTTAATAGAGAAACAGAGGATTCGCTATGATTTAACTCTTGAGAAAAGAAAACGACTTGGTAGAAATATATCAGATATTATTCTATGATTGATTCAATTTTCCGAAATAATATCTTTTTTGGGGGGAGGGAATAAACAACACGCAGCACAGAGTTTTTTATCTCTTTCCCATTGTTCTTAGATAAGCTTTTTTTTTTTAGTTGAAACTATTTTTCTCCTTTTAAACGGAAAATTATTGTACGTACTTTTAAACAAATTACAATATAAGAGTTCTCAAAATTTCCCCCTTAAATTTTGAATTTTCGTAATATTATTTTTATAGTGCTAATTTATAAATTAGCAGTTGATGCTTATTGTTCGTGTATCAATAAGTTTAGATCAAAATAAAGTAGGCTAGAAATTGATTAACTGTGGCTAAGAGTGACGTCTATAGAAACAACAGGTATAGTCAAATACAATTAATACAGTACAAATATGAAACAAATAGAGGAAGGCTACAGTTTCTTATGAATATTCAAAACTCAAACGTGCAAAATAGATGTTTTTCTTTTATTTTATCGTGCATCTAATATTAAAAAAGTATCATTATATTTCATCATCATTTCTTCTGAGCCCTACCTTGATACATTCATAATAAGAATTACAAAGCTGACATGAAATGACTTGTAGGCTGAAAAGTTGTTGAATGATGCCATAAAAGTCGGTTCCCATCATTATTTTGCTGTTTGCCATTTCATGCATTTCTAAAAAATGAGGTGAAATTACTACAACATAAGTTTCTTTCTTGATTTTCAGATTAATGTTTCTGAAAAAAATGGCCCGATTCGTTGCAGTTGAAGCCCTCTGCCCTCAATGTTAACCTGCTAACGTAGCAACCCAGTTTTCTCGAAAGTGACCACCACTGAGTTGACCACTGCTTTATGTCCTCTTTAACGCATGAGAAAGAAATGACTAATAGTCTTTTTCCCCGGGTCGGTCAGTTTTCGAGGAATAGAAACATCTGCCAGTGGATCAGATTAACAAAGACGGGAAACGAGCCAAACTACTCTACCTCCGATTTCAACTCCCCTCCTTGCAAAACCCCAGCCTTTTCACCAATTTTTCTTTCTCTTCATCCCCCTTTTCTCCATGGTTTCACTTCCTTCATATTTTTTGTCGGTTTTCTTTGATACAAAATAAAAGAGGTCTATACATTGATCAATATATGATCCGTTAACATTAGAATATTGATCTTCAGTTTGAATCAGCCTCCCGTGGGTGTATAATTTTACCTTCATAACTGATATATTTCCTAAGTTACAAAATCTCGGGGAAGGGAATCTTTGCAAATCAATGGAATCTGTGCACATTCATATCTTTAAGTAAGCCATTCCAATTCCGATTTGAATTCCTTTCCTCAATTCTTGATTTATTTATGTATTTTACCTCATGTTTTTTTTTTTTTTTAATCCTTTTGTTGCCTGAAATGATTGTTTATTCCTTGCTTTATATTTTCCTCATTAAAATAATTTTTAATGTTTTTTAAATCCCAAACTTAACTGAATTCTTTATTTTTAAAGATAGTAGCCGCAGCTTTTATGTGATCACGCCTGGACTTAAGAATTCTGATAAATTTAACCAACTGATAACAATTATAGAATCGCGTAAAATCAATTATATATTTATTATATCAAATGAAAAGTATAAAACCACTTAACACGACTATCTATAACTTACTTTTAAAAACATTTTTTTTTTAAATCGTTAATTGTTTCGTGTCGACAATTATTCCTTACTTATATAAGAAATTTTACTGCTTTTCAATATTGGCTGAACAATACTACAATATAAGCCATGTTTCAAAATATCAAGAGCTCAATTCAATTAATCGTTTTTTGGAGATTTTCATTTCCAATTCGTCCCTGTCGGAATCGTTAATATTTGTTTCTCGGTCTTGTTCAGAAAAAACTCACGACTTTCCTAAATTATACAAAGAAAAGTCAGTGAATCCCAGCAATGTGTTGACTCGTTTTAGGTAAATTTTCATTTATGTTAAAAATTTCATTTTTTTCAAATACTTAAATCAATTTTTTAAAAATCTGTTTTGCTTATTTAATTCAATCGTAGGTAGAATATGTTCAGATTTCAACCCGCATTCGACAACGTTTCTTTTAAACAAATCCGTACCGTTCTAGTCCAAATAATGATGATAACAATAATAAAGTGTAATATATATATATATATGACCTAATTCTATTGACAAAATTATTGCTAGATACTTTATTTCAAATGGAGAGAGAATTTTCATGAATGCCAAATATTAACCCTGATTGCAAATGAATGTTCAATCAATTCGTTACTTCAAAACTTTTAACATTAAATGATGCAGTGATAACATTAAACTGATATTTTTATGCACATGTGAATACATCGGCTCGAGACCAGAGAATTTTGATAACATAGAGAGAATGTTAATATTATCTTCAACCTCTAAAAGGATAAACGACGTCCACTGTAGATTTATTTCCAAGGTTACGAAATTTCGCCAAAGGGAAGAACTGTAAACCAATGGAATCGATGCACACTCAAGCGATAAAATTCCCCACTACTGTTTGGATTTAAAATCATCATAGAAGTTCTCTTCTCCTAACATTAAATCAATTCTTTTGTCATCAGAAATCATTGTTTATTTCTTGCTTTATATTTTTGTCGATAAGATAAGTTTTTGTTTTTTTAAGTTCCAAACTCGACTGAATTCTTTATTTTTAAATAGTCCTTACACTTAGTATTATTTATTTAATATCTTTCTCTGTTAACAATAAAGTCATTCTTCCCATTAGTATAATTAAGATAAATCTTTTAATTTTGAATGACATTTTTAGCTCGTTGTATATTTAATTAGTTTTGCTTAAATAATTTATTATATTATTTTTATATGCTATTTAATAAATGTGCTCGCCACTTTATTGAAAAGTCCTTAATGAATTAAAGATCATAATATACGAAATTAAAAACTAGGTATAAATAAAGATATAAAAGCCTTAAGACTACGCTTTTAAGATTTAAGACAACGTTTTAATAACCCTTATTGTTGGGTGAAAATATTTTTATATCACAGGCCTCTTTCTCGTTTGAGATATAATAATCTAAAGCTAGCAATAAGACATTATTTTCCATTTGAAATGTTAGCGTCGAACGCAAATAAATCATCAAAATATATTCTAAGATATTACATGACATTATACAACATCATATATAGAGTACATTTTTTTTTATTACTGACAACATTTAATATGTAAATTAATGAATGTATTTATCATGTGACTATAATGTTGCATGAATTGGCTAGTCTTGAAATGGAACAAGTCATCAAATTCTACAGGATCTGAAGTATCTTACTAAATTTCCAATCAAAAAATGCTCTGTAACTCCACACTAAGAAAAGGCATGAACAGAAAACATCATCAAGAACAAATACAAATTCATTTATAGAGTTTAAAAAAATTGTGTGAAATGGTTTTAGTTATTTTGATTATCAACTAATATTAAAGAATCAGACGAAAAGTTTTACTGTCGAAATTTTCATATTGAGAAGGAAAAGGGGGGATGAAAAGATTAAGAAACCTCGTTTATACCACTTTAAAAAAAATTTTCATTTACTTAATTATGAATTTAATAAGTAAATGAAATTATTATGCACATAATAATTCATTATTATGCAGTCATTTAATTTTGAAATCCATTGAGCATCTTAAAGGAAGAAAATGACGTGATATTATCGCAGTCTAAGACAACGTGCTTTTAGATTTTTGAGGACATGTAAGTTGTGTGATTGAGTTATCACGTGAATTAATTCTATTAGTATTTGCAACGCAAAAGGTCAGATAAAAATTAATTTACCTTTGGTTTATATTTTAGAAAATATGAACCAAAGGTAAAATAAATTTACTTTGTATAATTATTCAAACGTAATTATTAAAACGTATTTACCTTTGTACAATTTACCAAAATACAATTATTTAAACGTTTTTATCTAAATGAGTATTTTACTAGTTCTAAAATAATGAGAATTTCGCTACAGAGTGACTCCAGATCATCAAATTATTATTAAAAATAGGGAATTCGAATGGCACCATTTTTTCTAGAATGAACCATAAATAAAATTATGCATGCAAAAAACAAAATATCGAAAAAAATTGAATTTGTTGATACCCTTTAAAATTTTTGTCTAGGTAATAAAAACAAACCGTTAGATTAATATTTAATAAAAGATAATAGTAAGTGTCCTTTAAATATAACCTTTAATATAAGCAAACCGTTTTTTAAGAAATCTTTTGAACTGAAAAATTATCTTAAATTTGTGCCATGTAGTATCGGCATTTGAAAAAAAATGATGCCATAATTTTTAAAGTATGATTAATTAAAATAAACTAACTGAATAGCAACATAAATTAAAACTGGATTTCTAAATTCTGAAATGAAAACTGAAACAAACGTTGGCGAAGTTACCTCGCATGTAACAAATATATACTAATTTTTCATAGACCATATACAAAGACATGATACTCTCATCTGCTTCATTTGATTCGATTTTGTTCAAATGGTTTTCCATTTTGATGCGTCAATGAACGTGCGGTTTCCCTCATCGCTGATCGACTCTATAGAAACTCTACATTAAAAAAAGCAGTCGGAAGAGCAAATTGTCCAATCCCTTACCAAAAGAATCTCTCTAGACAAAAGAAACGCACAGCGGTTTTAGTAGCCATCCCATCCATCAACGTTCCCCCTTGACATGTATACTAATGACTGAGTATTTAATTATATTCACCCCCGCCTTCCCCACGTAGTCTTCAGGGAAACACATTAGTCTTGATACCGGTGAAACTGTTGAAGTTCCATTTTACCATTAAGAGTCAGTTTAAGTGAGCATGAAACGTAGTTGCAGCAATCGTGCTAAATTATTTTCACTTTTTCTCTAATTCGAGTAGCACTTGTCTGGGGAAAAAAGTAAGCGAGAAAAATTACTTAAAATCTTGATGATGCAGATGGAGTTTTCTTTTGGGACGAATATCAACGACAGCCCGGATCAGAAATCTGGAATAAGATTAATAATGAAACTGTATTTGGTAGTCAATGCTCTCTAATGATCAGTGTTATGTTCAGATGAATCTGGTTATTTGAAAATTTGATTTATTTCTCTTATAATGGGTAGCTTGCTTGATACTTGAATTGTTCATAAGTATAGTTACTTATAATTTTCATGGTTAGAATTTTGGTAACCGTACCAGTGTAAAATTTTATGTGAATGATAACTATATAAACGATAATAACAAGGGTAAAATAATTTTTCAGACTTTAAGAATGTTATCCAGGAAAACTAATGAGTCAGAAGGCAGTCAAAGTTTTTCTTAAAAAATAAGATGGCAAACTTTCATAAAGAATTGAATTCACAATCTATAAACAAAATTAAATATACTTTTTAGCATGAGAATTATTTAAAATGCTTTTTAATTGGTAGCAATTTTTATTAACTATTCAATTCGGAGTTATAACAATAAAAAGTCAGATTTTTAGAATTTAAATATACTTTATTAATTAATTAAGAATGTAAAAAATTAATTTAATTTTAATTTTTGGAATAAGAAATTCATTTGTCTTTTTGAATATAGACAAGATATATTTGAATTTATATTATTATACACATTTAAAAATATAACTCATGAGATTAGATCATTGCAAAACATGAACATTTTCTCAAACTCTAATTTGAGTGAAAACTTTGAGTCTTCCTATAATAACTAAAAGGAATTTTTGAGATTGTTTATGTGTGCGTATTGCTACAAAATGTTTTCAAAAATTTTAAAAATTAAAATTCCTTAAAAGAATATTTCGAAGGATATTAGTCATTCCTTAAAAGAATATTTCGAATACTAAAACAATTCCTAAGATTTAGATTATTGCAAAACATGAATATTTTCTCAAACCTTAATTTGAACTAAAATCTTAAATCTTCCTGAATGTATAATAACTCAAAGGAATTTTTGAGATTGTTTATGTGTGTGTACTTCTATAAAATGTTTTCAAAAAATTTTAAAAAGCCAATGTGCGTCATGCCCTGAAAGAAGATTTCGAATACTAGAAAAGAAAAGAAGAGGGAAAAAATTCGTCATAAAAATGGAAAGGCCTGTTTTTGAGAGAAACAACTATTTCGAAAAAGAATAGAAGCACTCATAAAAAATATAAATAAAAAGAAGAAAAAAGAAACACCCACATATACTAAGCAACATAATGTACTACAATACACAGCAGAAGAGTACGATGTTAGTATAGCATTAGATTGAACCGAATTTATTGGAAGTCCATTTGGCCTTCTATGAACTCACAGAATCTCTTTTCTATCTGCATCTGGAAGTTTTCTTTCGTTTTCGCATCCCTTCCACTATTTCCTTTTTTCGTGCTTATTTATTTGTTTGTGCTCTTTTTTTCTTTCTGGTGAGGTTTGTTGTTGGATCGGGAACAACATTCATCATCCCATCCTGACTAGGCAAGCGCAATGTAATCTTTCATACAGAAAACGAAAAAGAGGGGGAAAAAAAGGAAAGATAAATATAGAAAGATGGTTCCCCGCGAACACAGATGCTGAGGATAGAGCTTATAGGATAACCAGTGAAATCTTAAATACCGCTAGGAAAAAGAACGGAGAGATCAGAATGGAGGAAAGAAAGCAGAGGTATTTCGGAATCACATGACAGTCAGATTATGGATTCCGTTACTCATTTATGATACGATTAAACATTTCCACAGAGGAAACGGCATGAAAAAGACATTAAGATCATATTTAATATTTAAAAGATTCTTAAATACCAAACTTTTCATTTTCGACCGATTTCTTTTACTTATTTATTTCCATTAGGATAATCCATGTTTATGTTTATGCGAATTATCCAGTGGAAATTCTGAAAAGGATACGTGCCTCCTTAACAATAATATTTATATTATTGAGTTGAAATAATTCTTAGAATTGCCCATGAGATCTTTTGTCAGAAAAAAATCTTGTCTAGATCCCGGATATATACAGGCAAATAATTAGAGATGCGCGTTAAATTATATTGTAAGATATAAAAATAATAATTAAAAGTTAATTTTTATTTATTTATTGTTATAATAATTCAACCCTCTTAAGCGACATTTTTTCTTTAGAAAAAAAATACTGAAATATTGAAAATAATTCTTAATTATTTAATATAAAATACTACTGCATTATAATGCCTGCTGTAATACATTATCATTAATTATACAAACATAGTTTAGCAATATAGTTTTCAAGCTCTCGCATCATTAAAATTTACCTATTTATCTACCTCATTAATAATTACTGAAAATGATATCCATTTTTTTAAAGTATAATATTTTAAAAACTTTTCTTGCATCATCACTTCTGATTATAAAATATAATGGTGAACTTTATATAAGTAACAGCAATTTTTAACAAGTATTTTCCGGTTGGTTTGCTTTGAAACATCAAGTTTTTTAAACGACGGAAGTTGATAAATTATGTTAATTTAATGAATGTAGTATTTTTTTACTTATGTTAATATATTAATTCATTTCATCATTTATTTCGCTTAAGGTTTGGTGTTGTAAATATATTCAGTTTGGTTTCTGTGACATGGCTTTGCTTTTTTTCTCTATCTCTTATTACAGTATTTAATTTTAGTAAGTAATTTTTGTCTTACTCACTATCATATTGCCTAAATTCCTTTCATGCTTTATAGAATTATATATTCATTTGCAAACATTTGTTATATACTGCATTATTAAATTTTTTCTGCTTATTATTTTTCTATATAATTTAAAATGCATCTTAATCTGTTTTAAGAATTTCAAAATTTACTGTCATTGGTTTATTATTTATTAAGTGTACTTTATTGTATATATTTTTACCATCCAGCCTTCTATTTACTGGAGTTTCCTCCTCCGCAATGGCCAATTGCTCCTCTAAAACAAAAGGTTGAAATGATTCTTTTGGGTGTTGGATGTATTAATTAAAAAATAGGGATCATTCTTATTCATTCAAAAAGAATAGTCACTAACAGGAATAAAATGCCCCCCCCCCCCTTTTTGTTAACTAAATCTATAATAACGGTTTAAAGTATGTGCAAAACGACATAAAAACTAATTTCTTGAGAAGAATTTATTATTTTAAAAACCACGAGTACATCATTAGCTATAATGTGATATTAATATGTATTAAAAATTTACACTTGCGTTATCTGTGCTCTAAGCATTTAATTTTCACCGTAGGATTTAATATTGTTCAACATTTGAATTCAAAAACAAAAAAAAGCATACAAGTTTTATATCGGACATTGTAAAAGTTAAATGTTGCCTAATGATATTTTTTAAAACCTCTAAATGATTATAATCATTTTGTAACCCGTTTTAAAAATAAATTATTAAAACTAAAATGTTTGTGATGAGGGTCATTTTATCTTATCAATTATTCAATTATTTCTTTTTTTTTCATACCCGCTGCAAATTATACTACAAAAAAAATTATTCTGGAATGTTTACGTCTGTTTGCAGTCGGTCGTTTGGTCTCTACAATAGAAAAAAAAGTAACCTTTTTCATGCAGCTGATTAAAATGTAGGACTTTAGCAAAAGAACTCCTTCTGATGCAAACCCTGTAATTTGAAGCTCTTAGAACCTGACATTTTTTAGAGTGAACAATAGAAGAAAAGGACTTGAAACGGACTGAAAAAAGAAGGAACTTTGAGATATAATTATATCTTTCTCGAATCGCGTTTTGATGTGTCATGTTTAAGTTTCTGTATTTTGGTTGGTTGGAAAGGAAGGGAAACTGCTTCAGAACGGCCTCGACCTCAAACCGGTTGGATCATAAACTCAGCCCCTTAAAAGCCTTACTTCTGTAACGGCGCATGCGCATGTGGGGAGTGGGAGTGGGAATGTTCGTACGTGTTGTCAATCACAGTTGTCAGTGATAAATTATGTTTAGGTTAGAAGGATCGTTTTTATTCGAGGTTCTTCTATTCTAGCGTTCGCTTTTTTAATGAAATTGGTAACATGGTAACGAAGCATGCTTTTTATGTAGAATCAAACGGTTTTCTAACTTCGGCGACCGTTTAATTTAGAACCGGCTGCATCTTTTTCTTAATCAATGTTCTTAAAATGATAGTAAAAAGGGATTTATTTTTGCTATACATGCTGTCCTAACTTGGTTTATAGACATATAATATTCTATTGCGTAAAGGTATTATTTTTACAACAGTAATTTTACCTTTAAAAATTTATAATGAATATATTTTGATTATAAAATCCAATACAAATTATTTCGAATGATGAAATATCATTTTCTGTTTATCATATTACTAAATTTCTGTTCTTTCATTCAAATATTTTTTGCTTTCTTAATACCCTTTGAATCAAATGTTTTACTTTTCTGAAATCAAAACATTTGATTCAAGGTTGATTATTTACGTTCTTTTAAGTTCAGGATGCTATTTTCATTCCTTTATGGGGGGGGGGGAGGAAACAATTCCTTACTACAAGAAATTGTTAGTTATCTCCATGGATTTCTAATAGTTTCAAGGCAATTTATTTCAAATATTGTAAAGAAGTAACATTCTTTTACTTCAATTTATAGTATTATAGAATTTACTGATAATTATATCTATAGGAGTAAATACTATTAATATTTATTATTATGGATATATTTTTATAGATTAAAATATTCTGAAAATTTAAAAGTATTCCATAAGCGAAACAAGAAACATTTGATAGATTCCTGGAATTGGGAAATAGGCAACGCTATTTAAAGAACAGCATTTAATATTGATATGCTTTTTTGATATTAAAAGTTTGAATAAATTTAAAAACAATAAGATTTTAAACAAGAAATTGAATACTTGAGCAACTATACATCCTCTATACCTACGTGCGGTTTCCTTCTTATCCACTTGAAAACCTCATTGTTTTCATCGATTTTGAAGTGCAATTGAATTGTTAATCAAGATTAGGGTTAAACATATTCGAGTGAAAAATAGTGATAGAAACTGAATAATTAAATAAAAGTGATTTAATGAAAATAAAGATTTTTTTTACCATGTGGTTATCACTGTTAATTGTTTTGAAAACATTTTTTAAAGTTTGTTGTTTTGTGAAACAAGAAATTATTTTAAAAAGACATTCAAAAAGGCAGTAAAAAGAAATTAGATATAAAAGCTAAAACTCCCTGAAAGAATTTTTGATCTGCGAAAATCAAGAGGGCTAAATTTTCAAATGGTATTTGCTTTTGATCTCTATTGCACAAATCTTAATTACCAAATAATCTTATTGAACTCCATAAATTCATGTTTCGGAAAAACAAATTTAACAAAGGAAATCCACTCTTGAAAATCAAATAATATTTTACTGTTTCATTTGATGCAGTAAAAGAATATTTGATGCGTTTTTCCTTCGAACGATGTATGCTGTTATAGGAAAGTATCCCATGAAACCAAACTGTGAAATATTAGCTTCATATAAAAATGCAAGAAAAGTCGTCAAGCTTAATAGTAGTTGGCTGCAAAGGCAATGCTCTAGAAACTGCAGATTATGATGCACACTCCGAGCAGCAATTAAAGAAGCATTAAGGGTCGAAGAACATGAAACGATAGGCTGTAGTATTGAGTTGATTCATAGTTCAAATGACAGATAACCGATTGCCAGAAGAAGGCTATTATAAGATTTTTTTTTCATATAAAAACAAGCGTTGTGTTTTTCTTTGTCGGCGAAACGTGCTTAATTTATAATGTTTGGGTAATTTATTTGGCAAGATATCATTGAAATTAATAAGTTGAAAAAAAAAGGGATTAGAAGAATCAACATTTGATTTTGATCTGTTAGCAATGACTACCTACCTGTCTATCCTTTCACTTTTATTAGACAAATAATAACTTTTCTTAAGAAAAAAATAAATAAAAAGATGATTCTTGCAGAATAAAAACAGGCTTGAACTATGCTAAACTGCAGAGTCTTTGTAAGTGTGTGTGTGTGTATTGAGATCTGCATATCTTTCCCGTTGAAAGTATTTAAAATATAATTTGGTACAACAGCGAAATGCAAGAATATGTGCCAGTCAGTTTTTTTTAATGATTCTTTTTAAGATCATTTTTTCCATGCCACCCTATTAAAAAATGGGTTTTAAAAAAGATACGAATATATTTTTACTTTCATAAAATAAAAAAGGTTTGGGGATCTGCATTCATTTCTTATCACGCCATATACATCAAATGCCAATTGAAAACTGATTTAATCTCTGATGGTTGCAAAGTTAAATGTTAAACTGCAGAAGCCCGTCTACTAACTTTTGCATTCCTAAAAAATTATTTAAAAGTAGTATTTGCTTAATTTTCTTACTCCCATTTAGTTGCATTTAAATATTCTTGGAGGATAGCTATTTGATATGTATTACGATAGGCACTGAGCGTTACATCATAAGGAAGTATACAAAACATAAACATTTTGATTTATTTTTAACTTGAATTTAGAAATCATGTATCCAAATATTTTTGGACTTACTTTAGATGCATGTTAATAAATTTTGAGTTAAAGGCTTATTGTTGAAATTAAAGTTCAAGTATATGAAAACTGTTTCATTATGCTTTAATATTTTATTCCTTAATAGGGACAAAAATTTTTTTCGTTGAACTTAGAAAATCTAGCTTATTTAGAACAAATTTAATGAAAATAACTGTAAATATCTCGTACTTCAAAAAAATTATATATCAATCGATTTTTCCACTATGAAATCCTGTCTTTTAAATCAAAAGGAAATAAAGTTTCGAAATATAAGTACTCTAAAAATATCCTACTCCCCTCCCCCAAGGAAAAAGTGAGCACATCCAGACATCTCCAGAACTCATGACATCTTCTTTCTTTCAGCTGTTTATTTGCTTTCCATTTACTTAAAAATAATGGTTTCCTCATCAATAATGAAGTTTCATTCCATGTTGTGACATGAGTAGTAGTTACGTGATATGTAATATGAGGGCATGTGTAACATGATATATTTTCAGAACATAGAATATTACGAAGATGTACGCTGTCTTTCCCTTTGAGATTTTCCAATCTTGACAGAAAGTTTGTAAGTTCATGTTTTGAAAGATCAGAAAAGCAAAGCAGCGTGGGTGAAACTTGATGTTAATGGAAAAGGGAGCAGCTCGTTTTCCCCTCACCATTTCACATTTTCATTCATCGGAAGTAATTATAAACAGAGCGGATGGTATGGCGAAACCTATCTATTATATTGGATGAGTCTGGTTGAGGCATTTCATAAAGGGAGATGAAAAAACTTTTAGTGGCTTTTGCTTGCAGATGAAAACTCTGTCTTGTTATAAAAAGTTATGATATTTTGAAATAGAAATTTGACTTTTCTGGTGAAAATTTTCTTTTTGGAAATTGAAGTTAGCTATTATTTTAAAAGGAAAAGAGGGACAGAGAAAAAGAGAAAGGAAGAAAAAAAAAAGCTCAAACATTTTGAGGCTTTGTGACTGCATTACCTCAAAGATTATACAGAACAACAATAGCAAAATAATATTGATGATAAATAAAATAACTTCTGACAGAAACGTTCCGAAGTTCCAATTTCTGATATGCTATGAAAATCTTGTTACTAAATTGCAAATGAATTGATTAAAAAGATGTGAAACCTAATTTTAGAAAAAAAAAATCGTTGAGGAATTTTTTGAGTTGATATGAGTTTACTTCTTTTTTATACAGTTAAAAAAAATAATCGACTAGGAGAATCAAAGCTATTCTTTTTTTAAAGAGCGAGTGAAGAGAAATTTTGAAAACTTAATCTTGAAAAAATTATTTTATCATTTATATATCATATGTAAAGAAACGACGCAAGAAATGATACTTCTTCTTCTTGCATACAGCCAACCACCCCGCCACCACTGAACGTAGCAGTATCGATAGGATTTGTTGTGGTCGACTGCTGAAGCAAGAAATGATACTGTCCATAAAATGGCTATTTTGGTGCCTTTATTGTCTGTTGGTGGTCCAAGTTGCGTAATTAATGGCTATATATATAATTAATTTCTTGGATTCGATTATACACTTTCAATAAGTTATTTTTCTACTTTAAAGAAAAATATTCATTATATTGTTTTGAATATGTACAAATTACTACAATTTCTCTGCTTTAAAAAAATTAAAATTACTTCTCTGTTACTGTGTATTAAAGAATTTTTAGGTGCACCAATTCAATCAACTTTTCTTTACCTTTAATTGACAATCTTTTTATTGGGCATTTTAAAATCATATCAAATTTTTATGATATCACAGAATTTAAAATCATCTGATTGGTTGTATTTTAAAATTTAGGAAGTTTTATGACGATAGAAATATTTCATTATGCAAATTCCATGGAATCCAATTCTCTCAACTCCTACAATTTAAAACCGCTACAGAAATAACAATTAAGAAAATTGTGGATTTTCAAAATTACAATGCTTGTCCTCCTCTAGTTAAAGATCGGTTGGTATTCGCTTTCTAAAATCTTGTTTAATACTTAAATGTCTTTTGTTTAGCGATAATCCAGATATAACGCCATTTTATTTTTCTTCTTAAATGTTGAGGTTAGGATTTTAATATGAGAGAAATATATAAAACTTTTACAAACAGGATTTTGACAAGGACTAATGTATGTAATTAATACTGCACAAAAGATTTTTAAATTAATTTGGAAAAATTATGACTTTGAAAAAAAAATCTCAATTTTTTTTTCATTTTCAGTTTTATTATTGAATTATCCAAGAATTCCTATTATAAACCTGAAAAAATGCCAATTTTTATCTATAATTAGTCAAAAAATTAATTTACTGAAACTATTCGCGTTATACATGAGATGTTTCAAACTAATGAGCTGAAAATTTTAATACTCCATTTTAAACTTCTTTTATATATTATCAATGGATAAAATAATGCGTTTTTAATAAATAACTGCATAGGGAATTATTTAAAAAAATTCGGATTGGAGAAAGTTCAATTCATTTATTATTCATAATTTTTACCTTTTTGTTGTTAAGCCTAATTTATAATATTAACATACATCACTTCTAACAATGTCAGAAAATTTCATAAATTACTCTGAACGGAAAGCAAACATAAAAATAAAACAGGCTAGATTGTAACAAAAAATTATTATCTATGCTCAGATCAAGTCAGACTCACTTACGAAGTTTATGTAGGTCTTTACTTAAATAAATATAGATTTTTTTGAACAGATAAAATTTCGTTAATTGTTTATATGAAATATATGGCGCAGTTTCAAATCTGTTTGAGTGCCTAAGTTTTGAGTTACAATGAGTTGTAAAAGGTGAACGAAAGAAAAAGAATTATTTCCATTGATATTGAAATTCTTTTAAATTGCTAAAATACACCAAATAAAATGACAATTCAAGAACTTCCTAAAACGTTACTTTAATAAAGTCATTAGCTTCCTAGAAGAAAGTGAAGTTTCCTGAAGTTTCAGTCATGTTATTTCGGATATATTAAAGTCCTGTCTAAGTTAGATATCGATTATTTCGAATGCTATTATGTTTAGACTTACTTTCAATAACTCAAGAAGAAATTTCAAAATAAGTCATGTTTGGAATTATTTATTGATAAAGATAAGGATAATTCTGCTTATCTTTTGTAAAACTGGAAACAAACTCCGACAAGAAAAACTTGTCTTTAAAATGACATTTTAATATTCTGAAATTTATTCATTATGATATTTAGCCTGCGTAAAACAATACCCGACATAATTATAAATTAAATAAAAAATATCGTTTTCATGTACTGTTAGGAAATTTCATATTTATTTTAACATGTGGCAATTTCGCATTCATTTATCATAAATTATTTTTGTTGTAAAATTTCACCTGATGATTTTTTTCTTTTAGAAATGGAAACCACAAGTTCTTTAAACTGCGTTTTATTACATAATGCCCTCATAATTACTCGCTAGAGGAGTTAGAATATCCCACGATATTTTATGTCCATCTTGTAGATACAAATTAGTTCGAATTCGATTAAGTCACATATTTTGAAAACTTTTAGATAATAAACTCATATATGTGTAAATTGGCATCAGTATATACATATATGAGTTATACTTTTAAGGTTTACTTGGGGAGGGGGACAGATTCTAAATTATTTTGCAGATGGCGTTACACAGTTTTAAGTTCTATGTGACTTTATTGTTCAGTTTTATTTCAAAGCCTCGATAGCTTCGTTTACCAAGAAACAAATGAACTTTATTCCTGTGTCGAACCAATGAAATGGTTGGTATTACAGTTTACTTCATTTAAATTTCAGTTCAAATCGAATAAAAAGCTTTATTCATTAAACAAGAAATTTAAGTAGTATTACTTTGCGCATAAAGGTGCTTTTTTTTAATAGTTGAAGCAGTGATTGATTAAATTAATGCTTCAATTTAAAACTATGCAAGAGATAAAGGGTACATGCATCATTTTGACGCTTGAACAAATGAAAATTATATTAAATTTGATAATTATTTATTAATATTACATTCAAAATTGCTACGTAACAATCAAAGTAATTAAAAAAATTTTTTTAGTAATTGAAGAGTTTTGCAAGATTATTCAAACTGTAACTTTTAACTTTTTATTGTGACAAGAAAAGGAGAAAAAAAAATTGTTAGAAGAGAAGACGATAGCATTGAAAGTTTGCTGAAAGCTAGTGCTGACTAAAGATATCAATCGAATTGTTGGTCGTTTACAAATATCACTCGATCAAGTATTTCCTTTGACAATCAATTAAGGATTGTATATATAGACTGATCTCTCTGCACGCGCAGTATATCACGAAAGAGATAAAAATAGAGAAAATCCACGAAAAATGTTGTCTGAGTAGTGCTTTGATAGATGAACATGACTAGATGTAGTAAGCACTCTGTAAAAATCCATGCACTTTGAATTATTTTTTCTTTTTGTTCAGAAAGTTGAAATAAGAATACTCAAAAAATTTGTCTTTGTTCAGAAAGCTGAAATAACACTACTCAAAAATTGTTTGTGTTCAGAAACCTGAAATAACAATATTCACAAAATTGCTTTTATTCAGAAACCTGAAATAACAATATTCACAAAATTGTTTTTGTTCAGAAGATGAAATGTTAATACTCAAAAAATAGTTTTTTGTTCAGAAAACTAAAATCATGTTCTTATAAAGTTTTCTTATAATACTAACATATTAAACTATGGCTGATTGTTCTTGTTCTGGTTGATCTGAATTTTCCATGATACATTAGATTAAAAATGTTCATGGATTACATTTCTCAGAAATTCTAATAATATTCAAATATTTTAAAAATTAACGTCATGCCAAAATATTTAGAGAACCCATAAGCTGGTGTTCTTTTAATGGCAGAGAATTTGTAGCCAGAATTTATAAAGTAACTCCTAAATCTTCTCTAATATTAGTTATGATAGTTAATCCTTGACAAAGAAATGTTTTGCCAATAGACATGAGTTCCATAAACATTTTTTAAAATATTATCAGACATATTATTTATTTGAAATAAATCTGACAATCACGCCGATTTCTTTTTTGCTGTTGTTATTATTTCTATTTGTGATTCCTTTAGATGAAAAAAGGACATTTGTTCTTTTTATGATTGAAAAAAATAATAATAATTTCACGCTTGCCGGAAATCTGAATTCAACATTTCCATGGTAATAAGTTCTGGAATATAGCAGATAATAATCCAAACGAGTCTATTTTAAGACTGTATTAAGAGCAAAATACTCAATACCACTTCATTTGATTCAAAAAATAAAAGAAATGCAAATATTAACAGCATTCAAAAAGTGAAAAGAAATTTAATGGTGGTAAAGGAAAAAGTCGAGTTGATTGTACCACTTGCTGCCATACCACTGATGATGGCATAATATGTGATTCTGTTCGTCTTAAGGCTTTAAAGTGTGCTGCGGAATTAAATACTAACCACCAGAAGCAGTGTGTTTCATTATACAAAATATCTATTGCAATAATTAAAACTTTATTTTATTCAATTGTGCCCAACTTGCATTATTTGCAGAAGGGGCATGTATATGTGAAATCAATGTTACATGACATGATGTTTCTTTTACTGTCAACTATATTTACTACTCACTTCATTTGGCTTTTCAGTGACTTTCCCTTTCTTCTATTTAATTGGATCAAAACACAATAATGATACAGAAAAATCATGAGCAAAATATGCAAAATAAATAAATCAATTACTAATGGTGAAGAATTAAATGGTGAAAATGAATATTTTCTATGTCTCTACGCTACTTATTTCTTATCAAGATTCTTCAGTTATTTCGTTTGTATGAATATGTTTTTTTCTTAAACATGGATCAACATGAATTAATAGTGTTAATAAATAACGCCTTCTTTTTTTGTTTTTATGTTACATCTAGATTTAGTGATTCAATTTCAAAGACCTTTTATAAGGCATTCTTGTAAACGCTTATTCTTTTTAAAATTAAATAAAAGCTTGAAATTGTGTCTATCTGTAATTATGTCTATCAATAATTATATTAATCTAGTTAATTAAATGAATTTTGAAAGAAAATGCAATAAATCAAATTTAAAATACATGACTCATTGATGATTTTTGCTGTATCTTCCATATTTAAGTTTTTGTCATTACATATGTGAAAAAAATTAAATGAATTCTCACTTATTTACTTAACATTAAATAAAGCTCATCCCTTTTTTTTAGATTTGTGGATGCAAAGCATTCCCGGTATTTATTTTTTTATTTTTTCAGGGCTTATTCATGTAATGAAATGAATGCTTACGAGTGTAAACACCACTCAGACTAATCCGATACGAAAATCATGGAGATTTAGTTTCAATTAACCGTGGAGACATATCATTTGTCCTAATTATGTGGGGCGTGAGATTTAGTTGACAGATACATTTCGAAAATGACGCCATTTATCTCAAATGCAATTTTGACCAATCGTGAAGCTCAGGAGTGCTTTCCTTGTCTGTCCTCATATATCACTCACTGTAATTAACCATCGAAGTCATACAGCTGCAGGAGGCATATTGCATCACTGCCATTTTATTGGAAATATTCTATTCAGCGGCCACAGAAATTGATTTAAAGATTTGAATTATTTTCTACAAAATCAAGATATTTCGTGTTCTTATTGATAGCACCACTTAATGACGCATAATAAGGGTTAGACTTTCAGCAATAAATTCATCACCCGGAGGATAAAGAGATTACTTGTTCAATTACATGCAACTTGAATTACCAGAAGGGTAAAGGGTTGATTCATTCTTCAAGCAGATTGGCTAAAAAATTGCCCATCTTGAATATTGATTTTTTATAATTTTTTCAATACGTGCCAAAACGACAATATTACCAGTCTAACTGAAACAGAATAATATAGTTCAAGCCCTAGATCAGTATGCTATTTTTATTAATCGTGCTGATGAATATGGAAGAATTTCTATTCCCTGACTTTTGATCAGGAGAAAGTTTCAGAAGTGGGTTTTAACACTCCAGATCACTGATTTTTAGTTTCCTAAAATTGTCATTTCAACTACGTTACAGTATTTTTTTAATGAAATATACCTAATTACTCCTTTTCTTTCATTTTTCAAAGAAAATTTAATTTATTATAATTTATAGTTTTATGCCCACACTTCTTAAATTTTAAAATTTCCATATGCTTATATGACGAGGTTACTTAATAAATGGCACGTTTTTTTTTTACATACATTTATAATGATTTTTTGTGGTTTCTTTATGTTTTTATACACTATCTTATTTCTTTATTCTAAGTACTCATGCTGGGCGTTTCTGTTTTTTGATATATATTACTTATGTCATGTAGTCAAAAAATTAGTACGATTTTTTTACTCCCTTCTTTTTGATGTATCGCCGAAAACCATTTGTGAATAGGATGACGATTATTTCTTTTAAATTACCCTGCATACACCTTACACCCTTTTGGAAAAGGGATGCAGGCAAAAGTTAAATAAGTAAACAGCTTATAAAACGAATAATTCCTAGAAGAGACTATTGGCATTATTAAGGTTTTAGAATATATTTAAAAAATTATTTCGTGCTTCCATTAATTCGAATTATTGTCTTGTTCAATACAAGCAAACCTCTTCTACCTGTTTTTTTGATGAAATGGTACAAAAAAAGACCTAGAGTGTTTACGTCCTGAAAACATCGTTGTTTTTTTCTCACCACCTAAAATTTTTGACGTTTTAGTTTATACTTAGTCATTCAGCAACTTTCGTTGTCAAGCGCTTTATTTCCGAAGAACATCTTCATCCAGTTGATATATTTTTCTTCATTGCTTGATTCATCTGTAAAAGTTAATGAGGAGAAAATTCTATTTAAACTCCTGGGCCGCGGTGATTTGGTGATAAGGTCTCGGCTTCGGAGTTGGAGGGTTTCAGTTCGAGGCCCGATTCCGCCAAAGAATTGTCATGTAAGCGGGTCTGGTACACTCCAAATCTGTCTGGGCCAAACGCCCTCCCACTGGTGAGGCGCGGTGTGGAGAGGTTGTCCAGCTCCATGGTTCAAAATTACGAGGTCTATCCTCCCCCAAAAATATCGCTAGTTCTACTTTAAAATGGGACGTTAATATAACTAAATCAAACAAAATCTATTTAGATTCGAGTGATGTATTTGGTGAGACACAAAGAAATGTACATGCAATTTATTTGTTTATTGAGTATCATGGAGAATAAACACTGCTTATTTATTCAGAGGAATGGCTACAGTTACAATGATAAATATTTACGTATGAAAAATGAAAACTGGATTGGATCCAAACACAGATTAGTAACAACTTAAGTTACAAACTATGGTGAAACTGGATTCGAATAAGGCCACCACATATTTGTAATAGCATATATCCTGTTCTGACACTAATTTTCAAATGTACTGTGATATTTGATTTGATTTATTTTTATCTTTAAGTCAATGACAGATAATCATGTCATAGAAAGAAATTTAATTTCAAAAAAATTTTGATCGTTGCGTGTTACTGGAAGATAACAAACCCTGATTTGAGAAGGAGGTTTTGCGAGAGGTTAGGACCTCAATCTTCCATCTCGAGTTTGTGTTTAAAATTCAAAATTCTCAATTATTTTTAAATAGCTGTAAATATTACCCTTTCAATCGAACTTCACTTGTCCGATTTTCCATTTTTCTTGCCTTAAATTAGTAGTTTGATCTTCAAAAATATCAAGAAATCCATTATTTATTTATTTTGAGATTTGTGAAAGCATGTACAACTAAACTCATTAATCTTATATTGGATATTAATCCTAGTAATTAAACATACTGGTGGAACGTTGTATCTTTGCCCCGTGAGTCAAAAGTCAAATTATTTAATTTTATAATTACCATCTATCTTCATTGGTTCATTTATTACCACATTCTCATTGCTTACAACAAAAAAACCTTCGGATAATTATTTGAGACACAAGAAAAAAATAAATATGCGAATTTAATTTGCCATCTTCAATAAGGAATCATAGAGACATACTATGTTTTTTGAAATTACATACATTCATACACTAAAAGATGCATGGAAACCGAATTTAGTCAGATTTGGTTATTCGTTTCTTAATTTGAAACTTTTTGCAAATCTTAAAGTTCGATAAAGGAAATAAGAAATATTTTTTTCACAATATGCCTCCATATACAAAATGAAATCATTAAAAATATTAAAGCGCATATTTCATTCTTTTTTTGTTTGTTTGTAACAGTGTGAATGAAACATAATTCAAATTGAGAAATAACAAGAATCAGACTAATCAAATTCTGGTACTGGAGAATGAAATGAGCATTGGTTAAATATATGAAATAGGAACAAAAATGATCTGTTACATTTTTAAATCATTTTGTAATATGAAGTCAATTTTTTTTTCTTTTATTTGCAATATTCTTGCAAGCACTTGTAAATATAACTTGAGAATTAAAAGTGGTAAAAATTTGTCAAGGGGAAAAAAAAAATCATTTTTTATGTGCCAAGTGATCAATACTTTTACTGGGGTAATCATGAAAAATGCCAGGTAATCCTCTAAGTAGTTCGAAACAATGTATAGTGAGTTTATTAGCGAGAGTATTCTTACGGCTAATGAGAGCAGTTTTTGAGATTTCTTAAAATTTTCGCTTTGGGCACTTGCATTATTTATCAATTTCCTACCAAGACTAAACACAATGGGTAAGGAGTGTAGACAAATCAAGTTTTATTCTATTTTCCAAATAAATAGATTTATAAATATTTAGGACCACAATATATGTTTACTTTTAATTACTAAAATCCTTATTAGATAAAGTCTAATTCATTATTTCTAATATATTGGAATACTAATTATTCAGGGAATAATGTGTTGTATTCCACTTTACAAGTATTGTAATATAATTTTTAATCTTAAATTTGCTTGAAGTTTATTATTTCTTTATAATCTATCATTATAATTTAAAACTTTTGCTAGTTCAGGAAAAAGTTAACTGTTATGATAAATTATTTAAGAATTTTTATTCTTTAATTATTTTACATGATGTAATACTAATAAATAAATATCTTATCAAAGTAATTAAAATATGAATATAAACTGAAATAAATCATTAATATGTTCAAAAAAAATATGTTGAAATGAGAAATTAAACTGACCAGCTTTTTAAAGAGTGATATCATTGTATTCATTTTTGCGAAATACCTAAGACCATATCTTTTAGTTCTCATTCTTTGAGTATTATTTTGAACATTTGAAAATTGTAGCATATAAATTAGAGGTACGGTATTTCGGATATTTCTGATGAATAGTAGAAGAACTTTAAATATTTCTTTTTATGAAACAAAATCTAAAGACGTAATCAACAATAAGCGACAAATATCAAGTTGAACCTAAAGTATTTTTAAAATTCTGAAGTTAAGACATGATGAAAAGCTGATCATAATTCTACCGTCTTTACACCTAAATGGGCCTAATATATTAAATTAAACAGCAAGTTTCCAATCTATTTTATTTTTATAAACAACAATCCAAGTAACATTTCTTCACCTAATACTTACTTTTTTTCATCTTCCGCAGTGATTTGTCGAAAATTTGTTTTTCGAAGCTGTTGAAACTTATATCTTGCGAGTCGGTGATAATCCACGACAATAAAATTGAAAACAAATATATTGAAGCAAACATACGTTGAGTAAGAAGTTTTGATTTATTACATCAGGCTGAGTTGATCTCAAAAATTCATTTAGCTTTTCTTTTCTTTGATATTTTGCTTAGAAGAGGACGAAACTTTAGGGATGCGTTATTATTGAGACTTCTAGTGTTTACCACAAAATGATGGATGTTTGCCGTCATGCAAGGCCAAACAAAACCCAAACAGGACCTCGGTTGACGCTGCATGACGTATGGTCTGTTAACCCAAAGTCTTATCTCAGTAATTGCCAGCCGTGACAATTGCTGCTTCTTTTTTATCATTTTTCTACTTTTTTTCTTTAACATTTCGTGATGGATACTGTAAATCCATTGCTTATATTTATAGAAAAACTAATTTGCGGTGTCTTTTTTTTGGGGGGGGAGGGGTATTTCTGTATCAATTCATTACGGAGTCATCAATCTCGAAAAGCCCTTTTAATTCTTGGATATTTATTAAATTATATTCACTTTCATCTCATATCGTTTACTTAGAATAGAAATCTATGATGAAATTTTATGTAAATTGATACATAAAAATGTTTCTGATAAATTTAGAGTAGAAATTAAATTTATCAAAGGCGATCGTTTTTAATTGAGAATTATTACTTTCTGGTCAGTTTATCAAAGAAATCTGAACTAAAAAAAATATATAAATATACAGAGTTTCTTTGAAGATCATCCTTTAAGACATAATTTTATAGCTTCTTAAAAACTGATTCCCAAATTGAAAATCTTTATTGATTTTGATGATCTTTATTTTATTGATTTTATAGAAATAAAATAGTGTCTTGTATTAACTGCTCCAAAAATGGATATCGTGAAGTTTCGAGTTAAGATTCTCCAAAATAGTCATCAGATTAACAATTCAATAACTTGTAAATAAAGAATGAAAAAGTAAGAAAATGTTTCCAGCAGCCATTGTTTGTATCATCATAAACCTTTTGATCTAATTCATTTCTTCCGTTTTAAGTTGCTTTAATTGAAAACGAAAGACTCATTATAGTATATATATTAATGAACAGAATAAACAAATGTTTTACTGATGTTGCTTTTAAGTTGCTTTTCTCTTTTAATAAAATATTAAATTAGAACTTTCACCAAAAATTGAAATTCGAATAATGAAAAGGTTAATTTTTTGAGTATATAGATTTCAAAAACTGTTCCAAATATTGTTTAGTTTCAAAAGTACGTCTCTATAAAGAAATCAAATGCTTTAAAATTTGTATCTTAAAACTTTTGCTTTATTATGAAGCAAAATTCTTACTTTCAAGCATGCTCATTTTTACTAAGATCAGCTGTAACTACGTATGAATGTTTAAATTATCTTACTCAGTGGTTGAATATAGTCGTAACATATGCAGTATTTATTAAGCTTTTCAAATTAATATTAAAACAGAAATTAAAAATATGATAACAGTAAATGGAAATATACCACTGATAGAAATCAAGATACATCACCAACATGGAAAAATTGTCTTGTTTTGATATTTTGATACTTGCTCCAAACAGCTTTAATCACAAAGTAATGAAACAATGACTTTAAAATAAACATGAATTAATACTCAGAAATTTCTGTGTGCTCATATTATACTATTTTTCCGAAATTCTTATTTAGTAAATTTAGAATTCGGATATTTCATAAATATATAATGGGAGAGTTTGAGCTTATTTTCAAAAATTATAAAACTTTTTAAATAGTGTATTTTAGTAGACATTTTATTTCCATCATTATTTTCTGTAGGTTCGATTTACCTAGCTATTTTAATGATAACAAACATAAAAAATCAGATTTCTTTGGGCTTTAAGACCTTCTTTATCCGCACTGCAAGACTCTAATTGTTAAATAATAGAATTCCAGAAGCTACAGATATCCTTAAATAATGAACTTCTCTAATTTTATGAAATCTTTGTTATAGTAGTCTGAAGATGAAATTTTTCGATATCGGGTTTTTGATAGGTGTGTTAAAAGTGGATGAACCAAGGAAAGTTTAAAGCTTTTCCTTGGTGTTTTAAAAGTTAGAATGGAGTTAAAATTTCAAATAGCGCTACGTATAACACTGTATTCGGTTCTAGAAAATTATTGCTATAATTCTCTTATCAGAGTATTCAGTAATTATAAAACTATTTAAGAGGAACGTTTTTCTCTAAATGGAAAAAAATCTAATAACTAAAATTTCTTTAACTAAATTATATTTTACCTAAAAAATTTAAATTTTCACCTGTATAATAGCTCATAATTGATACTTCAATTCTTTCGTCTATTTTGTAGCGTTTTGTAACTTTTCGATAAAATCTTTCAGACTTTTTCACTTCTATCTGAAAAAAGCTCTGAAATGAAAAAAAAGTTTTAAAAAAATATTGTTCTAAAGCACCTATAAATTAAAAATCAAATCATTTTATGAAATGAAATGTGCTGTTATTTAAAAATATCTTTTCAACACAGTTCAAATTTTTCGTTACTTTTCTAACTTCGCAATGAACTTAATTTTTGCCACATACTAGAGTGTTATCCAAAAACGTGGTTATTAGACCATTTCTATTTTTTTCATCAAGATTTTACCCATTTATTTCCCGCACTTTTTAAATATTTCTTTATTTGAACCTCCTTGTATTACCTCCCCATATGGTTGGTCTGAAGATGATTGAGTTGCAGAGAATGTTTTCGACAGGTACTGAGAAAGATTAAACCATGATGCGTGGGGAAAAAATTCTTTTTCCCACTCTCTTTGCATATAAATATATATAAATCTATCCATGCATTATATGTATATGCAGTGATTTGTGAGCCAGCGTCGGAATACTCGATATTCGCATAATTTACATAATTGCCTTCGCTGAGGATTTTTAATTAAATGGTAATAAGTTAAAATGAGCATGATGATTGTGGCGAAATTCATTATGCAGTTCCTCTCTTTCGGAGCTTATTATATTTCTCATTCACATAACTTGGAGAATTAATAGAAGCACTAGAAATAAGCATTGAAAGGGAAGTATTTTATGCCCCTGAATGAAAGTTGGGAGAATTTTTTTTAAATCTAGATTTGCATTGAAATATTTTTTTCAAATTTCGTTTCTAATGTTCTTTATGATATTTGATGTATATAAAATTTACATTACTTAAAAAAATATGGATCTAATCTTAAAAAGAAATCTATCTTTTGAAATGCAATTTTTTTGTTGAATGTAAGACTTTTTTAATACGTAAGAAAAAATCTTTAATTTCCATCTTCAAAATTCGGAAAAAAGAAATAAGGCATGATAAATGATATCATGATCATAGATAATATCAAATTTGGTACAGAATGCATACCTTTTTTTTCTCAAAAATATCAGAAAATAATAGAAAATTGAGTTTGCCAAGTTTTAAAAATTATACTTTTTTCTGTTTTAACATTTACAATTAAGACTCAAGTCATAATTTGTCAAATATCGATTCATACTTAAAAATTTAAGAAAAAATCATTTATTTTCAAAAAAGTTGTCGATGAACCATTACTTTAAAAATAAACTTTCGATGAACCATCAAATATCCAATAAATTGTCAATCATCACCATAATCTGAATCGATGGCAATTCATCTTATGTATGGTAGAAATAAATATTAAATTAACTAAAATAAAATTGTATAAAATAGTCTTTGCCAGTAATATGTTTTATTCTTTATTTAAATAATCTTTCCAATGTTTTTAATTATTCCATGAGTTTGAATTTGTATATATCAATTCTAATTTTTAAAACAAAGCTAAAAAAGAAAAAGGGTGAAGAAGATGAAAAAAATTTCAGCATAATGCTAAAATTTGAAATTAAAACGTTTGCGAATTTTAAACTTATATGAAAGATTTTAAATTTTAACATACTTGCCAGTTTTTTATTCTTTAATTTATTAGAGTGTTTAATTAATCCGTTTATAAAAATATGAAGATTACGCATTTAGCATATAGAAAGTCTCTCATTTAAACCAAAAAAGTAATTGACACTTTAATCATATTACCAGAATCATTGATATATATAGTATACATAAGGCAGAAGGAAAATTTTACTAATAGAAAAAAAGGGGAAAAAATGTAATAAGGAATATTCAAAAATACAACTATCATAAAATATTTTATGAAAAAAACAAACAAAAAAAAACGGCAATTTTTCTGAGATGCATAAATTTCTTTTATAATAAACGAATTAAATGTAATTTAATTCAGAAAGTCTGTTCTTAATCTTTTCAAACTAAAACATGAAAGTAATACTATTAAAAAAAAGAATTTTTTTCATAATTAAAAAAAAAGAAATCCAAGTAAGAGTGTCAGCTAAGATAATAAGGCTCCATAGTTTATTCTTTGAAAAAATTCTAAAGAAAAAAAAAATCTACACGTAATAGCAAAAATTAACAATTCATTTTTCTCTTTTTGAATGAAAACTATTTATTCAGTCTAGAAGAAGAAAAATTTCTATTGTTATTACTTTAAGCTTATTTTCAATTTTAAATCTGAAAAGAAACGCTGAGATTGAAAGAAAAAAGAAGAAACGATGAAGAAAGAAATTAAAGTAATGCGACACTTTTTTAAGGCTTAGTATTGATCTGTGCCTCTTACAATCGTTATTTCGAAGCTTGCTTTACAAACGAGACAGAAAGTACAAAAAAGAGGAAAATTGAATTTTTCTGAAAGAAATGCTTTTTTAAACTTGCCGGCAATCCAAAGCAAAGCAAAACTGCTAAAAAAATTTTGTAACTGCTTTAAAATGGATTTAATTCAGCTAGAAACGCTTTTATCAATGTTTTTCTTTTCTCCAATTCAAGAAAAGTGGAAACTAATGCTTTAGTTTTAAAATGCTATCCTTTTTAGCAAACTAAATCTTAAGAAATAAATTTCTACTGAACGAGAATTTTATAGCCTAGACGTTATTTGAACACACATTTACTGTATTACAAACAAGAAAGGATCAAATATCTATTATTTGTTTATGTTTTGGCCTACCACCCTCAACGATTTGATTGAGATATGACTGAGAGCAGGATGTAAATTTGTTATTAATGTTACAAAAGTTTGGCTCGTTATATTTTTATCAGTAAGAAAATTTAAGATTACGTTATTTTTTGTTTGATTATAAATGTGATTCGATATACAAATTTTTAAATTAGTATTCCTTTATAATTTACTTAAAAATGAATGCAATTAAAACAAATGTCGAAATTTTTGTAAATGTTATATTTCCAATAGCAGTTTTAGATAACATCTATATCTATCTATACTTATAATAAAGCTCAATGTGTGTGTGTGTGTGCGTGCGTGCGTGTGTGTGTGTGTGTGTTGGCGCTCTACAGGCCAGACCGTTGGACCTACAGCTACCAAATTTGGTACATGTATACCTTGGAGGTCCGGAATGTGCACCTCGGAGCCCCTTTTTCGAATTTTTAATTAGAATTTGAATTAATTAAAATTTAAGCGAAATTTTGACGTTTTTCCGCTATAACTTCCGAAAATATGATAGCATAAACATGATTTTTACATCAATTTAAAGATTAAAAAATTAGCTTTCTAACGGTATCAATTTTTTTAATTTATAATGTAAGTTTCTATTTTTAACGAATTTTTAAAGAAATATTTTAACCATGTTTTTATCACGTGACTGGATAAAATAAAAGAATGCCGGTAGTTCAAATAAAAAAATTATCATCGCTAAATAAATCTACAGAAATGCAACTTTTAAGCACGTGACTGGATAAAATAATATAAATATAAAATGTGATATTTTCTTTGAAAAATAAATGCAAAGCAAAGGTTTCTACAATCGTTTGCAGTATCTATATCATTAACTCAATAAATCTTCTTTATTTACGGTAAACCTGATTGAATTTAAACAGGATATGCATTGAAGTCCCAACTCAATGGTATATTTATGTAATCGTTTTCAATATCTGTATCATTAATTTAATACTTTTTTTCCCTTTCTCGCTTTCTTTAAAAAAACATATTTAATATTTTGGCAACATCACCGATTTTTTTTAATATTTTGGAAGCATAATCGATGGTTAAAACTGATTTATAAAATTAAAGAATATTATAAGGAAAAGGTGTACTTTTAGAACTTTCCGTCCATCATCTTAAAGAAAATATTAATTTCAGGTCAATCAATGCCCGGAATTACTTCAAGGCTAATGAATATGTGATTTAATTGAAAATTTTAGAACGCTTTACTCATGGCGAACCAGCTGGTCGCCAAAGGCGGCTAGTTGTGAATAACTCTGATTCATTTCACATACTGGCATTTCTTTAAAACTGTAATGGGTGCAATTCTATCGATCTTTTTTGTAGAGATATTTAATTTTGAAATCAGGGCTTATTCTTTGATCACCCTGTACATATGTATTGTTACAAAACTATACAAAAATAGTATGGTTTATAAATTATTTTCTTTCCCACGAATTCTGTTAATTTCGATAACGAAATTCTGTCAATAGCTATATTTTCTGAATGGTATATATATATTGTTCTATGGAGCTTGCAATTCTATGTAGAACTGTGACTAAAACATACTTTCGCTGAAATAATTAAAGAAGTTTTATTCTTTCAGTCTAAAAGACTGATTAAAGCAAATCTGCATCATTCTGGTCAGAGAAACACAGAATACTCATCTTATGAAGTCTCTCTTTTAAATTGAAGGTTTCTTATCGCAGGAAAGACTGCATGCCATGGAATTCGTAAAAATTTCGTGCTTCAAATGTTATGATAAACTAGAGAGAAGATACAGAGACAAATCACAATCGGAGTGATTGCTGCAAATTGATATCAACCAAGCAACATTTGCTTACTTTTCTTACGGTACATAAAATTTGGATAGTTAAATTTAAGTAGTTATGGTATTAAATTCATGAAAATATAATTTTATAAAAGTTCTCTATTTAAGAAGTTACAATTCCTAATTAATAGGTTATTGTTTTTGCTTAAATTTCAGAGTTGCAATGGAAATTTGTTATATTTTAAATTTGAAGTTTTTTTAGGCTTGTGTTTAGAATTGAATAAATTGACGCTCTTTTTGGCTTTTGTATTTTTATGTAACTGCTTATAATAACTGCTAAGGCGACACAAATTTAGCTGTCAAATTTATATCAATTTTTCTTAGTTTTTTTTGTATAGCTGCTTTAAATCTTTTTTAAACTATGAAAATTTTATTAATTATTTAAAAAATTATTTTAAAAAAAATTTCTTATTTTTTCTAAATCGAGGGTCTGCTATTCTTTGATTGTCACACAATTTTGATTGCTATCAATTTATCCCCCTTTTTCGCTGGTAATCTGCATTTATTTGTTTTTTTTTGTCATTATTAATTAATTTACAGTATGGTCTTCTATTAGTTTTTCTTTTATTCTAGTTATTAAAGGAATTAACTCACGCTAAAAATTTGTAATTTAATCCCGAAAATAATTTGGTACATTCAATCCTTACTATAAACCCATTTAAAAGTTTATTCAGAAGAAAAAAAAATTTCAAGTCCAAAAATCAAAGAAAAAATTGATTGCAAAAATTGTGGGTTACTCTCCATCGTAAATTTTATTTAGGATCATGCTAAATGCTGGAATGTCTTGATAGTAATATCTCGGCTAGAGAAAAACAGGTTGGAATTCCGATTTCATTTAAGATCTGTCTTATATGTGTACCTAGAGAGCATAAAATTTGCCGTTATGGGTCAAATATCTTCGCGACAGTTTGAAAATAAAGTGCAAATCAGCTGACTACCTTATCTTCTGTAAGTCTGTAGCACAACTGTAGTTACTAAAAAAAAGGAACTAAAACTGCCCCATAAGGTTACAAAATTTTCTTTACTCTATGTTTATTGAAGTCTAAAAATAGTTTTGAAGTTCTTTTTCTGAATTATAAAATTCTCTTTCATAACTGATAACTGAACATTTTAGTTTTCCGTTTTATCTTTTGAACTAATACTTTTAGTAAACCTCAATAGAAAGTCATGTAAATATCATGCGGATTTTTTAAATCTCATCTTACGTTAAATATAACTAATATAAGTGAATGTAATATTTTTGCCAGTTGGCAATATTTACGCTGCAGGGTTGGTTTAAAAAAACTGCATCTTTTTCACGTAACATTTTCTCGATCATATTTCTTGAACATACTTGTTATATTTCCTTTCGCATAGCGTTGCAAGAGGAATGAGAAATTCCAGGAAATATTTTAAGCTAAAAAGAAATGAAATGAAAGGTAAGGAAAGAACCAGCAACGAGAAAGAACAGGAGGGGGAAAAAAATCAACTGAGCTATCCTAAGGAAAAATAAAGACAGGAATAAATAAGAAAAACCTAAGAGTAAGATTTTGGTTGAATCTTACGATGAAAGCTCGATTGCAACCAGTAATCCACGTTAACGCTTCTCTGAAAGGCCTTGGATCAAGAAAAGGATTTTCTGAAATTCACGCTACACCACCTGAGGTCCCAGATTGTGCGGAGGGTAGTGTCTTTCTTTGTTTTCTTTTTATTCTATACCTTACAGGCTCACTGAAGCACTAGGAAGGGGACTGTACATAAAATTCTATTCAAAAGCGTTAAGTATATTTATTATACTAACTTACAAGTCTCCACGATAGATAGTAAAACATCCTAAAGGAGATAATTGATGATGATATTAGAGGCATCTAATTTAATTTCATAGAAAAGTTTAAATCGTTTTGTGACATTACTACAAACTGATTTGCTTTTGAGACTTTTTTAATGAAAGGAAAACTTTGATGTTAAAAAATAATTTGTTTGCAATAAAATGAGAGAAGATGGAAGTTGCGCATTATATTTTCGGTGTATTATTTTTTATTCAATTCCTACTATTTGTTCGCACTCTCCCTACATATATTTATATATCTTGTTCACATTTTCAATCGTTGATAAAATTTTTATTCATCCCTCAAGCTCAAATACATTTTTTAAGCTTGTAGAGGCTGATACTTGATGTTTTTTTTAAAATACCGATTCATTAATTAAATTTAATTAATTTTTAATGCTTTAAATAAAGTTTTAGCTGTTTGTAATGAAAATTGAAATCAATAGGCTGTAACTCAAACGGTAAAATGTAAAAATTTCAATGTTTTTCTCTTGAAGGTGAAGAATGCGAATTCAGTTCTTGCAAAAATCAATTTTTTGATAAATTAATCAATTTTAGTTTTATATGGGAGAAAATATTTCTTTTATAAAAGATATTTATCACGATATTAATTTAGGAATAAATATCTTTAGTGGCGAAGCATGTAGATCGGTGGATTATTTTTTTCTTTTGCCACTTAATATTGTGATTCTGCCGTATGTATATACTTATCTATATTATTAGTAACTATTTAATAAAAAGTAACTAAAATAAAAAAAATTCTTTATTGACCTATGGTAGGAATTGACTTTAATTTTTTTTTATTACTTGCTTTTAAATATCTTTAAAATCATGAAAAGGAATCACAGTCAAGATTTCTGTTTTGAAGTGTAATTAGCTGAATAAAAGAAAGTTTATTGAGTATTAAAAGTCCTAAATGAGCTCTCCCGCAAGCGCGCACACACATACACACTTGTTCGATTGGCCAAACCATCAAGACGGTTCACCAGCAACTCCTTTACACTTACTTAGAATTTCTTTTCCTTTAGAGAGCTACCAGTCAGTTACCATATTTACTACATAATAAAGTTCTAATAATCTGATTTTAATAAAGTATAAACCGAAGTTTGAAATTTGTGGTCACAAACATCGTTTAGCAGTTTCAATCTCCAAATATAAACTGATAGTACTTTGTCAAATTCTATGTAATTAAGAATGTATTTTTAAAAATAAATAATATTAGTTTTATTTTTTTAATGGCAGGGAAGATTAGAGTAAGTTGACGATGCTTATAACTGCACATCTATACTAATATTATAAATGTGAAAGTTTGCATGTTTGAATGGATTGATGGATGGATGGATGTTGGTTACTCCATCAGGCCAGAGCGGCTGAACGGAATTGGATGAAATTTAGCACAAAGATACATTATAGTCAGGAATAGAATATAGGCTTTTTTTTATTGCGGTTAATTTTTTATGAATTAAAATCTAATTCCGGCTCCAAAAAGCTGATGCCAAATCCCTCCAAAGATGAGCAGGGCTCCAGTCTTTTTCTCAACAGAAAGGAGGCTAGGCGTAGCAGAATTTTGACCGATTATTTAAAACGATTTTGTTTATTTTCTTAGTGTTTGATGTATTTAAAATCAAATGTTGTTAATGAATCGATATTTCGGATTTATTCTGAAGTACTTTTAAATTAAAATAAAGAAGAATAAAGGAAATAAAAAATTTCTAATCTGCATTGCGTTACCCTAACTGGCATAAGAAAGTCAGGTATTTGAGTAACGTCAACTGGCGTTGAAATTTCACGAGTTATTCTTGACAACTTTATTTTCATTTAAATTAAAAGGTTAAGAATTGTGTATTATATTGATGTAGCAATTTCTATCTCGATAGATAAAGTATACTTGATGTTAAAGAAATATGGATTTGATTTGCTGTTTTTTTTTCTTTCAGGTGCACACTGTAAATTGTTTTTAGATTATTTGTGTACTTCAAAATTGGTTAAGTTGTATTTTAATGCTGTATATTTTTTGTATATGCTTATAATTTTAAGTGAGTTGTTTTTAGGATGATTTTAATCTTTTTGATTTATTATTATTTGATAATTTTTCGAAATGCCCGGAAAACGCAAATCTAATCCTTCGAAAATGAGTAATCAACCTCGGACTATGAGAGCAAATAGAAGTAGAGAGTTGAATTTTCAAGCAGAATTTAGAAGAATTAAGGAAACGGTGTGACAGGCTTCATCTAGATCAGCTAAAATGTCATAAACGGTATTGGAATAATGGAACTGATCAAAGCGTCTTATACATACACATCGAAATTCCCACCTGTAAGAAGGTTCGGGTAAATAATAGTTAGATTTAAATAAATTTAGTTTTTGAGATAAATAGCTTTTGTAACATGTTTTAAATGAATGATCTTTGAACTCATTGTACTCAGCTGGATAAATTTTATTTTAATATTACCATTATAATTTTGTTTTATTTAAAAGATAACACAAAAATGTTATCTTTCCCCGGTATCAAGGCAACTTGGTTTTGTTACTGTAGTAAAATGACAACCTTTATAAATGTTGAATATAATTTTATTCTTAGAATATATAAGACAATACATTAATTAACTAAACATTGTTAAATACTTTTATTTAAATATTATGGCAAGAAAGGGTAACTATGTTTAAAAATCTAACGTTTTTTTAAATTAATATAACTCAAAACCGATGTCTATTGCCATCAAAAACCAAACACGAATTTATCTCTTTCTAAATTTAAGCATCCGTTGTTCCTTCACGTGTAGCATTTGCAATGTTATATCCTGTTTTCTGATGTTCAGGCCGTGGTGGCTTGGTTTCAAGTTCTCGGTTTCGGAACCAGAGTAATCCAGTTTCGGGAATCGATTCTAACTAGGAACTTTCGTTTAAGCAGGTCCGGTGCTATTTAAATCAATCGGGATCGATTGTCCTAATCCTGCAATGGTGCGGAAGTTTAAAGAGGGGTGTGCCAACTCAGATGTGAACCCCTTTATATGACCGCTGTTCGAAAATACGTCCGTCCCCAAACAGCCATAGTTTTGCTTTAAAACAGGATGTTAATGTAACTAAACTGAACTCGTTTTTCGATGGAGGTCAAAATAAATAGAGAAACATGCATTAACTACATAGTAGGTTTTTTTTTTTTTTTTTTTTTTTTTTTTTTTTTAAGTTCCGGCTGCTATCATGAGCAACTGCTATCCGGCTGCTATCTTAGGGTTTTTTTTACAAAAATCGAGTTTCAGTTTCTTTGTAACAGCTCCTTATTTTCACATCCTAAACCTCTTATTTTTGTTGTTTGAGAAGTTTTTTGTTGTGCATTATATATTTCCTCCAAAATATATCTTTCCAAAGGTGAGATTGCTAAAATATCTATAAATGTGCTCGCTTTATATTAAGTATGGAATAGTTTGTGGTTCAAATAAATAAAAAAAATCTTACAGAATAGGTAAAAAATGCATATAGATTTCTAATAAAAAAGATGAAATCGTCAATTTTGCTCCACAGAAAACACAAAAGGTTCTCGATTTCTTCGGTAAGATTAATAAAAATAGGATATAAATAAATTTTGATGGTGAAAAGCGTAGCAGTCTGCAGGAAAAAAATAATCAAATATATATATATATTTTCTATTATCTGATATGCGTTGAAAAATTACATCACATAAGACACAATGCACGAATATAATTTAATAAAGAATGAGATAGTGGCAGTGATTTCACTGTGTGAATTTTTAATTTAAAACAATGTCGAACGTTATAAATATCCGTAAGGTGGTGAAATAGGTGAACTTGCCCCGGTTTCTCCTATATTATTTCCTTTGAAATACCGTATTAGGGGAGCGTGACCTTTTAAACATTATATATGACTACTATTTAGTATTTTAAGTATTTATATCAGTTATTAATTTTTAGATTCACATAATATTATGATAAGAATGTTAAAAATAAATACCACTTATAAGAATAAGGTTATACAAAAGATTGAGAAGTTGAGCCCACAGAGGATAAATTCTTAATTTTGTTTGATTTGAAGTAGAAAATTCGAGCTATGACTTTTACTTATGCTAAAATAAACACATACACATAAATTATTTCGCATAAATGTTTAATATGTTGCAGTTCTTTTTCGAAACGTTCAGTTAAATGACGGAATTTCAGTCTTCCTCTTTCTCTTGGAATTTAAAACCACAGAAGGATGTTTCGTATCTGTTGGGTTTCACATTTTAAAAATTATTGTTATTCATTTATGGCACCAATTATTAAACATATATTTTAGCCTTTTTTGCCATGTTGTCTATTATCAACAGCATAGCTACAGCGTACCAGTCAAGAAAATATAAATTGATCTCATAAAGGCAATTTTGGATTCAAATTAGATGCAATATTCTAAATGGAAATCTCATTATATTAGAAACGTGATAAAACTTTAGCAAAATGACTGCTTCAAAAAATTATTTGAATTTTTTTTTTATCACAGTGGCGATATTCTTTTCAAAAATAATATCCCATTGCGAATTTTTCCCAGCCCAAGCTAAAAACAATTTACTGAAAGATAAAACAAATATTTTACCAAATGGCTATATTATGAGTAGAACAAATTATTAATGCTAAAAGATTGCTTTGCAAAATTTTGTTTTCGTGGTTAGAACTAATGCAAACAAAGGACATGGAATTGCATATATGAAGTCCATTTCTAAACAACATCAAAGAAAAAAATGGTATTTCATACAAAAGAGAGACCAGGCCGATTTGAATGCAGTTAAACGCCCACCTGATGAGCTGCAACAAATATATCTATCTCGAACAAAGAACTCTTTGACAATCTTCTTACTGTTGCTCTCAACCCAAGTGAAATATAATAAGTAGGTTCAACTACATTTGTCAGTGATGGAACGTGTTCTGCACGTGGCCTGCCAGCGGGATATAGCATATACGATGGCTCTTCTTATTCAAAAGTCGAGTGTTCGCCTTTTGTCGGGCAGAGGTTACAATTGGCATCAACATCATATTGTAGGTTAGGACTTCAGGACACCGTATGACAACTCTTCGGCCTTTATCACACCTTTATGATAAGGTCGGCCAGTTGTGATGGAAAAAGACCCCTGCCACTCCCAAGAAAACTTTTCAAGTTCTTTCATGGGCCAAAATGGGTGTGTGGACCATGAGGGTGATGATTATCGAATTTGAACAGTTTTTACCTTGTTTCAAAATGAGACCATTGAGTTTCTAGAAGGATGAATAGTTCTACCAAGCCCTCAAATGAAATCGAATGCTTCTGATTTTAAATTAACACTAAGAAATAAAGTTATTTACTTACATTATAAACTATTATTTCTGAAAGAAAAATTTTCAGATATTTGATAATTGGAAATTTAGAAGAAATTTTGTTGATAATTAATTTCTATAAACTGTAATTTCCTTTAAATATTATACGAAAAGGGCAATTTTTTTGAATTATATAAAATAGTTTTTATACTTAAATGGATTTTTAAAAAACATAATGCTTCATAAATTGATAAACTTTTAAAAGTATTTTTAATTGCTGAAAGATCGATTTTTCAAATGCATAATACGAAAAATATTAATTTCTTTTGGTACTTAATACAGATGAAAATTTAAAAGTTTCTAAGATCTGGAATTTCCTTTCTTAGAGAGAATTTACGGGCATTTTCTTATTGATTCATTAACTGTCATATTTTATTGAAATGTTCTTCCATTAAGTTATATATATGCACCAAAAGCTGTGCAATAATATAATGATATTGAAACTGTTTGTTTTGAAAATATGATACTTTTGAAAAGGGTTTCGTTATAAAATGATGAAAAATAGGAATCGTGGCAGCTAATGGGTTAATATTAAAAATTTATGCATAAAGAATAACTTAGACCTGATCCAACAGAATAAAGAAACTGAGGGAAGGGAAGGACATATGTTCTAGATTTCCTCGAAGTGCTATAAATTGATTTTTGAATCGGAAAAAATATTTTATGCATAGAAAAAGGGAATAATTCAGTATATTTCCCTTAAGTTGCAGCTCCTCAATACAGATATCCGATTATTGTCTTCATTGCCCTGTATTAATATTTAATATTGCTGATATTACTTGAGTACAAAAAGCATTCTATGCACTAATGATGTGTTTTTAATAGATCGTAGTAATTAAAACTATAAAATGGCAATAGCTTAAAAGACATTACTAATGCTTGTTATTTTTTAAAAAAAATCTTATTATGCAGTAAGTGAACTTTTACAACATTTAAATACAGCAACATTACTCAAAAATTTATAAATGGATACTTTCTCTTAGTGAGTACTATCACAATATATAAAAGGAAACAAAAGATTTAAAAAAAGTGGTGAAGCAATTTTATATGTTGCAGAACCAAAACATATCGAAATTCTTTATAGAAGAACTTTTTAGTTGCTAGAAATCCTTAGAAAATGAACTAAGTAAGCCTGCATAGAGCGAGAAATGAAATGTTCTAGTAAATATCGTAGCAATTTGTTTACCACAGTGAATCTCACTCTTTCCGCTTATGAAATCGAATGCTACTTCGCTTCCTTAACAAAGCATTGTTTCGTATATGCGTTTTTCGTATTCGTTTTCATTAAGTGAAAATAAATGGAACTGTCTACATCTACGCAGTCAAACAGTAGTTCGTATTTTAACAGTAGTACTATTCTTATATTTAAATCACTTTTTTCAGTTTATTTCAAAATATTCGAATATAAAAAATTTAAAATCTTCGAATCTTAAAACAATATAGTTTCCATCACAACCTCAGTTTGAAGCAGGAAACACAAATTTAATTCCTAAATAAGATCAGAAAATACAATCTAATTTGTAGAAATTTGTTTATAATAAGGAATAAATCTATAGTGGAGACCTTATTTAATAAAAAAAAGTTTTTTAAGTACATTATTTTCATTGAAATCATTTTATCACATTCATCAATGCTGAATAAAACCTCAGTCAGTTTCGGACAAACAAACTAAAATAAAATTTCTTTTAACTCTTTGCTATCGGCAAATTTCTCTGATGGGAGAACGAGCTAGTCGAAGCAAATTTAGCTTTTCGGAGTTATTTCTCCCTTAGTGATGTAAAGCAAATATATGGACAATAGAAAACACTGAATTCGTTGAAACTGATTTATTGTGTTTAATAGTGCTTATAATACATAAAAACATAGATTTTTAATTTCTGTAATTTTTTCAATTTTAAATAACATTTTGCCGCCATACTGGCAGCCCCGACTTTGACGTCGACTTGCGAATGTCGCCACTGTGGTGGCATCGACTGCAAAGAGTTAAAGTATAAACACAGTTACTTCAAAAATTTTTAAGGTAAGACGATTTTCTAAACTATCAGTGCTTATTCAAACTGAATAACTGGGTGACATGTTTTACCAACCATGTTTTTGTCTTACATGACTTCATGTAGATATAGATAAAAAAGAAAATATATATATTTAGTTTAGAAGAATATAACTTCAGTTTTATGTTACAAAAGGATTACATTTCAAGAAAAACTGTTTTTTTCTATATTTGAAATATTATTCACAACATGCAATTCCTTCAGGTCCTTAAACGAATAATGTTTACTTATTTGAAGCAGTGCAAAATACAATACTCTTTCTTCCTACCACTCCAGTAGACAAGAAAATTTCAAGCAAGAAATCTTTTTTTTCTTCTTTTCTTTTCCTAGTGGTTGGAGACTAATTTAGTGAATCTTGTAACCGCGAAGAATAAAGCATGATCATCATTTAAACGGCTCTGAGAGTTGTCACTGATGAAAATTAATTACTATGGTTGAAAAACATTAATTTACTGCGAGTAGTGATACACTGTGTTAAATTAAAAAACACCCAGAAATCCACCCTCACACGAAGCAATGTTGCGTAAGACTTAGGTTAATTTTGTTGTGCAATCGCGTGTACTAATCACAATTGTTACGAACCCCTAAAACATTAATTGAGCTTGGACTAGCCGCTAACTATATTATGACGGTTGAAAAAATATAAGAGTGTTTTTTTTTTCCTCTCTCTCTCCCTTCTTTTCAACGAGATCATTGACGCAATCATTTTTTTATTTTAATGTCATCTTTTTCTTACCTTGAGAAAAACTTTTTTATCGTTTCCCTTTCAGTCAACCAACCAAAAAATGCAATGTTCAGTGCCGCATTAGGGAACAAAAACTAAGGTAAGATTGTGTGTGTTAAGTTTTAACTTCTTTTAGCGACTCTTCCGATGTAAGCTCCTTATTTATTTTTTATGCTGCTCTATCTTTTATTATTATTTTGTTTTTCCATTGTTACTTTTATCGTATTTATTTTATTTTTTCCGCAAGAATTTTTTTCTCCTTTTTGCTTTTTTTTTTTTCACTTCTTGGAGAAATTTTGGTTTTTCTTCTTACTTTTTTTTTGCTTCAATGTGTGTGTGTATGTGTGTCCGCTTTCGCTTGGTGCTCTCCTTTTCCAACTCTTTCTCCTTCATTTTTGTATTTCTTTTTAGTTCTTTCCCCTCGCTTCCTTTCTTTTACTCCCCTTTTTTTTCTCTCTTCTCCTTTTCTTTTGTGAGGCGGCGGTTCTTCGGCGCATCACACTGCAAAACCGGCGATCGTGAATGACAAGAGCATGTCCTTAACCACATGAGAAATGAACTGAAAGTGAAAAACAGGAGTTAAATGTGCCGAAAAGAACCGGAGCGGTTGGGGAAAAAGGAAGCGGGTCTTGGGGAAGCGCCTTAAGAGTCGGCTTCACAAAAAATAAATCGAGGGCACAAAATTCCTACGGATCAAAAGAAGTAAACCACACTAATTACCGTCCAAAAAACTCTCTCTTCATTTTTGGAACTCTTACTTTGCAGCAGAAAACTTCAGCTAGAAAAAAAAGGGTATTTGCCCTTTATATATCTGATCGCCAGACTCATATTCACCAGTTCGATGAATCATAAGCCTTTGTTCAGAAATAGCAAGTTTTGGCAGAAAATAGTAAACCTTAGAATTGCTTTAGTTAAGCTAAATAAAAGTTTTTCTTAAGCTAGTTACTTAGTGCTCCATAGCACTGTAGATTTTAGATATAATATCAATAAAACCACATAATACATGATTTTCTTGCAAATTTACAAGAAATTTCGTTCTAATACTAATGGAAGCAGCAATAAATTGTTATAACTCTTCTTTGCATGATTTTTTCTTTCTTTTATGAAGTAAATCAGGGTGATACAATTCATGCTCAAGATTAAAGGAAAAATGTTTAAAAAAAGCCTAATATAAATATATAATATAAAATAATGAAACTGTATGATAGAAATATTCATCATCAAATTGCAAATTTACATGTTAAACTCAGCTCGACATAGATAAATTAATATATCTTTATCATTTTAATTTCTGATGATAATTAAAAAAAGTTATTACTTTTATTTAGACACAAATTAATTCCACATTTACTGCATGCAATTGTACCCCTTTGCGAATAGGGTATTTACACCTGAGTGACTTCCCTGCTTTCGACCAATCGACAGTGTCTCTCAACATAATTTCTCTTCAAAAAATAATATAAAATAAACATATAGTTAAAAACATTTTCGTCATACATTTGAAGTGAAACAACCGCATATGATATAAATTTCTTTTGCATGGTTTTGGAAAGATTATTTGGGGTATCCGTTGTAAATTGTACAGAAAATAACAACCATTAAAAAAAAACCTTTTTTCCCCTCTCTATTACTTTTACTAGCAAAATAAAAAGTTATAAAAATATTCAAGAAATCACACTTTTCTTCCACAACAAATAACGGAATGACAGGTTCAAACCCGCTGTAATGATTGTGACATTTGATATTTTTTGACAGCTACGTTGCTTATTACACAATAATTATGAAAAGAGTTACCAGCAATAATCAACTTACAATACATCTGTACTGAGTACAGTTCTTTTGTGCACTAAATCTTATGATGGAAATTTTCATCATCATTCAAGGAAGGGTTATCAAAATTTTGATGGTAAAACGTACAATTTAAATTTTCTGAACTATTTAACAAAATTTTATCTTTTTCTGAAGATGAAAGATTAGAATTTCAATTTTCTGGAATATTATCATAATAAAATCTTGCCGGTTTTAACATACTCTTTGCACAGCAGCCCGTTTCCGCCAGTGGACAACTGTAAATATTTATCAATAGTATTTTAGGATAATTCAAATCTCTACCAAAAAATCATAACATAAATTGATCGAATTAAATACGCGAAAAATGCGTATGTTATTAAAATGATAAATTAATAACATCTCAAAGTGTTATTTTTAATGCTCGCTAATGGCACCTTTTTTCAATTCCTACAGTTAGTACACACTCTCTATATATTTATATATCTTGCTCAAAATTTCAATTGTTAATAAAATACTATTTATTCATCTATTCAAATACAAATACATTTTTTAATACATGATGTTTAAATACAAGTTTTTGGTTCAAATACATGACGACGTTACTACGGTTTTTTCAAATATTAATTCCTTAATTAAATGTAATTAATTTTTAATACTTTAAATACAGTTTTAGCAATTGGTAATGAAAATTAAAATAAATAGGCCGTATCTCAATCGGTAAAATGCAAGAATTTTAGTATTTTTCATGTGAAGGTGAAGAATGCGAGTTCAATTCTTGCTAAAATCAATAATTTTTGATAATAATGTTTTTGATGATAATTTAATAAAAAATAACTGAAACGAAATTTTTTGTTGTTGACCTAATTAGAAATTGAATATTTTTTTTTTTTTTCAATTGCTTGTTTCTGTTATTTTCAATATTTTTTTAGCAAACCTCATGGTTTAGAATTTATATCAAAAGCAAAGAAAAAAAGTATTTTCTGAGGTAAAACGGCTCGAATCTTTTTGCAATCTATATTTTTTACTCAGTATACAAAGGATTTAGTCGGTAAAAAATAATGTGTACGGCATAAACTCTGGTAGTAGAGTTCGTATCAACGGCAGGGTAAAAATGCTTCGTTCGCCGAAAGTTGGCAAAAAAGAGATTAATTTGGAAGACCCAGATGGATTTTAGTTTAATTGGCATGACATTGGCAAGAAGCCGAAGAAGTATGTTTGAGAACTCCGAAGTAGAAAGAACATTGCAAGTTGAGCGATTATCTTCAGCGGCACTTCAAACATCTTTTTGTTTCTAGCCGAGTGTCTCAGTACTCATGAAAAGAGGTTAACTTATCATACTACACATTGTATTTTATGTTACTCATCGTTATGATATCAATAAAATGCATTTAAACGTTTTACATGCTAAATTTTTTTGAATACACCTGGATTATAAAAATAGTTAGCTTTAATTCATTCTAAATACACATGAAAGTGAATAAGATATATCTATTACATTTATCTACCTCAGATATAAAATTTTAAGCATCCGAATCAAAAGCTAAAAAGTAGAGATAAAATTTAAGAACCTATGTTGTAAATCTAATACTATAATACGAGGAATGGTTGCCAAGTCGAAAATCGCCCCAGAATTAATAAACTCCGGTAAACTTGGGGGTCTGAGGTTTTTGGCCACGAGGAATCGATTGGCACCGGTTTTGAAGCGCTACGGTCGAGCAGTTCGGAGTTACAGATAGGATATTTTCAAACTTTATTAGTTCGCCATAATGGCTACTTAAATTTTCAAGCGGTAACGTGCTGCCATCTATAGCCAATATGGTGAACTAATAAAGTTTTATGTTTATGCTGTTATAGGTTTATAATAAGTTTCTTATGTATGTATATATGTTTGGTTTTTCTAAATAAATTTGTCAAAAATATTGAAGTTCAACACATTTCAATCTTTACCTTTACTTTGCCTTTGTATTGAATAGTTCCCTTTCCAAACTCTAACTTTGTTTAGAATAGTTTACAATGGTGCACTTTAACCGGTTATCTTTTCACCAATGGTTTCACAAATTTTCTTATGGCATGTATTGTTTTGATAAATCACAATTGAAAATTTAAATCCTCGAGTTAGCTTCGATACCTGTTTTCTCCGAGCGGAGTTCGGTCACCCGCTGGTATATTAAAATTTGAGCATGTCTAAATTCAAATATTTTTTTTCTCAAGTTAATAATGGTGAATACAAAAAAAAAATTAAATAAATTTACAAAAAATTGTCTAAATTTATTCTGGGTTATTTTAGGATTGATTTAATTCTATCGCGAAAATAAGAGTTGTTATTAATCGTGTTCATTAATAAATAATTAACTTATACTTGTGTTTTAAAGGAACGAAGATAAGGTATGAAAGAATTAAGTTAATTACCCAAAATGATTAACTGCAGAAGTGGAGTAAATAATCAGTTTGCTAGAATTTAAATAGGGAACGAATATAAATAATAATGTGAATTTAAAAGAAACAACATTATTGCGAATAATATATAAACTTTATTGATTTTCTGCCGATTATTCTATCGTTAAGCTTTATAAGTTCTTGTTTTTCTTAATGAATGTTGCAATTCAAAATTATATTTTATAATCTAATTGATTTATTTTATAAAACAAATCGTTTCTGTATATTTAGCGTTTTGATCAAAATTGGCAGAATTTTTTTAATTGTTTTTTTCCTTACTTTTCTGACCACAAAGTTATTTAAACTCATTACATAAACTAGCTTGTTGTCAACAATGACACTCGCATTATTATAGGTTCGAGGTTTTCTATTTTGAAGAAATTTCACAAACCCTATGTAATCGTTATAATTTCTTGATTTGCTGAAAATCTTCCGGTAGCACTTCACGTCTTTCTATTTAACTGAAATCAAGTTAAATTCAGCCAGCTTTTCAGCGATACATTGTTTTTTAGTTTTAAAAACTTTCAAACTTAATTTCTACTGTTTGCTGTTTTACCACTGGTATATAAAGACTTTACGGAACATTTCATCTCTTTTGATTTTTTAAAAATCAGTTGAAAAGGACTACTGATATATAAACTGAAGTGACAAAAGTCATGGGATGACTGTTAATATCGTGTCGGTCCTCCTTTTGTCCGGCGAAGTGCAACAACTCGACGTGTCATGGAGTCCACAAGTCATTGGAAGTCCTCTGCAGGAATATTGAGCCATGCTGTCTGTATAGACGTCCATAATTGTGAAAGTGTGGATGGTGCAGGAGTTTGGGCACGAACGGACCTTTCGATGATGTCCCATAAATGCTCGATGGGATTCATATCGGGCGATCTAGGTGGCCAGATCATGCGCTGGAATTGTCCGGAATGTTCTTCAAACCAATCGCGAATAATTCTGGCCCGGTGACATGGCGCATTGTCATCCATAAAAATCCCATCGTTGTGTGGGTACGTGAAGTCCATGAATGGCTGCAAGTGATCTGCAAGCAGCTGAACATAACCATTTCCAGTCAATGATCGGTTCAGTTGCACCAGATGACCGAGTCCACGCCATGTAAAAACAGCCCACACCATTATGCAGCCACCACCAGCTTGAACAGTGCCTTGCTGACAGTTTGGGTCCATGGCTTCGTGGGGTCTGACTCATCTGACCACGCCACGCTTTTCCACTGGTCTAGGGACCAGTCGATATGCTCACGAGCCCAGGAGAGTCACTACAGGCGATGCCGTGCTGTCAGTAAAGGCACTCGAGTCGGTCTTCTGCTGTCATAGCCCAAGGAAGACAAATTTCACCGCACAGTCCTATCGGACACGTCCCTCGTACGTCCCACATTGATTCCTGCAGTTATTTGACGTAGTGTTGCGTGTCTATTAACATTGATCATTCTACACAGACGTCGGCGGTCTCGGTCGTTAAGTGCAGGTGGTCGCCCACTGCGCTGTCCATGATGGGATGTGATGCCTGAAATTTCATACTCTCGGCACACTCTTGATACTGTGGATCTCGGAATGTTGAATTCACTAACGATATCCGCAATGGAATGACCCATGCGTCTAGCTCCAACTAACATTCCACGTTCAAAGTCTGTTAATTCTCGTCGTGCCGCCATAAATCACGAAAAACCTGTTCACATGAATAACTTGAACACAAATGAAAGTTCTGGAAAACGAACTGCGCATTTATACTTTTTCGCTGCGATACTATTGCCATCTGTATATTTGCATATTGCTATCCCACGACTTTTGTCACTTCAGTGTAAAATGAAATTTAGAATTATAAGACACTAAATAATGATATATATATTGAAATCATTTGAATTTTTTATTTTTAAATTCTTTTTCATGATTTAAATTTCCTTAAACATGAATTACTAATAGTATTTTTAATTTAAAGCATGAAAGTCCTTTTCGAGAGAAGTTGCAATTATGCAGTCAAAACTTTTAAGTTAATTAATTTTAAACTACAAGTTTAATTTTAACAAATTTTTAAAATTATTTTTCTTACATATGTTGCACTCATTTTTATCAGTTTGCTTAGCAGTATTTCAAAAATATGTAAAAAAAATCATCCAATGTATGTTTAATAGTCTTCTTTCAGATTCCAAGACTTATTCTTTTAATTCAGTTTTTTTAATTTTTTAGTTGACTGGGTTTGTCTATCTTCGACAATTTTTCCTATTGATAAACTTATTAAAAGTAGAAAAATTGAAGGGAATTTTCTATCTGCATTTTTTTATTTCAAAAATAACCTATCTTATGCTTTGAAAATATTTTTTCAATAAAGATTTATTCATTAGCTCATTTGAATTCCTATCCTGTATGTAAATGAACAATTTTCAACGAAAATCTGAACTTAAAAGTTCGGACATTTTCGGACATTGTGTAAAATTTTCGGACATTTAAAAAATTAATCAAGATAATTATTTTAAAAAGCTGTGTCACGATTATATCAAGGATTGCTATCGGTTTTTGATATATAATGCCCATTTTAAAAATACATTTTGAAATTAAATTTAGTCAGATAGAGACTAAATTTTCCATATCGCAATTTTATTAATATGCTCTGAATATATTTGCCGTTTTTGTACGCTTTTATTTATTACTTTATTTGTAATGATTGAATATTGCCATTGATTTTTCATTTAATTCCTTGTATTCAAAAGTTTTGAAAAATTGTGCTTGTTTTTATTGAAAAGGCACTGTTTCAATATTTTCAGGAATTAATTACAAATTAATCACTTCATTTAATTTAAATGCGATTCCATACTAGTGTCGCCATCTGATAGTGGACCTCAGCAAAAGTTGATTTCAAGGTTCCCTAATGTTTATAAAAAACTCATTAATAAAGAAATAAAGATTGAAAAAACATTAAAAATATTCCACATTTTAAAATTAATGGGTGTTTTAAATAAAGTGTTTTTTAATTAAATATATTCTTTATAAATGCACTTGCGTTATCATTTTGAGTCTATATGATTAATAAAATTTATTTGGTTTATAAATAAAATAAGATGACTAATTAAAAGGCAATATTTTACCTTTTCAATCGTCATTGATTAAATTATTATTACTTTTTCATGTTGGAACTTTTATATTTATATATTCTTGAGATGTACCTTCCCAAGGATATCCTTAAAGCTTTTTTAATACCGCTTAGTTTCAATTAGTGTTTGCATGAGTCCCCATGAACAAAATCATCGGATTTCTTTTTGCTTTAAAATTTTACGTTATCAGATTAAATATTAAATAACAGTGCTTTTCTTGTCAAACCACAGGTGAAATAATAATAAGTAAATGTGGGTATATATGAATAAAAATGAAAAAAAAAAGTTATTAGTTTTATAATTAAAATAAATAAATAAGCGTCAGCATACATAATTAAATGAGTGTCAGCGGAGAGTAAGGCCTCTCTGACACTTTCTGTGCTGAGCTTTTCGTAACAACTGACAAAGTGACAGGGCATTTCATGAAACGCCCCAGTGACTGCGTAACACTTAGTGACAGTTAACTCTTTTCAGTGACAGAACATTCAAATCATACATATCAAGCAATATTCTTTGTAACGATAACGTCTAGTGAGTACGATTCTTTTCGAAATGCTTTTTAATATCGCTAGATGCGATTCAATACCAACATGCTTTTTGAAGAAAGGGACGAGGGAGCATTTTTAATTACATATTTTATTAAAAGCGTTTATTATTTTCATTTATATTTGCTTTTTTAAGTCTTCATTCACCATCGTTAAATTTTAAAACTCCTGTTAATTTATCTTTGAACAGTATGATTCTGAAATTTGGTATAATTTCTATAATTAGACCGAACAACATAAGAGTGTAGAAACGTGAGAAATTGCATCCGTAATAAATGTAAAGGAAGGAGAGGGGATAAAGTTTAAGAAATGAAATCTATGGCTTGGGAATATTTCTTATGTCATAAAGATTCAAAATTTTCTTAGATTATCTGAAACATAGGGTGCTTATAATTAAAGTTCCACTTTCAACTAGTCATAAAAGAAAAACTACTGCACCAGATATTATCAAACTTGGTAATAGATTGAGAAAAGTCATAAGAATTTCTTTTCTGCACAAGAAAAAAACGTTTAAAAATTCATCACCAGGGGTGAAATGGCCCTGTATCAATATTGTTAAGCAAAATAGGGCATGAAGACAAAGGTTTAAAATGTGTTTAATATTTCCTGAAACGTGTTGCAAAGTATGTTCAATGCATGCCATCTCAAAAGTACAATTTATGGTGATAAATTGCGCATTAGAAATTTGGTGGAACTGAAAGATGCGATACACAGACATTTGCATAACATTCCTCCTAATATGTTAAGAGCCATTGTTGAGAATGCAGTAATGTGATTTAATTTGCTTTCAGAAAATGGTGGACGCCACATCAAACATGCTTTGTAACGCATTTCAGAAAAGATTAAACACATTTTAAACCTATACATTCATGTCCTATTTTATTTAAATAATATTGCATACTGCTCCATTTCCCCACCCCCTGGTAATGGGTTTTTGAACTTTTTTGGGGAAGGGGGGGTTGAAAAAAGAATTCTCTTTACTCTCTTTAAACTATCATCAAGTTTTATAACATTATTCAGTAGTTTACCTGTTATGACCGCTTGAAATTGCAACTTTAATTATAACCACCATGTAAATTAAGAAACATTTCAAAATATAACTTTGAGGTATGTGTAATGTTAAATTGAATTCACTGGATGATAAAATTAATTATAGGCCTTTACTGGTAGTTACTCTATCATTAAAAGCGGCCTTCTGAAGTAATAAAATTATGATTCTTATTGAAGAATTCGTTATAATATTAAATTAATTACATTTTAAAGTTGAAAATAACGCAATTTGGGTTAAAAAAGGATCTAGAATGACATAAAAATTTCATATTGGTAGTCGTTACCATTTTAAAGCAATTCTTGTTTCAGATGGACAGGTAGACAAAGATATAGAAATATTTTTTATGTATTTCGTTATTTATATTGTTAATGTCTATAATTTTATTTTCCATTTTATTATTATTATTATTTGAAAAAAGGACATGAACGAAAATATATGATAAAAATAAAGTATCTGTCTTTTAAAATTTGTGCTGTCTGTAATCCCGAAGCTAACGAGCATTTAACTTTTAAAGCAATCCAATAATTTTTTGCAAAAGGTGAATAATTTCCATCTTATGAAAATGAAATGAATTATTGTATCATTACAGATAATCTTTAATCCAAGAAAACTTTATAATCTTTAACATTTGTTTCAATGTGTATTATTATTTCTTGATGTCTTTGTAATTCTGGTTTCCTTTCCAGACTTTTTCAAAAAGATTTGTCCTATATTCGTATTTGTGACGATAAATTTATATAAATATCCCAACTAAAATCCATTCACCGTAAAGGGTTTTTTACGTTAATTGTTTTTATTTTCTGAAATTTTGCAACCACTTCCTTCTTTCAGATGTAAGAATTATCTATTATGCAATCAATCATTGTCAAGAAAATCCTTTTCCCTTAATTTCAGCTTAAAAAGAAAAATAAAATCTTCTCATACCTTTGCAAGATGAAGGAATCGATATTTTAGGTTAGAAATTTATATAATTCTGACTAGAAACTTAAGCTTGACTTTAATTCCCTTAAAATTTTCGTTAATTAAGAAATTTTTGCCACAACTGTTCATGTGTTTACAGATTAGATATTATTAAAAATTAAGAAAGGTTTTTGTCTCAATGATTGGTTGTTGCATTAAGGAGTTAATTTGAGTTTTACAGAATACAGATAATTTTTGTTTTCTTTGAAAGTATATTACCCATCCTAAAAATTCTAATTCATCCTTTATCCTCAACATCGGTTTTCGAAACTTTATATAAATTTGTCTTTTGAGCACATCCCGAGGGAAGTTCATTAGATTATTTTTTTTACTTGCAAATCTTCAGCCTATGTTCCGATTAGCTCTGCGAAAAATCTCTCTCCGAGATTCATAAATTATTTCAGGGCTAGAGGTTTAACACGTACACATTTTTCCTACCACGAAATGGTATTAAATGTCAAGAATAGCAGCCACCCGATAAAACTGCTAATTAAAATTTATCGATTTCTCCAACTCATTAATCTTTTTGCCGCCAAAAATTACATACCGAAAAAAAAGGGAGTGAGAAAGAGAAAATAAAAGGAAAAAGAAAAGGAAAAAATGAAAACATGGCAAACTCCATGCTCTCTTGGAAAACTGATTTTTCCGTCCAAATAGTCGAAATTTTTCGTCTCAAAATATACAGCGAACTCCCGAAATTAAAGACTTGGCTAAAGTTGTCCGTGGGAATTGTACCATGTGCCTCTCTGCAACCAACTAAATACTAAGAGCAGCTTTGCAGAGATCTAGCAACGTGCGTGCTCCAGGGGGTTTAAGCTGCATAATAGTGTGGCTTTGCTTTCGCACACTAGCTTACAGTTGTAGTGCATTGTCGTTGCACGAATGCATGAAACCCCATATATTACTACAGTGCAGATCCTTCGTCAGGCCTGAATTCACTTGGTTTCTTTATTTTTCTCATTTTTCTTATTTATATGCGTACTTCACATAAGGTTATGTCTGTATACATAAATACGAAAATAATAGAATGTATTTACTCGGTGAATGTAATGAAAGTTCACTGAAATTATCTGCATGAAGATTTTCTAATTTTATCATAGTATGTGGTTAAATTTTGTGAATGCTCGTTAAAATTTGCTTTAAATTGATTTGTTTTAATTTGCTACTTAATTTTTATTATTTTTTCTAAATAAAGGATATAAAGAAAAAATCCGTATTTCTATATCTAACAGATGGAAAACATAAATTTAAAATATTTTAATTCAATCAAAATCAAAATTAAGTTTTAATCTTAATTTAAAAATTTAAAAATATGTTCATCTAATTATTCCAAAATCATTTAGCTTCTCATCAATTTTACATCACCATCCATTCTATTATGCTGTAAAACTAGTAAATTTTTTAAAAATTTGATTTCAGTAAATATTTTTGCACTTGTCTTTATTCCAACCTAAAAAAATGCATGCATATAAACAGTATTTTTGAAGATGTTGATCTTGAAAATAATAAGGATAAAAAATATTACAATACAAATATTTTTTGAGTTATGCAAACAAAAAAAAATGTAAACATTACCAAAATGATTATATATATAAATTTTTTAATTTATAATAAAAAAAATTAAAAAAAATAATATATCTTTTTGAGGAGAAAGAAGCGTATAAAGCAAGAGAAGCATTAATAAACAATAAAGAGAAAACCTTTCCCACTAAAATTTTTCCATTAACTAGCCGAAAGAATTCGGTAGCTCTTTAATTTGTAATTATTTTAAAGTGAATGTAATGAATAGGCCTTGTGGAACTGATGCATATAAGTTCTTTTAATTGCTTCAGTTTAATCTTTATTTTGCTTTATTTTGTATTCAGTATTTAAACTGCCCAATGATTTAATGCAATTTTTCTTTAAATGCTTTCTGTCTTCAATGCGAGGAAAAACTAAGTTCCGTATATTAAAATTAGAGATGCTATGCTAAGTTATATTTTTTAACTGTTCGAGGAATCAGTGTTTTATTTGTCCGAAGACTCGGTCTCTATACTACTAATGAATATGCTAAGGGAGAGAAATAAGCACCTTTTCTGAAGTCTTCTCTTCTGGTACTGGTTTCTTCTACTGCTCGTGTGCAGTTGCAGAAATTAGAGTTCCCTACCATCTTTTTAAACTGACGGAAGGACACATAAAAATTGCCATCTCAAAAGTTTTAGAAATGTATCCAAATGAACTTAAAATTTGAAAGGGATGTATAAATATATAATGAAAGATAATTATGACAAATAGAAAGCTAGTTGTAATTATTTTTTATTGTAATTAAATTTGAGGGGTATTTCGTGTTATCCGAATATATATATATATATATATATAATACAGTAATTTTGATTTAAACGTTTATGAATCTGAAGGGAAAAGAAAGAACTTTCAAAACACCCATGATGCCAGTATTTTTCTTGATTTTCCTATTGAGGTCGTAATTTATTGTTTAGAGAAACCTTGGCTTCGAATAGAAGACGATTAGCTTCAAGGTTAGTCCCTAAAGAATATCACTAATCGCATTTCCATTTAAAAATATCATGGCACACCTATAGATAGCTGTACTAGGTTGAATTAATCATTTTTTTAATCTTAGCAATTCCTGTTACTACATCAGATTCTGAACTTTGCTTTTTTTACTTCCACTTTTTATAAAGCGGGATAAATTACATGTAAAGTTGTTTGATTTCAATAGATGAAACATTTTTCTATAATCATGCAAACATCAAGGTACTTTTTATTGGAAACGAAAAAGAAAGAATGTTTTATTTTTAAGTAATTGTTATTAATTTTGATTAATAACATTCTGTTTACGCTCCTTTTTATAGTAGTTATATAATAAAAATTTATCCTCCCGGTTGTTAAACAAAATTATTCCGATTCTGCGCCGAATTATCCACCATAGCTATATGAATAAAAATGTTATAACAAATGTTAAGAAATGCTCAATGCTAATGTTAAAAATGTTTTAGCAAATGTTATTGTTAAAAAATGATAATGCGAAAACTGTTCAATGTTAAAGTTAAAAATGTTAATATGCTCGATGTCAAAGTAAAAATTTTACAACAAATGTTAGAATATTCAATATTAAAGTTAAAAATGTTGTAACAAATGCTAAAATGTTCAATATTAAAGATAAAAATGTTATAACAATCGTTAAAATATAAATGTTGTAACAAAGATATAAAAATGATTAAAAAATTAATTTTCATCTAACCTTTTCTTTAAAATTTAGTTAAAATACCGACCTGTTTCCAGACAAGAATGGCTTTAAGTTTAAAAATTGAATATTAAACTTCTGAAAGTTAGTAAAAACTGTCTAATGTTATTGGGTTGTTCGGAAAGTCATTTCGTATTTTTTTGTCAAAATGAAAAGAAATTTTCGTTTAATGAATAAATTATTTATTA
>JAPMOQ010057673.1:2670119-2703839 GCA_026543055.1 Argiope trifasciata
ATATTGGGAGGTGTGAACTAAAAATAGGAATTGAAAGAATAGCGTATGTTTGCCTTTTTTGTGAATTTGTTGATAAATCTAAATCGTGAGTGTAAGAACATTTCTTTAACAGCATCCCATCACCGGTGCCACAGTTTTAAATTTGAATAACAGTACTGTCCAACATTTTAAAAAGTGCAAATTCAATTACAAATAAAAGTGCTTAGATCATTCCGTGGTCTCATGATTTCACAGAAAAAAAAAATATATGTTCATTGCAAGTAATATCCTTTATTAATGTATTTTTAATTTGCATCTAAAGGAAATAGAATTGGGACCGGAAATCGCGTATTGATATAAATTTTATTCCAAAATTGATTTATTATTTATGGGGAAGCAATTCACACAATATAAATATTTTTAATTGCAGATATTTAATACTAAGGTATCATTACAAATCACATATTTATTACAACAGTCGTTAAAATTTATTTTTAAAAACTGCATTACCACAGGATGTACAGCTGAAAATTTTTAATTATCCCTTAACTTTTAGCATTGCAAAGCGCAAAATAAACTCTTCTCTTCGAAAGTTCAGTTACTGATAACTATCAGAAAATAAAAGAATAATGAATAAATTCAAATTATTAAGCTAAATTACAGACTCTCGCAGCTGTTGCTGGGGGATACACTATCACTTATTCATGAACCAAACATTGAAAAATTAGAATGGAATAATAATGAAGCCGAGAATTGTTAATCAGAAGGTCGGGAAAGGCCGATGGCTTTTGAAGAGAGAGGGGTTGGATCTACTATCGATATTTTCTCTCGTAAAAATCGATAAAAATTATATGAGTAAGAGAAAATTTGTACATGAAAACTGTACGCAGTGGAACAACTTTTACCATCGTTAGTGATTTGTTTAAAAAGTTATTTTTTTCCCATGTATTGTTAAATTCATGTTATGGAAATTACCATGAAAAAAAATAAAGTGGAAATATGCCTTTTGTCGTCGTTCTAATGAAATGAAGCTTCGAAAAAAAAAAAGTTGAAACAGAAACGAAATGAATAGTTTTGGTTTCGCCTCTAAAAATATATATTTGTGACTGCAGCTTAGACATGTAACGAGGGAAGAAAATGAAAATAACACCAGTAAGTAATGTTTATGTTAATTCTTACATAATGGAAAGATAAAAAGTTTAGTTTAGTTTAAAAAAATATTCTAAGGATTCTATTAGAAAAATTAAAATATTTTTTTGCTTAAATTTTTATTTAAACGTTTTAAAGTTAAAATTCAACCTATTATGTAATTTTCATTAAAATTTTAAAGTTAAAATTTAACTTACTGATGCTGTATTTTTAAAATTTATACACTGTTCATTGGAAAGAGTTCATAAATTTAGTTGTAAGGAATTTTCTTTTTCCATTTTCTGTCATTATTTAATTTTCCTTGTGATGTCTACTTGTTTTATGTTAATGAATTAATTGTCGTATGATTTTTCCTGTAGATAAAATAATAGCTAATTAAATTCATTTTTTAAATTTTATTTTTATACATGATTTTAAAAGTTGATAGTTATAAAAAATTATTTTTATGTGTGTGGAAAAGTTTGTTTATTAAAAATGTTCTCAATGCTACTAAAAAGTTTCTACCAAACGATTTCAAAGCTACAAATAATTTTCAGACTGCATTAAGCTTTAGAATTTTGCAAATACATATTTCACAAATATGACAATCATGATTTCTAAAACATTAGTATAAATTGTTTTGATATCCTCTCTCTAAAATAAGATAGTTTATTTTATGAGAGCCTTTTGAAAAACGTGCGAAATTAGAAATAGCAATTCAGTTGAAATTGCTTATAGAGAAGTTGGCAATTTTTCTGATCTCGTAAAATAAATTATGTTGCATTGCATTGTCTATAGATTGTCAGCATTTTAGGGCCAATTCGGATGTCTTGCCTAATGTCAGAAATAGATAGAACTCAACTGATTTATCAGGTGCTCGTTAAAAATCATCGCAAATGAATAGTATTATGCTAATGAAAATTGTGAAAGTTAATAAAATAATTAATAATGCATTGATGTAAATTTGAAGCTAAACACATCATTATAGAAAATTAATCAAAATAAATATGAACTAGTGATACATTTTCAACAAGATTTAAAAAAAAATTACTTAATATTTTTTTCAGATTGCTAAATTGTTGTATAATAAGTGGAGCGTTGATTTCTCTTAAAATAAACAATACTCTTTAATTTTCTTCAAAAAGTGAGTTTGGAAAACAATTTTATTAGTATGTAAATATTATATAACTCAAATTCTAATTGTAAATTTTTATATCTGTACAAATGAAACAAAATTATGCTTTTTTTTATCGCACGGTTTTCAAGGTTGCATGCGAAAATAGAAACTCACCTACATATTTATTGTCATATTTAATTCACTTTTTTAAGAAGTAATGGATGACTTAATTTTTCGTTCTCTTCTTAATGAGTTGAAGAATGTTAAGGAAATGTCCACTTCCTAAGCATCCAGGAAGTCCTGAAGATTTGCAGAGAGCTGTACTCTCTGAAGCACCCTGGTAAGCTCCACCTCCTTTTATGGGTCGCCTCAAGGGTGGAGAACAAAAATAAAATAAAATTATTCTCCTTTTTGTTTCTGTCCCACCTTACACGGAGCAATTAGTGTGGGTGTGGATGTCTGTGTATTTCGTTCATAACGCCGAGCTGTGTTTTTCTGTTTCTACGGTTTGGCTACAAGAATAAATTATGGAAATATAATCATTTTTACATTAAGGAGAAGCGTGTTATTTTTGGTTGAACGTGTTTACGAATGGAATGCGACCAAAAACTGCATATTATATGTGAAAGCGTCTTATTCAAGAAGAATTTTACGTTTGTTTATTTGAGGAATTTGTTTTTTGGTACATTCTTATGTAATATCTGAAACATTTTTTTTAATCCACCTTTAAATTTCTCAAATCTTTTTCTTTTATTGATTAATCTGAAATAACCCACTATTACAGAATCGTAATGGTTTTAAAGTTATTTCTAAACTTCATTATAATTCACAAAATCTTATTGTATTTTTATTCTTTCACTATTCCAAAATATTTTCATCTATCGTTTGAAAGGGAATTATATATAATCTAAATTCATTTATTAAAGACAATTCTTTAGTATGAGATGGTGAAAAACTAATTTTATATTAGCAAGCATTAGAATATAGAGTTTAATTCAATGCTTTTAGTACAATCACAACTATATAGTACATGTTCTCAACAGCGGAGAAGACATTTCAATGTGTTTAGAACAAGCACAATTTTTTGTATGTTCTCAACAACTGAGAAAAAAAAATTCATATTCTACTAACATGCCTCAGTCGTTATATTATAAGCTACGTATATTGGTTTTATTTATTTTTAAACGCTTCTCTAACTGCTGAAACTTGAAGATATTTTTTTAAAAATCACATTCTACGAATATTTGATCATAAGAAGATTCACCTACTACATTCAAGATGGTTCTACTTTAGTATGGAGACACAGGCTTGTAATTCTTCCTTTACGAAGTTGAGAAGAAACTCCAGCCTGTAATTCTTCATTTACTAGCTGAGGTCCTGAATAAATCCTAGTAATCTTTGAAAATAAATTAAATAATTCAATGAGGGCAATATAAGTCTTAATAATTTATTTTAAACATCCTTAATTGGATCACAAGCTTTTTAATAATTAACTTTAAACAGATCATAACTTCATTTATAAAAATATTTTCAACCATACCTGCATCATTCCCTTATCACATCATTTCCGGAATAAAATTTTGTTTTTGATCAATGCAAGCATCAATTTTTTATTTTTATTTTTTTTTGCACAGAAAGAAGTTTTTGAAAAAGTTTGTAATCTTTATAGAAGTTGAAGTCATTTGTCAGTTAATTATAGATTTTATTGATTACTTAAATCATAGAATAACTCTTTTTTTTTCAAGTTACAAATGTAATGATTTCTTTCCAACTCATGGAACAAACGACCGAAATCTCAAGAAGTAATCTTTGCCAAGAAATTTTCTTCGAATAACAGTTATACTGTTTTCAATTTTTCTTATCGTTTCTATTCGAGACATATATATAAACATGAAAGCAGTTATTGAAAGAAAACTTTTGTCACATGAAAAATAGCGTGACCTGCAAAATAACGAGAAAAATTAATCACATGAAAAACTTATCTAAAAATAATCGCAAGATTTTCCTTAGAAAAAAAACGAACGAGGCTTGTAATTGTTCAAGCTCCATCGGGGAGAATGTTTCTCTAATGATGATTTTTCTCTGTTTTTCATTTGTGACGGTACAAATGGCGAGAAGGAAATCTAGGAAGAACAAAATAGTAGATTAGCAAATAGAAATCAATTATAGGAAAGATTAGTCTTTATTGAAATGAAACTTGTATTGAGTGTCTAAAAGAAATAATATACATTCGAAAAATTTTAAAAACTAAAATCAAACCAAATCAAATCAATTTTAATCAATTAAACTAAAATCAAATCAATAATATACATTTGAGAATTTAAAAAAACTAAAAACAAATCAATAGTATACATTCGAAAAATTAAAAAAAAGTAAAATCAAATCAATTTTAAGTTCATAAAGTTTCTAAAAACTTAAAATCATATTAAATATTATGATTATTACAATTCGATTTATTTATTAAATTTGAAAATGTTATTTCAGCGTAAGCAGTCAAAAGAAATAATTCCATTTAATTTAGCGATTTTAAACTGTTATAACGCAGGTTTTATAATACACGATCTTAATTCTTGTTAATTATTTTCTGTTTAGAATAAAACATATAAAAGTTGAACACTTTCAAAATCTGAATGTAGCTTTCGTTGCGATTTAAATTAATGATTTGCATGCTTCATTGGTGATAATGTTTTTCTAATGATGATTTTTGTCAATTTTTGAATTATAAGTGGAGAAAAAAATCTAGGTTACACAGAATAAAATAAAAAATAAATTATTAAATTCAAAAAGGGAAATATTAGTATTTACTGAGATGAAACTTTCAATGAGCGTTTGAAAGAAATTATATACATTAAAAATATTTGAAACACTAAAATCAATTTAATTTTTAGTGATAATGGCACAAAATATCTAAAAATAAAGATTATTTAAATGATTATCACAATAATAATGATACGATTTATTTATTTAATTCGAAAATGTTTTATAAATGTAAGCCATTAATTTAAAAAATATTGCATCGCAGTCAAGAACTTAAAACATATAAAATGCAAACATCATCATCCTGATTCATTCAATATAAAACAGAGAAAAGCTGCATAATTGTTAAATTTAAATTTTATATTCCTTTCGACTTAAATTATGAATCGTTACGTAATCAATGAACTTCAGGTATTGTTTTAAACTCTCCTATTTTCACGTATGAGACTTTTCAATAGTTTTAATGTTGCATTAAGAGAATTTTAAGAGATTAACAAAAATGGTATAATCTAAATCAAATTAATCTTCATCGTTAGGTTAAATCTAAGGATGAAACTTCATTTTTATTAATAATCTAGCAATTTTTCCTGATCATTGTAAATTCATTCCAAATTAATCTCATGAAATGAATGAATAGATAACCAGGTCAATAATACATAAAAACTTGTGAAAAAAATGTCTGTAAGTAAGTGTTACTTATTGAGTACACTCATGTTTGATAAAGACGAGTTAATTTTACTTGAAACATGAACAAAAAGCAAGCAGGAAAGTTAATTTCAAAATTACAATAATAATAATAAAAAAGATATTTGCCACTTTTCTAAGAAATTCTAATCTCATTTCAAATGAATAACTTTTGTTGTGGATTGGGGGAGAGGGATTCCTTAAATTTGCAAGAAGGGTAAGAACAAAAAATTGATAAGAAATAATAATAAAAAAAAACTGCCTAATAAGCACTGAAAATGCCCAATGATATTTTTTTTTTGTCATATTTTGTGAAATAAGTCATATTTTTCAGATGTATGTTTGTTAAATTTAATTGATTTATGGTTTATACTTGTAATGTCTTTATAAGGAAAAATTTTGTATGCCTTTTTTGAATCTAAAAGTAGTTTATAACTGATTTTGATCTAAAATTTTTGATTATATTTAAAAAACCTCCTCCATAACAAACTGGTCATTTTCTGAACAGCAGCCCACAGGAATTAATTCTAATATCCTAAAGTTAAGCATTATTTTGTCGAAAATATTCAGGAAACATAAATATTATATTTCTAAGAATTCTTTTTAAATTTCCAAGACCAAAATAATTCTTCATATTGACAGTTATAAGCGATTTAAAAAAAATTTTATTAGCACCAAATAAATGTATCGGTATTTTTATCAGTGAGCGGAGCTCAAGGATAGAATAAAACTTATTATCAGGTTTCAAATTCGCTAGAGAAAAATAACAAGCAGTTTATTACAGTCTCTTAAAAAAAATATTAGCTCAGTGCTTGACCAAGGATTATAATTCCTTCATCCAACAGGATGTAAAACTTTACCAATTCAGTGGTCATCTTTTTGATATTTTGAAATTCGATTCCCCGAGAATGCCATGATATATGTGCGTATAATTACACGACGTGCGACGGGAAAAAAAGTGGTAAGAGTTGCATTACACTGTTCGTCTAGGTATCAAGCATAAGCATGGGTATTATTACAGAGGAGCCTGCAAAGTACCGGTGTGCACTAGTTTTCTGGAACCTTTTCTTCGCCAACGTAGTCATCTTCCTCGCCGCTGGACAGAATAATTGGATAATAGTGATTCCAGAGCGCAATTCCATTCGCTCTGTGGAAAAGTAAAAATAATCGTACCCAAAGAAAACGAAGAAAAGGGGAAGCTTCATAAGTCATTATTGCGGCGGAGGACTTGTCACAACGACTAGGACTTGCTTATTTTAAGGTAGCGAAGCGACCTAGATTTTTGAGGCTAATGGAACTTTTAGGAATTTAATCACGGTTGAGAATTTTTGGTGGGATTCGGAATCGTGTGATTTCTCAAACGAAGATACGCATTAAAGATTTTGGTGTTGTGTGGCCGCTTCACAACGGAAACTTCCCTGCGGTTTTGGGGGGTTAACGATGTTAGGTTCAGATGCGGTTTATTGTCTTATATGCTGAACATTTTGAGTGTTTTGTCATAAACCTGGTGTAATTGATTGATTATAATTGATAAAGAATTTCTTTTTAACAATTCCGGTGTGTCACAGCAAACTACATTTTAAGAGGCAAATATCGCTTCATATATGATATATCACATCATGAATAAGAGGGGGAGGGGTCTGAAAATTTCAGGTTAAATGAAGGATGAAATTTTAATTTATTCAAAATATCTATGAATACTGCAGGCATTTTATGAGAAGCAAATTCAAAATGCCATTACTCTGTGGAATGAAGAATACAGACTTTAAATGCACTAAGTTTCAAATTTGATACCGGACTTTTAAATCGAATTGTACACTTGCAGTTGGTTTATTTTTAATAATTATCTGTATTTATGTTACAATTGATATATGTTCTTTTGAAGAAACGTTTTTAAAAATCAGCGTCTGATATCAAAATTGTTCAAATAATGTGACATTTTGTTTTCTCGCTATATTGAATGACTGACATATACATATATACTTAATTTAGTGGAATAAATCTTTGACGCATTTCTTTTTACAGAAAAATAAAAATACTTTTGTGGTAGGTTGATTTTAGTATAATTATTTTTATAAAATAATTATTTTATAGTAATATAATTATTTTCTATTATAATTTAATTTACTATATATATTTATTTTATTTGACTTGTTTTGCTTAAAGAATTGTTATCTGCTTTTTAAGATGATAAATATGTAAAATGTGTATTGGGATTTTTAAAAAATTATTTTTCCCTTTATCTGACCCCTGCAATGAACACAGTAATATTTTTTAAAAATATAAATTAGAAAATCAGGCTTCTAAGAGTTAAATAATAAAATCGATATGGCTTTATCACCTTAGCTCTAATCATACCTAAGAATTAAATAAAACAAAAGCACTTTGAACTACTAAATTTGAGTACACTAGTAGTTTAAGTAATTTACTGAATACTGAATAGTATTGCACCACTATTCAGTAAATTCAGTTCAATTTGCTAATAAACCGGAAAAACCTATTTTGATTCATTTGTTAACGCATGCAATTGAAGTTGTGCATAAAATAATGAACATATTTTCTGTCTTTATCTTTCATAAATTTATATCATTTTTTCCTTATGACTATTTTGTTCCTAAACTTATGCGGAATTTCATGTTTCGCGGGCATTTAAAATTGTTTTTTTTAAAACATTAACATTGAAACCAAATGAGTACAGCTCTAAAGTTGTGCTTTACAAACTCTTTGTCCATTACTATTGTTTATTTCTAGAATATGGCATCTCAGTGTTGGTTTAGGAATATTGTAATTCGATATACGGCATTGAAATCCGTTACCTCTTAGAGTAGTCTTGCTGACGTCTCATCCCCATTTTTTATGTTTTAAATGTTGTAAGAATACTTCAAAACGTTTATGATCTCATTCTAAGAAAAAAGAAAAAAATCCTGTTACATAAAATAAATTTCAATAATCCTTTTCAACAAATAAAATGGATGTTTAGATGGCCAACATATTCTTGAATTTTTCCCAGTACGGTTCAAGCAATGGCACGTGTAAGGTTAAAATAAGCATCATAAAGAATGAATTGAACCAGAGTGTCATCATTATATAAAAGCAACTATCAAAATAGCACAAGCTGATAACCTACAAATTACCACAATTTATTAAAATTATTATCGAATGTGTTACCGAATGTGGGCAAACAGTTATCAGAAAATAGCCGCAAACTTACTTATTATGTTTTTTTTCTCGAGATCAGGTTGTAACGTATCAAAGTTTCGCATTGAAGTGCGAATTTATATCATCGATACAAGTATTCACCGTACTACCATCAGAAGCTTCGTTCGAAGGGGAAAATTGCAGAATGAATCAACCACTATTTCCGTCGTGGCATGATTTAAGTAACTTTATCGTACGCCTTTGAAATCAACCAACAATCGAAAATATTCACTTCATTACTAAATAGTATATATATATATATATATATATATATATATATATATATATATAATATGAGTCGAATACGATGTATGAAATAAAAAATCATAAATTTATATGTTATACCGAGATTTAAAGTTGCATGGTAAAATATTAAATGAAATAGAATTTTGCGCTTGTCATCTATTCATGGTTTAATATTTTAACATGGTACTTTAAAATACAAAATAAATGTTTACTTTTCTACGTTCTTCTCATTGTGGTAGAAAGATTTTTTACAATTTAAATTGTAAATCTTTAATAATAATTACTTTTAATAAGAAATTCATTTTTTTAAATAGCTTGAAAGATAAATTATATATTTTTGTTGCCAATTTTTTTTACACAAAGCGGTGGTTCCTAAAACACAACTTATTTATCATGATAAAACTCATCTTAATTTATAAAACATCTTTTATTTCGAAATTTAATACTTCATTATTATTATTATTTTGATTTTCTATTCATGCTTATGTTAAAATAAGTATGATTGGTAAATGATATCATTAGCTTAGTATTATTATTATGCTGTTGCAAACTTCCTTAATAAAAGAATATGTTAAAAATTATATAAAAAAATTCTATTAATTATATTAAAAACTGAAGAAACTCATATTTACCTCTAACTTTGAGCTTAACAAATTAAGAAAATTTAAGAAACTAATTATTTGGAAATATTTCCTTTTTATTTATCAATAAATATGCAAATTTTTTTTGTCTGAAGATTTTTTGCCCATATCTTTCTTTTAAATCACTCTAATAGAATATTTATACCATAAAATCTGTTAAAAAATAACCCAATCCCCCTAGAAACACAAAAGATTTACAGTTCTTAAGACAAACGATAATGTTTGTTTAAAGTCATTTTCATGATTTAGATTATTAATTTAGGAATACTAAAATAAGCAAACTAATATGTAACCCGAAGGAATACTTTGAATTAATGCTAAGAAGTATTTGGGGATCTTGTTGAAATTTTTAAAATGAAGCTTAGCAATATGTTACATGGATATGATTGTTTGCATGGATAATTCATTGTTTTGGCATGAATTATACTAGCATAGTCGAAAGAACTGAAAATCATTGAGGAATTCACTATTTCAAGAATGTTGCTTTAATTTATTTGTCCATATTATTTTTTTGAACTTAAGAAGAATTATGTTTTCAAAAGTAACACATTTGAAATTTTAAAAGTTAAACTTCTAACATCACAAATTTGTTTAAGAACTGGCTTGTTTGGACCTTTGCTTATTCAACAGAAATTAGATTACATTACATTTCTACCTAAAAGGAATTTGAATTATATTTTTCTCTCTAATTTCTGTATCACACCAAATATTAGAATGAAAATTGTGAAGTAAAAAGTTAATTGTAATTGAGTTTTGGCTGAGATGTTTGAAAAGTATCTCTAAATAAATATATTTAGCGAATTCATGTATTAAAAAAAACCATTGAAATATTTCTAGTAAAAAATACATTTTTAGAAAAATTTACTAATGTGTTCAATAATGAAACTTTAGGATTGAGTAATAACCCGACATTATTTAATTATGAATGCTCAAAAAACTAGGATATAATTTTTTAATATGCCCATATACTGCAATGTCTGATGAAAGATTTAAATGTTGGTTAAACTTAAGATTTAGCGTAGCGATATTTCAAAAATAAACTATTTCTAAAAAAAATTAATGTGCCTGCAAAATTTACAGAAAATCTATTGAGTGGTATAGGCTTTGAAGTTGAACAATACGAATTTAAAATAATTTTTATATTTGGTGATTTGAAAAGAATTAAAATTTTCATTTAATCGAAAATGGTTTTCAGAATCTGCAAATGCTGCTGTATTTTGTCTTGATACTTTATGTAAGTAATAATTATTATGATTATTAGAAACATTATTATGATAAAAACATGATAGAAAATATGATGATAATGAGTATCAATATTTAATTTATTTCTGGTCATTTTTTATTTGTTCTTGGCAATTGACATCCTTTTATGATTTCTCATGGCTATTAATGGCAGATGTCTCAAAATTTATTTCGAATTCCAGTAAATCCAGGATTTAGAAAAAAAAATGTATTATTTTAAATACTTCGCAACCTGAGTTAAGATTCTTGGAGGCCTTAATTCAGATTATTGATTTTAATTATTTCTTTTAATTATTAAATTAAAACTAACTTAATCACTTTTGGTTGACTAACAGCTTAGAAGGAAGGGATATGTTAAGGGAAAAAGAAATAGCATTTCATTAATGTAATAGGAATTACTGCCATCCATCAAAATTTTTATAAAATATAAATGACGGCAAAATTTTACAGATTATTCAGACTCTTCTAAAGCCAAAGTAATTGCAATATGTTATCAGTTCAGATTTACAATTCAATTTTACCTGCAATAGTGGATCTGTAGTTGAACTTCTTTTAGTTGCATTTATTATAAACTAAGTTGTGCCGTGAACCAAATAGACTTTAAACATTAAGAACAAATTTTCCTAGAAATTTAATGTATATTATAAAACGAACTAAACAATTCTCATTGAGATTCTGAATTTATAAAAGTGGAGATTACCGACTATAAATAATTTAAATATTTTTAATGCGCAAAATTTTTAATAAAAAATGATGTTTTTTGATAACTTTTTTCTTTACTTGCGAATCAACGAAATTAAATTTTAAAGAAAACACTTAAAGACATACGAAAGTAGTTTATCAAAATTGTGTATTCGGTTCAATCAAAGAAACTTGTTTTTTAACTATGAAAATAAGTTTCTTTTTGCATAATTAAACCAAAGTAATATTTAATTTTAAAATTTACATCAATATATAAAGCATATATATCCAAGTGTTGCATTTTATGTAACTGATGATTTCACCTTATTTACTTACATATATTATATGAAATTATTTAACTTTAGTTTTTGCTACTTTTGAATCAAATATCGTTGCTTTTAATGCCTTTTAATTATGATCATAAGTATCCTTTGCTTTTTCATATTCCAATCATGAGGATACCTTGATATAATAAATACTTTTTGTTCTTTTTATCTGGTTTGAAAAAATTATTGGTATCGCTTGGAGTAGTCGAAATCTGCCAAGCAGCTGTTTATGAATCCTTCCGACCAACTTTTATAATTGTACCAAAAAGAAAAAAGTCTTAATCGATTAAGAGCTATTTTTTAAAAATTATTATATTAAATTGTAGCCAAACAAGTTCACCTTTTGAGAACCTAGATATGTATTTTGATTATTTTAAAATATAGTAAAGATTATTAATCTTTTAGTAGAATATTCATTCGATGATGTTATGATGGAATCTTGTGTTTTTAAGAGCAATAACTTCGTGCTTTCTGTAAAAAATTCCACAGATCGCATTTGCATCTTTACAACTTATTTTGTCTATTTTTCGGCCCCGGCATATTATAGAATCATGAATCTGGTCCAATTTACGTGATGATCCAAATACGATAACTCTATCTTAAGTATCTATCGAATTTTTTTCTCTTAAAACAATGAATCAAAGATTTTTTTTAAATTTAAAAATAGTCGAATTAATGCTAATAAAAATTTAAAAAATGATCAAAGAAATTAAAAACTGAGTTCTGGTACGTATTTTTTCTGTAAAACTTTATTTCGTTCACTTGTGTTCTTTTGGATAAAAACATCTACCTTTCTTTAATTTTATTCTTATTAATTGTTAATATTATTGTTGAAAAAACATTGATCTCAATGAGAAATAATTGTAATGTTAAAACAATCCTTATAATCTTAGAAGCAAAAATGTTTTAAATTCGTGTTGATTTTTTTGTTGAAGAAACAATGCAGAAATTTCTGGAATATATACATATACATATAATATTGCCACTGTAATTTAAAAAATTATGTCTCTTGAAATTGTTGCAATTCGAAAGATGTTGAATAAAACTAATTAATAATTATATATATATATATATATATTGTACTTCCGAGGGTTCATTTCTTTAACTTCTTTTAAACATAACTATCAGTTTTTTTTTGTTCTTTATTTAATCGTAATGTTATCTGAAAAACTTATTACTTGTTGTGTTCCTGATTTAAAATGACACTTCTAATGATAGAATATGACATATATAAATCAAACTATTAGACAAATCCCATCGAAAGCAATATATGGGATACAGTATTTTTAGAATTCTGTAATTAACTTGAGACTATTTATTATGTTTATTAGAGAATTACAAATGTGCTTTATGCTACATGCAAATAATGATTAATATTTTTCTTAATAAATGTCAGTTTAAAGATTCTATCACATATTTGTAATTAAAAATACATAATATTTCCACGTTCTGTTATATTTATGTTATAATATAACGGCAAAAATAAAATTAATATATAATAAATAACATTTGCTTTACTTCATTTGAATTTTTCATCAAAACCAAATTTAATCTAAATTGGAATTCTAATTGAAATAACAATTATCCAATTCCTAGAACTAGAAATTTGAACTTTCTTTTTTCCATACAATTAAATGAAAATCATTTCCAGTAATATTTATATTTTCAATTTTTATTATTATGAAGAGAAATAAAAACCTTATTTTGTCAAGAAGATAATTTAAGTGCGCAATCTAGTGGACTCAAAAGCGCCGGTTGCGCCATCGGGCGAGCGCATAATGTGAGCGCTCAACATTAATTATTATTTAAAATAACACTTTCATAATTATCAGATATTTTAAAACATGAAAATTCAAGTATAATAAAATATTTAAAGAATAAATTATTTAAATTACAAACTATATAATAGATCTAACAAATAATTCGAAATATATCAGTATTTCAAGAAAACAGATATAAATAATTTTACATTATAATAAAAAGAATTGCAAACCAACCAAAATTTAAAAGGAGATTCAGCTGCAAAATTTACGTGAGGCACAAAAAAAAAAGACAATCGTTTTTCATCGCTACTGAAAGCAAAAGTAGCGAATGTGATAGTCCTGTTGAAAACTTCGGACATTAAAAAGTAGCTCACGTTTCTTCCTGTGACATGATTTATGTCCCCGTAAAGTTGTGCCATCTAGTGGCAAAAGCTGTGATTAATGTCGGATGTTGAATAATAATAAAAAGCTTTTGTCATATCTCCACACTAGATGTCACTAGGTGGTCCGTTGGGAGCTATTCATAATTTCGTTTGGAATTTAAGTGCATGGGTTCATAAACAATGGATAACTTAGTATTTTTATACAATTTTATTGTTTGTAGCTAGATCTTCCCTGTGCAATGAATTCGTATAAAGAAAATTAATCTTCTAAAACACAAAACTAATAAAATTCTTAAAAAGATTTAGTTTTATCTCTACTTGCATTATTTAGAAAATTTCTTTTTTTGAATATTCACGCATTTGAAACGAAGAAAGTTAATTCTTACATAACTTATACTGAGAACAACAACTAAAGTAACTTTATCTAAATTATAAAAAGAGAAAATTTTTACCAGAATTTGTAAGCATGAAATTAAATTCGACCTAATTCCTCCAAACAGAATTTTAATCAAAAAGGGGGTTTCACAATACTAATTCATTTCCCAATTTAGAAAGTGTTTTTTTAAGTCTCATGTTTCTTATCTGTCATTGATTAATTAAGTTTTTTATCGAATGTATATTTAAAAAAAATAAGCAACTGAAGCTTTCTGACCCATATGAATTTTCAAGTTGATTCCAGTTAAAACACCGTAGCTTTTTTTTTATAATTGTTTTAATTCTTCCTTTGTGTTAAAAAATTAAATCTGAAAATGACAATTGTGTGTTTTAAAAACGTAAATTATAAACCAATCATTAGTTAAATTTGACCTAAGTTTCACGACTTTGATTAATTTTTATATTCATTGAAGTTGAAAATTACAGTATGAAATGTAAACTATATGAATATAAATTTGAAATTCTAATAAGATTTCTATGATAATCCTGCATTTATATTTGTTTATTCGGTTTAAAAAAATATTATTGCTTCTGATTTTAAAGTCAAAACTATTAATATTTTGACCGTAGTGTTGGTTGATTTTTGAGCATTCTTGATGAATTAAAAGTTCTTTGTGAATTAAATTAGATATCAAATAAAAAGACTGAATTAAGAATAATGAAATTTAAAAGAAAAATATCACCCTTTTAATGAAATCGAAAAACTGGATATTAATTTTGTATTTATTTTGAGAAAAAATTATAAATTATGCGCTTCATTTGAAAATTTCAAGGATTGCTTTTTCCAATAAAGAGTACAGACACTGAATGATTCTAATAATAGCATAGGTCCGTGGTATAGTTACAAAACTTCTCTCAATCTTCACTTTTAGTTTTGAAAATAGAAGAAGAAATCAAAAATAAAAAATTTATTTTATAATAATTCTTTACACCCTCCTTTAAATTTATTTTATAATAATTCTTTACACCCTCACATCTTGCTAATATGTATTCTATCCTGAAAATTTCGGTATTATGTTTTAAAAGTCCATTTTGTTTTTAAGAAAAAATGTAAAATTAATATGTAAGTTAGAAATATAGAATTTAGGAATTTTCTACTTCCTTTCACATAATTTTTTAAAATTTAACTATCGATTTATTTTTCCACTGTAGAAAAGGAAAATCTGAAAATGTCTCAATGAGATTACTGCTCTGATGCAATAAAATGTTAATTACTTTTACAGGAAATAAAACTTAGTTTGCAAAAATCCTATTTATTATGTAGGATATATTTAATATAAAAATACATAGGATAACAAAGCCTTCAAATTAATAACGTTAGTTATGAAAATATAATAAACTGTGGAAACAAAGTGTGCAAATTAAAAGGCATTGCTATTATTTTTAAAAAACACAGTTTAAAAGACGCTTTATTTAAGCTATGGATTATCATGATAAAATGGATATAAATATTTCAGAGATATAAATATAATAGGATAATATAATAAATATAAGAGAAAAAGAATAAATATTTTAGATATTTTTTAAATAAATAATTTTATTCTGAAAATAAATTATGTAATTCAACATTTTTTAAATATTTATTATTTCAAGTTTAAATTTCTAAATCTCTTATTTAAAAGAATTTTTCTTAAAGATATATATGAAGATTGAAATTTTTGTTTCAAAAATGAGCTGAAATTAAGCATTTGTTTGTTTAGTATGATGTTTTGAAAAGTATATATTTTGAAATTAAAACGAATTTGTGCGATATAATTTTTATTTGAAGATTTTTTACTATAAATAAAAGGACAAAATAATGCTTAGTTTCAAAGATGATTGTTCTTTAAAGAAATACTTTTAATACAATTTATGTATCTAGAGTATTTTTCGTGCAATTTATCAACAGAGAATGAATAAGACATAGTGGAATAATAATTACTTCTTTTGTCTGCTGAGTTTGAATTTGATGAGTTTTTAGAATACTCTTTCATATAAAAATACATATGAAACATCACGTTGTTTATTCTAATTCAAAATGTAAAGACTGATTTGAAATTTATTACATTTTTAAGTGCATTATATCAAAGTAACTGTGAATTTAACAATGAGAGTAGAGATTTGTCATTTTATTGATAAAAGGGTCAATTAAGGTCTATGTATGGGGTAATTAACGCTATCTTGTACTGTCTGTCTGCGGTTTATGATTGTAAGTTACATTTTATGGTTAATAAATTACATTTATTAACCATAAATAAATTGCATTTATTTAAACTCCTAACGTTATTTTCAGAATTATGACATATTTTAAGAAATATCCTTCTAAAAAAAGGGGCTTTTGTTTATAAAAGCATAGAAATAAAGATTATTGTATGTAAATTAACGTGAAAGCAGCTGTTTTGTCATATAGATAAATTTACAATTCCAGATTTACTCCATATACCATTATCTACAACAAATATTATTTTACTTTCTAGGTATACCATTTTTTTCAGTTTAAAATATTAATTTACATCTTTTTATAAGTCTTTACATTCTCTTCGATTATCCTTTCTCCTTAACAGCAATAAGTTTTTTCCTAATTTCAAATGTTTTCTAAATTGTTTTCAAATAATCATATCCTTAGTTAAACTATTTTTTTTCCCTTCGCTATTTCAAAATGCCTACTCTTCATTCAGAGAAATTAAATAACTTTTTCGATAATTTTTCACTGATTTTAACATAAATTTTATATTTTTCAATCGATTCCTTTCTTCCTTCTTACGATAAGACATATTCGCTTGTTTTTATTTAACTATTAAATTAACTGCTATCCGAAAAAAAATTTATTGATGAATTCCAATTTGAAGCTCCTTTGTTTGAAAATATTTCTTTATCTGTGCATTTGCGAGTTATTAAAATAATTGGATTTCAAGATTTGTAAGTCCAATTAATCTTATCAAGTCCAGGTTTCCTTTTATTCATCAAATTAAAATAAAATCTATCGGGGTAAGCGAAGTTATTTTTAAATATTTCTAGATTTTTGACTTAAAAATTTTCGAAAAATATCGTCACTTAATTAGTGACATCATTTTTTTTCTATTTAAAAAATGCGGTAAGAGAAATAGAAACACAATTTTTTGTAACCGATAACACACACACATATATATCCTTTCCATATCAAACATAAATGTGCTGGTTCATGTTCACAACTAGATGTCAAAAAGAAAGTTAGAAACATTCGTTACTGGTTGTGAAAAATTCAATTATTTTTTTCTATTATGAAATTTGGAAAATTAAATTTGGTATTGATTGTTAAGTGACAATATATTAATTAAAAAGCTATGGTGTGTAAATAATAATAATAAATACAAATATTTACACTAACATATAAAGTCAATCCAAAGCAAACAAATTTTTCTTAAACAATTTTTTAAATTCTTTATTTACTTGAAGTTTTTAATATCGCAATAATATATAAATAATATCACTATACAAATAACATAAGTTTGCATAATCTTAATAACTATTTCTATTATTATACAAATTGTCTAATACGGTGGAACCTCGTTTACTGAGCATAAATCGTTCCCCGATTCTTACTTGTAATCTTAACTATTCATTAAGAGAATTATTTTGTTTCTGTAGGAATCCATGTAAAATAAGACAATTTGTTCCATTGAGGGAAAAAAATAAACAAATTTATAACAATGTAATTTATTATTCATAATTTTTGCGTTTTGCTTACAAAAAAAAAATGCCTGAAGACGTTTGTCTTTGGTTGTGCTTCAAAATTTTGCAGAATCACTTAATAATGGAATAATTTAGGTAATTAGAATTTAGTTAGTGGTCAAGCCAACAAAGTTGTGGGTGATTCAAAGTTTAGATCTAAGCAATTAGAAGGATTATGTCTAAAATGTACATTGCCTCCCCCCGTTAGACTACGAAATACAAAACGCGTTATGCTGTGTTAATATGCAAGAAAATAGAAGAGAGAACAATCCTTCAGCTTTGATTTTTACTCTTAATGAGCTGATTTTTCCCCTTATTTATGACATTTTTTGTGTGAAAGAAGAACTTCATTATATTTGTAAAAGTATATGCTGATTGTAAAATACTTGGCCAAATGCTAAAAGCAGATAAAGGGAACCAGTAATCATATTTTTTTATTAAAAAATAATACGATATGGCTTATGCATGAAAACAGGCACATGAAGTAATGAATAACAATTTATTAAGAAAAAAAGATTAAAAAGGCATTTTAATTTCAGCATCTTACAATGGCGAATATCCACAGTAATAAAATTCTCAGTAGGTGGTTCATGGTTTGATGCTCGTTTGCGATCACACGCATTTTTAGCCCATTTTTAGTCATAAGGGATAGTTTATCCCTTGATTTTTGAATTTATTTCTTTCTTCACCAGGATTCTTCTTTTATATTATATTTTCACTAGACTTCCAAAAAATGTATTTGTATATCAAACATCAGAATTGTGGCTCCCACGAAATCGGATAAAATTATTCAAACCCATTAGATCCCTAATTACTGTAGAGTTTGATATTGCTGTTTAAATCAAATGAAGCTGTAATACTCTGAAATAATGCAAATTGCTTGCCTGCAAGAACAATAGTAAAAGTTTTATTAATATATCTTGCAGTAGAATTGATTTTAATATAAATAAGAATAATTGCCGATATGTATATATGCATATGTACTTCACGTTTCCTCCTAAACAGCTGATCTGAATTTAATCAAATTTTGCTAATATGCTGTATAAGACACGAGAAAAAATAGAATCAATATTTCAAAGTACAAAAATTAATTAAATATTAAATTACTTAAATAAATAATTTTTGTGTTTTTCACACTTTGAATTACTCTACCAATTTTTTTTCTTCAATTTTATCTTTTATGAATAAAAATTATAATACTACTTAACGATAGATGCTGTAAGCCCGGCCACTCAATCGACTAGTTGTGATGTTTAACCCTACAAATAAGATTGATACCATGCCAGTCAGGCATTAAGAGATGATATTTCCTGGTAGCTATTTGCTTTCGTGCGAAATTATCATGTGTCCACAGGTGAAAATTGCGAGTGTTAATTGAATATGCAAATGTAGCATTAGCAATGATCTTTTCATAATCTGTCTACCATCTCAACTTGTTGTCGCCGCACACACATTTCATCACGAACGTTTACTGCAATCGGAAATACCGCCATTCTTAATCCAGGTGCCATTGTCTTAAAATAATCTCACTTAGCAATACTTCATTAGATTTTTTTACCTGACGGTTTTTTGATTTTGAAATACTTTTATTTTTAATTATAAATATTTTTAATCCAATCATTTCAGTGTCGATAAATAACATTTTTTTTTTTTTTTTTTTTTTTTTTTTTAGGGGAATGGAAATGTACAGTAGCCAAAATTTGTTACTGATGGACTCGGGTATTTGCCAATAATAACCCTTCCAGTTTCTATCACATCCGTTAATTCTTAATGACAGGACCGGGCAGATAATTAATAATTGTACAATAAACTCTATTACGAACAGCACAAGCGCAAAACGCTTCCAAAGAATTCGTTGACGATGGGACCATAAAACAATCAGTACTATTACGACGGGACTTTCTGAGGAATTGAGAACTAGCATAATTGAACTTCTCGTCTTGCTCAAGGTTCCATCTTATAGAAAACTCCACACAGGTAAGAATAGTTGTTACCCTAAATACCGTTTGTAAGAAATGATCTAATTCCATCTCAACTGCTGTTTATATGTCTTTTACGATTGGTAACATGATGGTTTTTAAGTGGAATAAGGTTTGAAAGTCGAATCCAGCCATTCTCTATTTGAAATGGGTGAAAGAGAAAAGAAATCTGGAAAATACTAGCGAGAGCGCTATCAGAGGTCTTTACGTCTCTTTCCTCCAATATAAAGAAGTTATGCTTAGCTTCAATGTTGAATCACTGCTTAGATATTCTTACGAATCTATAATATTGCTTTCCTGCAATGTTACTATCATTGCTGAAAAACGAAATTTATAGATATCCTTATCGGATACTAAATGAATACCAGGTCATTGACTCCCTATTTCGGTGACTTTAGCTACAAAAATGAAGAGTTTGGAAAATTTAAGAATTATAATCTTCAGACACTTCTAGAAAATCCCATACCTATTTTGCAGATTAAAAAAAAGCCAGGGCAAGGGGTTCACTCTCTCTTTGCAATGTTGGTAGGGGAGTGAGCTCTCTAGCTGAACAGTATTACTGTTTTCTTATTATCGATTTTTTATCTACAATATAAATTTTTACAATTACTGTTCTTTGTGTAGGCCCCGGCTGTGTTTTTCTACATGTGCATCTTGTGTTCTTGTAGAATAAACCGTCATTATTAGTTTCCGAACATGTGCATTTTTTCATTTTATATAGATCTGACAATTTCCGAAATAATATAACATTGCATTGATGTGATTTAATACATATGCATGGATTAATGAACCGTCATACTTAATTTAATCTAATTTCTCTTTTTAATTAAAAATTTTCTATTTTCTATTTTATGTTTGCTAAATATAATAAATTATACCTAATTATTTTTTCCCTATATCTGACTTATGTTTTATTATTATTATTATTATTATTATTATTTGTTTTCTAAAGTTTACCTAATCATCCAAATTTCCACTTATCTGAATAGGTACGATTCTTATTAGATCAGACATTAGTTCTACTGTAAAAATGTTTCAAAGAGGATGCATCGAATTCAAAGTTTTAATAAATTCTTAGATCTTCGAGCTTATAAAAACAAAACAAAAAAATAACTCTCTGAAAGGTTCGTATTGATTCTTAAAGACAATATAAATCTGAAACTTTAATATATAAATTTTAATTCAGAAAACTTCCAAGTTAAGGTCTTTTTCTCTCCTAGCATCTATAATGAAATTTATTGAACAGTACAGAAACTATAATGAAAGAGGAGATGGGGTGGTTACTTAATCTTTGTTGCATTAAATGTGACTACTGCGAATAATAATTTCTGAAGTTTATTCTAGACAATACAATACAATATGTTAAAAGGAGACAAATGGTACATTAATTCTCTTTTGAATAATTAATTGAAAAATGTCGAGAAGAAAGTCTGATAAAGACAGAAATCGAAAGCGAATATCCAGTTTAAAGTTCAATTCTAGTTTTGAAGTACCGTTTTAAACCGCCTTCAGAAATTAATTAATTACCACCCGCAGTGTATGATTACGAGCTACACTAATTCAGATGCACTCTGCGTGACTCCTTAAACGAACACAAGTGTACCAAACAAGCAACGCTAAGAAACTTCCGACTGCTCAAATAGCCGAGCTTTAGAAACAGAAAAGGTAAGATTAATTGCTTAAGTTCTGGATTGCTATTTATAAGAATAGATGAAACCCTGAACAAGTGCTGATATGATTTGGTCTTCCTATAATGGATTAATCACATTTTTTAAATCTCAGATTTCAGCATGATTATCTGCTCTGTTTGATGTTTATACAACTATCGCTTATATAAATATAAGCTAAAATCTTGTCGTGACTTGGTAGTAAAGTCTCGCCTTACTGTGGCCTTGAAACTCCATTTTATAGTAGAACCTTTTTGCATATGCGTTTGATATAGATTAAACAAACCAAAGATGAAGAGCTCTTCATTTTGTATCGATAATATGCAGAGGTGTAGCGAGTACGCCGGCATTCGTAGAATAATATAATTTTTTCGCTCCTAGTTATCATCAGTGGTTCAATAAATATGCATGATACTCCAGGCATGACATTATATATTTTTGTTCCTTCATAATATTTGTATTTCAAAAAATGATGATAGCGCTCTTTTTTTCTGAGGGCACCCTATAAGATTGACTCTTGCATACGACTGAGCCACGGCTGTTGTAAATGTATGGAAAGAGAAAGGCTGGCTACGGGGGTCGTCCTCCTCATCTAATCAAGATACAAAAAATCCAGATGCATCCCGAATCAGTCCTTAAGTGGAGTTTAATATAACTAATTTAAACTTTAGTATTGTTCGTGATAGGATCTTAAGATTAGTACTCTTTTTGACTCTGGTACTTCGCTAATAGGTGGTACGCAGAAAGAGGAGCAATTATTACATCATCCAAGTGCTCGAATGATCTGAGTTGACATTATTGGTAAATGCAAACCTCTCCTCCTTTCGTCTTTCCACTCAGCCCTTTTTTGCTGTAATAAAATCCCCCTGACCCCTGCTCAAACGCGCAGAGTTTCTGAATCTTAAAATTAACATTACATATTACTTGTTTCATAATATTTTTCGCTAACATAGAGATATTTTTTTCAAAGTTGTCAAACGGCATAATCTCGTCATGTATTAAATATTAATCATTATACATTAAATATTCTAGAATCATGCTGGTGATCTATATTTCGTAGCTATCATTCAAAAATGTCGTGCTAAGTATTCTTTTCCTTTTCCAAAGCCTTCAATTTTATGCGAAAGAAGATAGGTTCGTGGTTTTTTTTTAAATCGTAATTTATGCAAGAAAGTTTCGGAGAAACCGTTCCCACTGATTTGAGTCCACTATGAATATAATCTTTAGCATCATTCATGTACAGTGCACAAAATGAGCAAACACTTCGTTAATATTATTCCATCCTAAATTTTTATGGAATTAAAATCAGTTTTGCCGAAATGGAAAAGATTTCAAAAACTTTCTAATTTCTTTTATTAACAATGAATGAATTTAGCTAGATACTTTTAATCCAACTACTTTCATTTTTAAAAATAAATTTGAAAAGTTTTATTTATCTATATTTAAGTTCCATTTTGAAAAAGCTTCACAAGGTAATTTTTGGAAAGTAAGAATTCAGGCATAGGACAGTAAGAATTCACATAACTGGAAAATAATATTTCAGGTAATAGGAAAATAAGAATGTTGGCTTCTGATTTTCGGTTTTATTATCAGTTTATTTTTCGAATGTTTCTTAAATTTTTTAAATTTAAAAAAAAATTTAGTGCTTACTTTGAAAACTGTGTTAAGGCAACAATCATTAAAATAAGCATTAAAAAAATCTATGTCTTTTTTAAAGTTGGATCAATTTCAATGCATCGGATGCACTTTGCATATGTTGAGCATTTTTTCTTTAGTTCTTTATTCCGTACAATTTAAATATTTTTTTCATGAAATTTTTGTGAAAATTAATGAAAAGGGAATAAATATAAAACTATCCGAAAATTTAGAATTTCATGAAATATTAAATCTAAAAATAAACAAAGTTACTGTTCAAAATGGAAACACTGATGTATTATAAAAGTAATTTGACCTTTTCCAAAATTTTATTTAACTATTTATAATCAATACCTAAATTTGCGAAAACAACGGACAAAAATTTACACTTTATGTATTAATAATTTTTAATAAATATAATCACAAAAATTCAAATATAAACACATATTTCCATATTTTGAATATCTACCATTTTCAGATTTAATCTGGCATTTTCAAATGAACCTCTTTGAATTTTAACGTTAGAAACATTTCAAATGATTTTGTATATCAGGCTCATGATTAATGATCTACATTTGAAGTAACAAATTATTCCTTCGTCTTTAATATCTCCATTTCAAGTTTAAATCCTTCATATTTTCGAATTGTTTTTAACAAATGAAATATTCATAATATAGTGTTATTTGTAATTGTCGTATGTTTTAATACGGTATTTATCATGAAAACGCAACCAGCATTTGAGACAAAAGGTAATAAATTATATTGCATATGTGATTATTTATTGTATTTTCAAAACAACTTTCCCTTTTATTAATATGAGTAAACATCTCATTTTTTCCGTTTTAATAGTTTCGTTTATTTTTTTATTATTTCCCTTTCTGTTGACTTTTTTCCATTGAATTCTCCATTCCGTTTCCCATTTAATTTCCGTCTCTTCAATTCAAAATTCACTTTAACTCTGATCCATTTGATAAGAGATTAAACTAATAACTAGATCACAACTTTTTCAAAAAGTTAGAATATAATTATTTAAAATTTTAATTAAAAATTAATTAATAAATAGCGTTTTCTGTAAAATAGAATTAAATTAATCTATTAGAGACTAATTTAATTATAAGCAATAAATTTTTTTTTGCACCAAATAAATTCAGATGCATTCCTTGGGGAATTTATAGTTTCTTTTGTTTCAGAAAATTATTTGCAGGGGCAGAAATAATGTAATAAATTGCATTCAATATTCAAATGAATCACGTTTTATTTTAATTACTCTCAAAAGAGTATTCTTGTTTCAAAAAATTTGAGTTATTGTTTTACAACTTTAATAGCGATTTATATGTCAAGGTCAAGAATTTTCTTATATTAATAAGTATTCCTTAGCGTTATTCTCAAATCAAGATTAACTTTTCATTTTCATTCATTTAGCGTTTTTTAATAAAAGACATCAGGCTATTCAGTAATAAAACAGGCATTTTTATAATTCTTAGATAAGCACTGCTTACCGAAGTAGCTGATTTGATCATTTTTTTGGTCGAATTCTATTATTTACTGCAGATTTATTAATGAAAATAAAAATAAAGTTACACTTATTTTGCAAATAATATTGAAGATATTAACTTAAATATAAGTAATTAAAATTTTTGTGTCGAATACATTTAGATACATTCCATTCAAATTGTAAAGTGTGTTTTTTTTGTTTCGTAAAATTATTTGCAGGGAAAGAAGTGTAATAAATTGAGTTTAATTTTATTCAAATGAATCTCGTTTTATTTTAATTATTCTCAATAGGGCGAATTCTTTTTCGAAGAATATAGATTCTTGTTTTTCTAGGTTTAACAGCGATGTATATGTCAATATAGAAGAATTTTCTTTTATTAATAAATGTTCCTTAAACTTATTAGTTAAAGAGAAAGAGAAATTCACAAATCATGAAGGACTGGTAACATTTTTTATAAACAGCATTAAATTATATAAAACATGCTTCCTTATATAAAAATCTTAGATAAACAATGTTTACCGAAGCAACTCGTTAAGTCATCGTTTTTCTGTCGAGGTTTCTATTATTTATTTCTGATTTAATTTATATATTTCGAATATTACCCCTCTGTTATTCTGGAAATGCTCTGATTTCCTTTACGGAAGGCATAGGAGATTCATATCAGATAATAAAAAATAAACTTTCCTGCCCTTTTCATCGATCTTTGGGAAAAAACAGTAAATGTTTACTAATCGTTGAAAAAATTGCTATCTGCTATTTGAAACATTCAGCATTAAACCAATGATTAAATTCCAGGTGAGTTTAAAATATTTATTAATCACTATCATTAACGAAATCATAGAAGGTGTTTTGATTGATAACCAATTTTCCCACTTCGGTGTTTCCTCTTTAAATTCGGGAAAAAACTGAGCTTCTTTTAGGGGAAACACTTTTTTTATGTTCTTAGAAAGAAAAAAAAGAACTTTTCTCTATCTTACGGAAACGAATGCACATTCTTTCATCCCACTTAGGAACTGTGCGCTATTTTTTTTTCTTTTTTAATTTCTAGAACACATGAAGAGTTCACTTTTTTTTGCCACCCATCCCTGAAAAGATAATGCAGTCCCTTGCTTTGAAGCCAAGATAAGTTCAATTACATTAGTTGAGCAAATGATAATCATTCTCTCTGACTTGTTATTGATTCGAAGGCAGGTAACGATAATCGGAGTTCCGTTTTAATGCCAAGCCTAATCACAGAATTAAAGCTTTCGCTTTTTTTCTCGAATTAATTGATAAAATTATTGGTGAGATAATACGTCCCCCCCCCACTAAGTTGAGCTTTGCCAAAACATAAAACAGAAGGCTATCAGACAATTATCGAATTGAAATTTTCGGAAAGGTTATTGGATTCCTTAGGGAAGAAACAACGATTAAAACCGGTCCCTTATCTACGAAATATTAATTTTACGTGAGTACGGAAATAACTGAGAAAACTGATAACTGTGGAGTCAAAACGACCAATATTCAAGGTAAACACATTAAAGGAGATAAAGATAACAATATGGAGTCATTTTGGATTAAAAATTTCTACGGAATTTCCAGTATCTAACGGTTAATTATAAAACTGATCGGGCAAATTCTGTTGACTTTTTTATTGGATGGTAAAAAGCACTGATGATATCGGAAGATTTTTTATTACTAAATCCGAACATACGTTGTTTTCGCTTCATTGGAAAACAAATTGATTTTTTTTTTTGTTTAAGACATCTGATTTTGTATATATTGATAAATGTTACTAATAATGTAGGAGTTATGTAGAAGTTGAGGAACATCTTTCTCCTTAAAAATTATTCTAAGTTTATATGAAATTCTAACTGTTTTCCGTAGGACCAATGTAGGAGAATGCCTTGATATTATAGCAATAATTGAAGAAATTACGGGTTTGAGCTCAAATTCTTATAAAATATACTTTGTAAATAGTGTCGTAATTATCTTTTAACTTTATTTAAAAATTATTCCAAATAGACATCGTGTAGCTGAAAAAGGAGACGGTTTATAGTTTTTGTGAGAGTCTACAAAAGACTTCTTTACTTTAATAGATTTGACTAAGCAGAGTATAGATTCATAAAAACTTTTCAAATTTACGGCGTGTTTGGTGATTAGGAAAGTTCAGAAGCCAAATAGCAAATAAATCTAGTTTTTATTTGCCAAAGATATTAAAAATAACTTGCTTTCTTTAATCTCTTAACTTAAATAACATATTCGAGCTTGGAAATTTATTGTAATATTGGTTCAACTAAAATTATGTGAAACTTGAAATATTTATGGATATCATTTAATTTATGTACCGGATTACATTGTCTTTAAATGACTGTGAATGACTCCCTCGCACATCTCGTTAAAAGGGTTAATAATAAAAAGATTTTAAGCAGAAAAATATGAATATTATAATCAAATAATTTGATCTTTATACATGGGGTAAGCGCAAGTATACAAAATCAATGCTAATAATCACCTCTTAGAAATCAAATCAAGAAATTTTAGCTTTTTTCAATTCTAAATTCATTTTGTCGGTTAAACCTTTCATCATTCTACTTCCATTTAAAAAGTCATCTAGTATCTTTTTTCTCAATCATTGGCGAAGGATTCATAATTTGAAAATATATATTCTGTCCTGGTTTAATTGTTCCTAAAATTATAAATTTTAGAGCTTTATTATGAAACGAATCGTATTTCATACCATTAGAAAGAGCAGACCATACAACGGTTATAAGGACGTTTTTCAATACTCACCATTGTTAATATACACAAAATCCACCTTTGTTTTGCAAAATTTTTTACGCTTTTTCAATTTGCCTCCTCCTGACTACAGATAGCTATTTGTATTGTTGTCAATATACTAGTTTAACTTTTCCTTTCATACTTCATACTCTGTTTACTGGTTTGTTCTTCCCATTTTCTTAGAGTTTGGTCCTCTTGATGAAGAGGAAGGGAAGCTAGGAAGAGAAGAGTGCCAGATCAAATGTCGTCCTCGTCATTTGTCCACAGCTCAAAACTAAGAGGTCCATTTCAAAATATCCCAAATTTTGCTTCAAAGCAGGACCAAATTAAAATTAGATAAACTCAATCCAAAGCTTAGAATTTAGGGTTTGGCCGATGTATCATTTTTGAGTCTGTCCTTATCACTAAATTTAGAAACCTTCAGTATTTTTCAAATTTGACAGCTATTTTCCTACTCTAAGTATAAATATATTTAAAAATCTAAATAATGTAAAAATAATACAATGGGAATGAAAATTGTAACAAATATAAAAACTAATAAAAGAAAATTGATTTATTACGCATAATAGGTGAATTTTATTGAAATGATTGAATTTAATTCTATTTTCAAAATTAATTTAAATATTGAAAAATCATATTTAAAAGAAGAAAATTGTAGAATGAAGTGAATTTGTGCCAGGTTAAATGAATAAGATCCAATATGGCTTTTAACAAATGTGCATTCTGTAGTATTAAAAGCCAACAGCTGTTTAATTACGACCCTAATTGCTTAGATTCAGGCAAACTATGTGCATTCACTGCTAATCAGTAAAATGCATTTGTGAAAAAGAAAAAGAATCCCAAATCCCAAACAGCTCGTTGTATAATCTATGGATTTAATAATCTCATCTAAATAATTTGTTCACTTTTTAGGAAAATATCCTGTGTCGAAGATACCTCTCATTGTTTTCGAAGAGTAATGTTTCTTGTAATTATAAAGAAAAAGAATTTATATCACTCAAGTGACGTTTAAATATATTATGCACTTAAATTATAACCATATCCTATAGGACAATTTTTAACACGTTCAACGCTACCGACGAGATATCTCGTCTTTCATATACTTCAATTGATATTTAATATTTGTCTTTTCAAGGAGTTTTTATTTATCTTTAGAAATGAATGTGTTAAGATTCAAAAAAGGTTCTTTTTAATGGTACTAATTTAATTTCCAATTCTTTGCCATTTAATTGGAAGCCTCTGAAAGACGATAAATCTCATTGGTAGCATTACAAGTGCTAAACTCACTTTTTAGAATGAAGCTTTTTATAATAATGCAAAATTTTGCCCCCAAAAATATAGGATACTTTTTTGTTACAAATCTTTCTTTTTGGAAAACTGATAATTTTTAAGTTAGTTGCTTAACTGCGTAGTTATTATTTATTTATTTGGTGAAAGAGAAAATGAGATGTTCTGAAATAATTCTTTGATTGCTTTGCGTTATACTTTGCGGTTGTCAGTTTCGTTCATGAGTTAAATACTTACACTCAAACAAAACAAAGAATTTCGCAAATATTTTGCTTTACCATTCCCCCCCCCCCTGAAAATTAATGAAACCTTTTCATGTAGGATAAACGCATAAGAAACATTTCAACCGAATTCAATTTTTAAGAAAGAATGTGAATAAAAACTCTCAAATGTAAACAAATAATTATTTTTTGGTAATTACGCAAAAAAATTGATCTAAAAAAATTCTGTCATTTTAAAAAATATTTATTAAAAGAATGTTCATATCTAAAATTAAAATTTTACTTTTTTGCCGAACTCTGTGTGTCTGTGAATTTGCACAGAAATAAGGATCACCTCTTGCTCCCCCACTGCCAGAAGGCATCATAAATCCACAATTCTACATTTAAAAGATAAAAAGAAGTAAAGACTGAGGGGCAATCTTGACAAACTACAAAAAGAGAGAAAAAATAATAATAAAAGTACACATCTTTTACGAAACTAGAGGAGGGAGGGAAGAAAAAAAACATCTTAGTAGACAGGGAACTCTGATGAAATATATAAAAACTTATACCAATAGCAAAACTTAGAAAGTGAAAAGTTCAAAAGAACAAAATAAACTAAAAGGAGCTGGGGGAAAAAAATAAAGAAACAGAATAAGGATTATAAAATTTTCCTCCTTTCTGATTTCCCCCTTTCAATTTACCCGATAAGCAGACTGCCGTTAGAAGAGATAAGGAACTACGGAGGAGTAGTAAAGAAAAGGAGGTAAGTCCGAATTCTATCATGCAGAAACATCGGCAAGTTTCGTTACTGACTTCAGTTATTATCATCGTCAAAGATACTAGGCTTCCCTATTGTGGGGACGACAAAGAAGCAATATAATTCGTCACGACCTTGTCAATAACTTTCTAACTTTTTCCATTAATGAAGAAGTGAAGGCGAGGGTTTGGTTTTATCTTTAGGTCCTTCTTTCCCCTTCTTTTAAAATAGAAAAATAATAAAACTAAAAACATTTCAAAGAGTGAGAGAGAGAGAGAGAAAGAAGGGAGAATATCTTCTTTTAGCTATTTTTCCCTCCCCCTACTGAAGGGCTGGCGCAAAGAGTAAATCATATACTCTAATTCAGTTTTCAGTGTCAGCATCAAAGCCATTTATCTTCAAGACGACGTTTTGTAGATTTGGATTGCATATTTTTTTGAATGACACTTCGTAAGAGCTATCATTTTATACTGAGAAACTCCTTTAAAGTAAAAAATGGAACACTTGGCAATTGATATACGAGTAAAGATATATCCTTACGGTCCTTCTACATTTAGAAAAAAAAATTACATTTTATTTATCTCGGTGCTTTAAATTATATTAAAATAATAATCCTAAAATTTTATGCTTGTAAAACCACTCAAATTGTTATTTAATGTCAAAAAATTATTCGTTTCGCAGTGACAATTTTTCATTTTTTTTTTTTCGAGTGGCACGATTTTCTGTCCAGTCTGAAGGCAAGTTAATTGAAATGAATTGCAGGGAGGGAAAATTTCCATTTTAGTTGCCGTTTAAGAATCCGTGACGCTGGAACTTCATCCTAATGAAATATTAAAAAGGGCTTATTCATTATGCGACATAAAACAATTAATAAATAATGGTTTATGAAGTTTTGGTTTTCATTTGAAGAAGTAACTAAGTAAGAGTTGATATTATATTGAGTTGTAGATTATTTTTTGTCAGAGGCGTTTTCTTTTCAAAAAAAGAAATGACTGAAAATAAAAGAACTTTTTTAACAGATAGATTTTTAAATATAATTGCTTATATTTACGAAATTAAAGTCGCTATAAACAACATTTTTAGTCCTTTTATTTATCCTCCTGAGTGTCACTACTTCATTTATTTTTTATTTTTCATCAAATAAATTTATATTTCTTAGATTTTCCGAAAGCAGATAAAACTTTTATCCCTCTGAAAATCAATATATTTTAAATATATCATTGAGGAACAGCAGTTTGCTTTATAAATAGTTAAGGGTTATACCTTAGTTAGTTATACCATTTTTTATAACAATCGTTAAATCCAATAATAATTATTAAAGCTACTTCATAAGTAATTTGTATTCTACAGAAATACAAATTATTGAGTAGATTTTATTTTTATCTTTTAAAACAAATACTGTAAAGCATAATAAAGGCTTTGCACCAATAAATTAAACAGTCTAGTTTTTTATAATTAAAAAATATAGCAGGCATAATTACCCACCATGCCACCAGGTAGTGCTGCATCCCTGTCTCCTGAAAGTTAACAAGCGAATTCTGATGGAAAGATACATTGCAGTGAAAAGTTTCCGAAGACGGGAGATTCATACAGAACTACAGCATTTTATTCAAAATTTTCATTTTCGGTTTTAGTTACACTTTTTGGGATAAAAAGAATTTGAATAAAAATATTACAACAAAAAGTAGTTTTTCTTCATGTGAATATGAGAAAAATTCTGAAAAGGGACAAGAAAATTTCAGTAAAACACATTTATTTTTTCTTCTGATGTCGCTTCTCGCTTGAAATGTCATAATTTTCATTTTGTAAATAAGATGTAAAATACTGAAAAAAAATTCTTACAAAGAATAATATATTCAGAATACATTTGTGGAAACATGTTGTCAATTTTTGTTTTCTTTCCACTCCAGAAATCAATTTTAAAACTAATTCGTCAAAGACGTTTAAAATGATCAAATCTCTGTTTACATCGATCAATATAAAATTATTAATAGTTCGTTCTAAGCTGTTTTATTTTTGCTTAATGGCTTATCAAAATCTGCATGTGTGATTAATTACAAATTTTCGCGCTTTTAAAAGTAATACATTTTCTTACCACCTAAATTCAAAGATAAAAACATTTGAACTTTTAATCGCTCGGGCTTTTAGATTTTCCCACGCCTCTTAATACCTACTTACAGTAGTTTTAATTGCCTGACATTGATCTGAGTATCGAGTTAGCTTCAATAACCTCTAAGAAATGCCGAGTAAGGTCTTTTCTGAACAATTCTTGTTTCAAATACATAAATCCTATTCGTAACTGTAACTGTCTCATCTTGTCTTCAGCTTTTATATAGAAAGCATTTCCCTTTGGTTACTGGACAAAGATCGACAATATGTCAAACGAAGAAAAAGCTAAGAGGAAGACGATTACCAGAGGAAGATCAAATAAAATACGTTGCCCACAATTGAGTACTGTAATACATCTCCTGTAGCTTTAAACCAAATACTTAAGAAAACATTTCCCAGTTGATTTGTACTTCAAAAAAGTGTTAATGAAAAAGATTTAAATACATCTATAATCCTGGTAAAACAAGTAAATAATTACTATATAAACAGAAAATGCTGCATGTAACTTGATCTGTTTTTTTTTACTTCGTCGAAATATGAGCCTACAGCCCTTTAAAGTAGAATATACGAAACTTATATATAATGACGCTCCGTTTCCTTATTTTGAATTCCATTAATGGAAATATACATTAAAATTTTAAAAAATTCATTTTACTTATAAAATTTAAAGTTGTTAGTGAGACATGAATAGGAATTTCGATTCCCTCTACTGTTATCTTTCACAAATTTTATGATGGATGCTACTCATTTCAGCGAAATTTTGGAAATAAAATTTAAGGCTATTACTTCCTACCCTTGCCTGGCTTCCCTCTTGTTTGTAAAATAATTATATCATTATATAGGGTATTTCTAAAATCACGTGACAAACTTTAAGAGTAGTCAGGCATTCAAAAACAAATTATTTTTACAAGAGAAAATGAGGAAGTAAAAAAGCAAACAGTGACCTCTAGCTGCTCCTTTTAACAGTGTATTAGGGGATGATTATATAAAAGCCTTTGCCCATTTATGTGCCTGTTGGTTACACTGTTTAATGAAATGGAAGAAAATTTTGGATGTAGGTATTCTAAGTATGCAAAAAAAAAAAGAGTCCTAATTTAGCAGTTACTGTGACTAAATTTCGGAAATTTTAAATGGCAACACCTTGGTTTTTGTATTAAAATGAAATATTTTCTCTAAAAAAGTGCAAATGCTTTTGAAACAACACTTTTAGCTTGAAAAACACTGTCGCTATGAGTAGTCTAAGAAAGAAATATGAAAGCAACTAACTGGGATATCTCCTAATGGAATTTTATTTAACATTTAATTATATTCATAAACTTTCTACATGTGTTCACGGTGTTACTGCATGTAACTATGTTATAAGGAATGGGTCTTTTATTAATGAATTCATTAAAATTCATTAATAAAAGATCCCTATAGAGTCCCACGAATTATAGAGGTCTTACTTATAGGGGTCCCACGACTTTAGTTCAACGGCGTTTTCTTAAAATTATTACGACCTGTTTTAATGATATTCTTGTAATTTTTACTTATGATTTTGGTGCTTATTTGAAAAGAA
>JAPMOQ010057673.1:2719861-2952972 GCA_026543055.1 Argiope trifasciata
AACATTTGACTATTTAAGTCTGAAATCACAACCATTACTGTATATTGCAAAAAAAAAAAAGAAGAAGAAGAAGAAGAACTGGTCATTGAATTTTAAAAATGGTGTTACTATTTAAGCCATTTGATTTAGCTGAATGGCTAAATTATCTCTATTTCTACAAAATGTATAACTATAACTGTTTGGTTTTACTTTGAGTAAGAAACTGTATTAAATTTCATCTAATATACATTTTAAACAATTTCATGAAAATCAATTGCCCACAATGCATGAATCATGCAGAACAGTTTTACTGGTATGGATGTTGGGAAATTATGTTGGCTAGTGTCCAGATCTTAATCCTATTAAACACCTATGGGTTGAACTAGAACTTAGAATTCAAAATACGCGCCAACGAGCTACGTCAGTGACAGACCGTATCATTTCTCTTTAAAAATATTGTTTTGCAGATCATTCAGAAACATTCTAAAAGTTAATCAATGGCCTTCCTCATGGAGTAGTAGCTCTCAAGGGCGATCATGTTAATAATTGATGTATTAGCAGAATAAGTAAATAAATTTTTTTTAATCCTATGAAAATAGACAAAGTTCTCATCGAATCAACGGACGTCTTAAATATGATTCTTTTTCAGAAATTTCAAGAGACGTCTGGTTTATTAATTATATAGAAATATATCAAGTTATATAATGCGACAATTCTAAAGTTTTTGAAAATAATGAAAGAACATAATAGATTTGTTACGTATGTTGCTTGCTTTACGTTAGGAACTTAATTTATAAATATTTGTGGGAATTTAACTTATTTCTTACCTTTATACAATTCAATAAAGTTATTCTAAGATTCAGATTTCAAACAATATAAAATATGCAAAAAAAAAAACCTCACACGAGCTCTTCTAAGGTAGAAATGAAATTTAGTTCATTGCCTTGCTGAAATCTTTCTGAATCCCGATGCATTATAAAAGAATTTTTTGTGAGTTACCTTATACATCTGGTACTGAAATTATGAAAAGGAAAATATACATATTTCACTCATATATAGCTAAAATTTACCTAAAACACTGAAATTTCCTAAAATACTTGCAACAAATATTGATATAAAGTTTTAATAATATTTTGTTGCTAATCTGTACTGTTTACATAATTTGGTTGAAAACTTTTCTTTAACAAGCGTATGAGGGAAAATTTAGGAAAAAAGGAAAGTTACCCTTAAAAACTTATGTTACGAATATATTTGTTATTTTTACAAATATGCATACAAATATATCCTAATACCAATGAAATTATTTTTGAAAATTTTAAATAATTATATACTTTCTGTGATACGGGGGGAGCCAAGATAGTTTTCTTCATCATGAATGACCTCATAATCAAATCCTCAAGGTAAAATGTGGGGTCAAGTATATTTTCTATATAATTAATATTGAAAGTTAGTTCATACAGTCATTTTCAAGAAATTGCTTAGATTTGAATTTTTTCGAATACTTTCATTACGCAGTAACAATAAACAAAGTGTAATTGACTTCTTTTTATTATATTAGTAAACTAAAGACTGTTTACTTATTTTTCAGCATTTATTGAAAATGGCTTTCTTTTCTGCGCATTTTCAAAATAAAAAACAAATTTTTATTAATTCTCTATCAGATAAGGGCAAATTCATTCATTAAATACTGTTTATTTGAAAAATGTAAATTTTTCGAAGGCAATAAAAAGTGTACTGCTTTTTTAAAGAAATTTTTATGTAAAGGTATTTGTAAAAATGCGTTAATTTTTTTATTCGTTAATTTTCATAAAAGTTAAGAAAATGGAGGCATTCTTTATTATTCCTATTTTGACGTTTTACTGTTAATAATTCTAAAACGTTCGATTTTTTAAAAAAAATATGATAGAGAAAAGTGTCCCACAAACTAATATAAGATTATTAGTCAATTGGAGAATGCGTTGAAATCCTTTTACTGAAATCAAATTGTTTATATACGTTTAATTACTGTTGAATTAAAAATTGGTAAATATGTTGAATTTTTCAAAAAAAAAAAACATGAAATATGTTAGAACGTCTTAACTAATAATATACCTTAAAATTATTCTTTTGAATAAAGTTTCGGAATACCTCTTTTTAGATTCCAGCCTACATTGAAAGGAAAGAATTTTTCACCAAGGTACAGTCAGCTTTGAATGTAACAGCAAAAAGAGAACGAAAATGAAAAAGGAAAGAAAAAAACTTTTTTTTCCGAAACTTTCCCTCGCTCCAGAATAATACTATGTTTATCAGAAAGCCCAAACTTGTAAGACTTCATCTTATCACCCTTTCGTGGTTTGCATACGCAAAACCTCCGGAAGAATTCTTTTTGAAAAATTCCTCCCGCCGCTAAGAAATCCGTCAAACTGTCTTCTTAGCGTTGGTAAGGTGGTGCGACAAGAAGATACATTACAGTCTTGATGAACTCTAACCTTGGATGTGCCTTACACATTGTAATTGCCCGAAGTGGAGCTTTTCAAACATAGATCTTGCGTCGCTGGGAAAGAAGTTACGTGGTCCTCTATGTCTGTTAATAGAGTTTCTACTCAGTCAAGACGTGTTAATTATTCAGAGACTGCAGCTCTTTTCAAAGCGCTGCGATTTAGGATGTGGTATGCTACTGACAGCTCGCTATTCCTGGAATTATAATGTGGAGGGTTGCTTTCTAATAGATGTGTTTTACGCGAAGCCGCTACGGGGAGAATTAGCCACAAAACGACGGTAAAGGGTGGCGCAAGTCTTTTTGAGCCTTATCGTCTTTGATTTTATGCATCCTTTAGTATAGGATTATTGATATACATATGCAGTATTATTCTGCTATAAATAATTTTTTGCGTCTTTTGAACGAACATATTTAGTGTTAAAAATATTTTTGTCTGTGTTTTAGGAGGTTGTCTGTTGTTTAGGAAAATAAGCTGTCGAAGTCTGGTTTTCTGGTACCGAAGTCTTCTTGAATCGACTGATTTTTTTCATAAATGGTAAGAACAGTGTTATGGATTTTCATATTATAAATTATTTTTATAATGTCAATGTTTAGTTGTAAGAAATCATTTTACCTCTGTAAGATATGTAACTAACTATATAATCTTTATATAACTGCATAATCTTCATGTAACTGTACAATCCTGTAGGTATGCAACTATACGATCATGCTATAAGTTTTCGAGAAAAAGCAATTTTTGTAAGCTAGATGCGATAAATCGAAACAATTTATAGACAAAAAATTGCGGATTTCAAATTGAAGAAAACGATAATCTAATAGTGATGGAATTGTAAACAAAAAAATGACGATCACTTAATTATTTGTAAAAGAAAAAAAATCATTACCTAATACATCATTTGGATGTAGCTAGATGATCTATCGTTACGATATATGAAACAGTCTCTCAGAATTTTTATTAAATTTTTTAAAGAATTTTTATTAATTAAATTTTTTAAAGAATTTTTATTTATTAAAATTTTTAAAGAATTTTTATTAAATTTTCATAGCATGTGGATCTGTTAAAATAATTAAATAAATATTTGTAGTTTCTTTGAAAAAAATCAGTAAAGAAATTCTGTTTGAATCATAGTTTTATTCGTCACACATTGGGAAGAACGCATTACTTTTTAGTAACTTAAAAATTTCTTTACCATAACTAGGGAGACACCACAGCAAGACAGAAATCAGAAAGAGAGACCCCATGAAATCATTCAGAGCTTATATATCTACAAGAAGGGAATTTATCGCAATTTAGCTGAGAAAATATTTATGTTAACAGCGTGATTTTCACATGATATTGTAGCTTCAAGTTGGACAATTAAAGTTATAAAAATCGGCCCTGAGTAGCTTAGGAAAGTCAAACTCCACACAACGCGGGAATTAAATTGGATATTGTGCTGAAGTGGTAAGAAAATAATTGATTTTAAGAACCCGGATAAATTGGATTTATTGCTAGAATATAAAGCCACATTATAAAAGGTGTATTAAATTTTTATTACATTATAAATATTATAAATTATTGTAACTATACTAGCACATTTTTTAAAAATCGCATTTTCCTAACTTAGCTAAACGATTAAAAATCTTTTAATGATCAATATCCATCAAATCTTTATTACATTGTGGAAATATTTAATCAAAATGTTGGAAACAAAGATACCCCATTGAATGACTAGTATATCTTTCTAGGAGAAAATCACTTCTAAACGAAATTCTTCAAAATTTTAATGTTATTATTGTTGGAATTTAAAAAACTATTACAAAAAGAGGAAAGCTGAAACTCATAGATTGAGAAATATTTAGAAAATGAGCATTAAACTAAATTACTTTATTTAGATCCTAAGTTAAGGCCTAAAATTTGGAGAGTTGGAATTATAATATCCGTCCCAAAATTTCCTTTATGTAGCTTCAATATGAGATGATAATATAATTAAGTTAAGTTCTATTTCTCTAATAGATTTCATTTGTCAATGAAATCTATGACGAGACCTTGGCTAGGGGTAGTGAGTCCTATCCGTAATCTAGGCCTCCCGGGTTCAAGTCCCGGTTCAGCATGGTTGTTCTTCTGTGTTCTATATGTGAGGTGTGTGAATGTGCTCCCCTGCAAAACGGGGTTGTGCAAGTGAATGTGATTCATGAAGTAGCTAAGTCGTACTCTTGGCCCTTGTTGGTGCTACTGAAAAGAGAGAGAGAGAGACGCTCACTCAGCTTAATTCGGTGGCAAATAATTGTCGGCTTGCTTGTATAGTGCCACAAATCACAACAACAATGAAATGCGTTCTGTTCCAGCAATGTGAGATTTATCCACATTTTTTTTGCAAAATATACTAATGGTTCACGAAATAGGGTTTCATAGATAATTTTTAAAGAAGAAGGCATCTTTTTTTTTTCTCTAAGCAACATAAACCTCATTTTCAAGAAGCTATTTTTAGTTAAAAGGATTCAGCGCAAGTTGCAAACTCTGTAGAACAACAGGTGAGATGAAATAATACAAAATGCTTTATTAAATCTAAATTATTTATCTAATTTTCTGTTAACTTACTTATTAATAAAGAAAGGTCGAGGATAAAATTTCTATGCTCTGTATTGTTTATTTTATGCTATAGCACTTGGGCCTCTGATCTGGAGTGCGTAAAAATTGTTTAAATGATAGATTTTCATAATTTTCATATTCACAACTTGTCAAGAAAAACTTGTATGAATTATGAAAAAGGTTGATTAGGATATTCCTTATTGGGAAAATAAGCTAAAACTATTTCTTATCCGTTTCATCTTCTATAAAGAGGATTTAATAATCTCCTAAAATATCAGGATTTTGCTTGTCTCTTAAGATCGAATTCTACAATATATACAATACCAATTTACACATTTTAACTTTATCAGTATATTTAAAATTGTTTGGGAATGTTGTGTGTAATATTTTTACTACGGACGTCTATCTAACTTTGCATGGAACTATCTAACTTTGTGCATTAACGATGATAATACATTATTTTGAAATTGTAAAAATTGTCAGGTAAGCTATAGATCTAATTAAAATTCCCTTCATTCTATGGCTATAATAGCACTTAGTATTGTATTTCAAAAAAATCAGTGCCAATAATTAAACTTTTTAAAAGACATATAGAAACAGATAATACGGATAATTAATAGTTTTTGAATGTAGGAGTTAATATACTAAAAAGATTTAGTTTTCTTTAGAGCCCTATTTAAAGTATGATTTTAATTATTTTATAAACTCAACTTATTTTTGGTATTGATTAAAAGCTACAAAAGCAAAATTTTCTATTAGTCGGTTTTGCTAATTTAACTCTTTACTGCTTATAAAACTACAGAGGAATTTGTACTACATACCTTTTCCCTAAAAAAAATAAAAGTGAACTTTAAATTCTTAAGAGCATTTAAAAAATTACTTTTTTTAAAACTAATGACGTATTTTCAAAGATAAGAATTAATTTTTTATGCATGGCGGCCAAAAATGAAATTATCTATTGAAGCCATTCTTATAGCATGGAAAATATTTTTTCTATAAAACAAAAAAAATGTATTGTTAAAAAAGTTTTAAAAAAGTAATTAATGATCCAAATAAATAACCAACGTAATTAAGATCTGTTTGATAATTATGTTTTATACCTTGATTCTTTTCAATCGTGAATTCAATGTCTTTTTGTGAAAATGTGCAAATATATAATATATATAATATTGCTAATGTTGGATTAAAATCTTTAGAATAAACAAAGTAATCATTGTATTAAATCAGTTTACAAACTTTCTAATACATACCAATTTAAAATTAGTTTCTAGATTCGTTTTTTAGAATTTAAAAGAATAATATCCTTCAATCAAAAATAATTTAAATTTGAAATGTTGAAATATTTGAAAATAAAATGAAAATACTTCACAATTAAAAAATCAAACCATATAACCATCATATTACGTAAAGGGAATTACTAATACTCAAACAATCAACATATTAATAAATATGTGGTCACGAAAAAAATTGTCCGAATAACAAAGTGGTCATGATTTCAAGTATTATATACTGGTCAAATTTTCAAGGATGTATTTGTATTATAAATGTATGAAGCATTACTTGAATTATTAAAAAGATAATTTAATTTTTTAAAGAGTGTATTTTAGAAAACTCACTTTGCTTAAAAGCAACACTAATTAAGTAAATTAAAATAATTTTAGATAAATTATAACATTTTAAAAACTAAATATTATTAAAAAATTTAAGAAAGATTTTAAGAATTTCACTATTTATTGTGCAGTATTTTAAGTTAAAGAATTTATATAGTTTTAAAATTCGAAATAGAGAACGTGTAAAAATTTGCCAATTAGATTTTGTTGAAGTTTATATAGTTTTCTCATTGAAATAAATATGATTTCAAAATAACTGACTGCCAAGACTGAAAAGAGTAAGAATCTTTAATCTTCAATTTGTTTTTGTTTAAAATTATATTATTGTGTGAAAATATACTAAAATATTGTGTTGTAGATTTAAAAAATATTGTAGATTTCTTTAATATTTAACAAAAGAAAGTTTAATATTAAATTTTTTTTTGTATATTTATATTTCGTTTATGTTTTTACGAGCTTTCACTTGACAAGAAAATGCATAAAATGAAACGGCATAAAAATATTCTCTTTTTTCTGAAATTCAGTGAAATATTTTTTGCCTTGTTTATGAGAGTACCGAATAAATTTGAAAAGCACAAAAATTCTTTTCCTATTACTTATTTTTGAGAAAAAGAAATTTTCATTGTTTCGTTTTCGACGAAAGATACGCAGCTTGTACAGTGTTTTGAAGCAACGCTACCCAAAATAATCATTTTCTCCCTATTGCCACTCTAAAATATATTTTCAGTTAATCTTTCCTTCTTTCAAAAAAGAAACCAATTTGCAAATCCCTTTCTTTTCAAACCTTTAACAAGAGTTTTCTCCCCTTATTTCATATATTTCTTATTTATTAAGCGACGAAAAAATCCCTCGGGGAATATTGATTGGTTTTGTCACGTATAGAAGACAAAGAATATTTGTAGGTAAAAGGAAAAACCTGTGAAAATAGATAAATAACGGCGGCTTTTCTCTTCTTTATTTTCTTTTTAAAATTCCTCCCTTCACCCTGTTCCCTTTTTTTCCCCTTTTCTTTTCTTTAAAAAAAATATATTTTCCCTTTTATTTTGAACTTAGGGGAATGAAGTTGAAAAATCAAAAGATATAACCATCGTATTCACAGTTTTTCCGACCAACAAAAGGTAGAAATCTTACTTTTCACTTACCAAAACCATTGAAAGCTCGATAAATGAGACTTTTTTTAAAGCCCGCCCTGAAAAATTGAAAAACTAAACTCAGTGAAAGATTTTTTCCCCTTTCACTCCCTCTCTCCCCAACCTTTTAAATAAGGAAGAAGGGAGTTCATAAACTTTCACACTCCTTACGTATTAAGATCTGATTATGATAAATGGGAAGAAGCAGAAGAGAAAGGACGTAACCGGAAAGTTTTTAAGTGAAAGGGGTTAGGACGAGAGAAATTGCACTCGCAGCAGTCGATCTCTCAGCGTTTTTACATTTCTTTTCCAGCTGAAAACTCATCTTTTTTATTTTTCCCTCGCAAATTCCCCTTTTATTGAATGATTTAATAGAATTGCTAAAATGCTTTGGCAGGGAAACCGAATAGGTTACTTTTTATTCATCCTTTCGTTTTATTAACTATCCTTAATTGCTCGGAAGCATTTGGAGAAGTATTAACATCAGAATACTTTCTATACCAATTGATATCATTCAGAACATGCAGACAACTTATATAAAATACCCAAGTAGATCAAATCTTTCTGAGAAACAAACAAACAAAACCTTTCTGCAAGCTGGAAGGTAAAGATAGATTCCTTTACAACTATCTGGCAACATAAATTGTTAATGCTAGAAAAAGTCAAAAATAGGGCATGAAAATGTCTTTTTAGCCTCTGACTTCTAGGATATTGCAGTTATCGAAAAGCTTGAAATTCAAAAAGTTGTTCATCTTAATGATTTGGCCTTCTGATGAATGCCTTCTGATTTGGCAATTGGGTTTACTTTTCCCTCTCCAATATTAGAAAAGTTACAGCAGAATGACTTATCCCATCATTTCCATCCTCTTTGAGCTAGATGAGCCATTTGCGATCTCGTCAGAATTTTTACATTTCTAACAATATTTTCTAAATCAGTTAAAATCCAAATAAACTTTCTGTAATTATTCTTTTCACACAATAATTCAAAGCGTTACACACACACACACACACACACACACACACACACACACACACACACACACACACACACACACACACACACACACACACACACTTTTGAATTAAGGATGATTTGGGGCTCTAGGGACAATGATCGGCAAAGAACTGAAGAAATTTTCCAACAGTCTTGTCATGGGAACCATTGCAATAGATAGTCTTCCTACAGAAATTAACCTAAAAGACGTTAAGGAATTTAATTTTATTGTTAACGTAGGGTAGTTTTATTAGCAAACTGCTTTTTTCAAAATTTAATATAAATCTGATATCATAAAATAGGTACATGCCTAATCTAATATACTTCCTTTATAGCATTACAGTTAGTTGCATATATTGTTGCACTTTAAAAGAAATTTTAATATAGAATATGCTTTAGGAAATGGTCAATAAGGTAAAAATAATTTAAAGAATCATCATAGGGTTGTCATGGTAATATCATGAACAAAAAGGAAAAGTTCATGGCCAAATACGGAAAATGTTCTCAATATCATAAGCAAGCTCGGAAACTAATGCAATTATTATCTTTTCCAGAAAAAACATACTGGAAAAGACCAAGAAAGCATTAGATGTTTCGAAAGGGTATATTTAGTTAATTTTATTGAACTATTATTTAAAGAAGGGAAAAGAATATAATAGCAAAGATTAGTGCTTGTTGAATTTCCTATTGGTGTTTTAATTTTTTCAGAAACGTTATTTTTTAAAAATTCCTAGCATAAAATAATTATTGAATTTTGGTTGCTGTATTCTCTCTTTTCTGTTCTACTGAAAATATTAATATTAATTATTTTTATCCATTAATTATTATTTAATTCTAAATAAAAATTTCGCATTGCTCCTGAATCCTCTGTTTATGTGTTTTATTCTAAGTCTTCAATAAATTTTATTATTTCAGAATTTATATTATTCAGAAAAAAAATATTTACATTAAGCTTGAAAATTCAGAGTTAAATAAATTTTAACTTCTTTAAGTATATTCAGCTGGGTTTTTTTTTCTATCATTTTCAAAAAATCTTTATGAATTATCTAAAAGGCTGGTTAATCAATGTGAAGTTTGATGAAAACATTGCAAATTCTATATATTAAGTATAAAAGTATAAAAAAATCTGTTTTTAATGTTTATTATTCTTTGTCATCTTTTCTTTAGCTTGAATTCAAGAATAAATTTTTAAAATTTCGATATCAATAATAATATTAATTGATAATAAAATATTCTTAATTCAAAAGAAATCAAACTAGATGTGAATTCCCTTAAAAATAACAGGATCGTGTAATTTCGAGGATCAAAAAGACGAATTTCTAAAAATAGATCGTAATATTATAATTTCTTTTATTTTTCCTTAACATCATATATTCATCTTATGAGAATCAGTTTCTCTGAATAAGTGAATGAGTATTTTTTTGTTTGTTTGTTTTAAAAAAAATATCCTGATTTCTTTTATCATTCTTTGTTAACTTTTATATTTTGTTAAAAAAGACATTATGTATTCTTTCGTCAATTCACACAATAAAATATTTCTAAATCAATAGAAATCAAGCTCGATGTGAATTTCTTTAAATAATAATATTATGATATTGCTCGGCTGAAAAAAAAAATCTAATTCTAGAAATAGATCGTAATATTATAATTTCATCTATTTTTCCTTGACATCAAATATTCTTTTTATGAGAATCAGTTTCTCTGAATAAAATTCTGAAAGAAATACGCTCAATTTTTAAAGAACTCCGTCGGAAGCTTTACTTTTCTGACATCATTAATGTCATTCTCGTCGTATAGATGGTGCTGAGTAACTTCTTTCAACTGTTTCCGTCTATGCTAGGTTTCTCTTGCCGCCCGCATTGATTTGTAATTGAAGCAGGATGATTTATAAAATCAGTTGAAAGAAACTTTGTTCCTTTTTCTTATTATATATATATATATATATATATTATTATTATTTTGTTAATGGAAAAAAGAAACAATAATTCTACTTACTTCCATGTATATAGAGCAAAAATAAATGTAAATAAAAATGAAGCCAAAAAGAGAGAGAGAGAATAATTTATGAATATTTTATGAATGATTTATGTTATTTATAGATTAGTTTCGGCTAATTAAACATATATAAAGCTGTTTTATATTTCTTAATTTGCTGACTACCTGTCGGTTTCTTCTCTTCCCTGATTTGAATTTTCCACGATACAGATATAAAAGAGAAAATTTATCTATACATAAAATGAAGCTAATAAGGTTTTCTCAATGAAAACTCATAATATAAAATATTTTTTCTTTTACTTCAAATACATTTTTGACTAAGATTTAAAAATAAAAAATAAAAACCTTCTGAGAATATCAACAGAAAACTCTAAAGTCTAAAAATAAGAAAAAGGAAATTGAAAAAAAGAGAAAGCTGATATATTTTTTTTTCTTAAAAAATTTCTCTAAATTGTGTATACAAAATTATTCGATTCGTTTTGAAAGCTTAACCTTCAATCTAAGAAAATAAGATATTACGTAATTTTTATAAATTAAATTTTCTATATATTTTTTTTATTTTAAGACCGTGAAAGTTTAATGGCAGAATTTAGGCTTCAGCACTGGAAGGATGCGGGTCCGAGACCTAATTCCTAAAAAAATATTTCGCATGAAAGATTCATAGGGGTTAAATGTTCTCCTTTGAACATAATGTAGAAAATTAGAGAAGTATTTGAAGACAGTCCTAAAATAGATTGAGAGTAACTTCAAACCAGATTCAGTCAGACCACTTAATTCTATCATTTTGAATTCTGTTGCCGGAAAAATATTCAAAGTTTATCTGTAAAAGAAGGACTAAGCAAAACTATAATAACTGCAAAATATACAGAAAAAAAAAGTTGTTTATCCATCTTTTTAACTATCGCAGCTTCATTACATTATTAATTAACAGTGTTTTCTGAAATTTAAGTGTACAGAAGTTTCCAGTGTACAAAAATATTTCTGTAGCTGAAACCATCATCATTTTAAAAAGATGTTTTGATTTATTTTTGAGATTATTTAGGTAATTCATAGGTTATACATATTACAAGTTTGGAAATTTTTTAAATTTATTTCCATAAAAAAAACGAAGAATATCCGTTTACAGATTTTTTCAATGCGTTTTTTTAAAAATTAAGTAAAAAGAAACATTTTTTTGACATCTAATTTTACTTCATAGATGTTTTTATTGTACAATTTTTAATATAGTTTAAATAAATGTTAAATAGTTTATACTTTAAATTAATTTGGACTTTGAAGGATTAAATCAATATTTTTACGAATTGATTTTTTTCTTCCTTTTACTGTTCAATGCATCTACATATTTTAAGAAACCTTCGGCTTAGTAGGTTACCTAACAAGAAGAAAAAGCAACTGAAAAAGTTTTTGGTCGATTTTTGATAATACCTGTTATTACCTATTTCTCTGAAATCTCAAATAAAAATTATAAACAAACTTTCGCATGGTATTAAACTCTGTATTTTTAGACTATGAAGTCTGTTTGCAGGTTAGGAAAATTTGATTAAGTTGCAGGTGAAAAAAGTTTGTCGTATATTTCCTTTCATTCGTCCAAATGTATTAAATTGTGTCTTAATCACCATTTATATAAAAAAAATATACAGGGAATAATATTTTGGGATCATAATAAAATTTCAATTAGTTCAAAAAATTAATATTAAGAAAAATAGTCTCTGGAGGAGTATAGAAAGAATAAACAATAATTTTAAAACTGAATATTCAGAACGGTTTATTTTTATGATTAATTATTACAGTTTTAATAAAATTTAATGAAACTGATACTTAGTTATTCAATAAACTAATCCAAAATTATCATTATATATTGATAATATAATAAACAATTGAATATTTATGAGATGAAACTGCGACTTAAAAAAACTTTTTGCTAAAACAAACATCAATACATAGATATAATCACAAAATTTAAGATATGAAAAATCAAAAGTGAGGTTAGCTGAGTTTTACCAAAGTTAATATTACATAAGTTGTTTGTAACAAGAATCTGCATGTAATTCGTTGACTTCTTCAAAAATTGAATCCATCTAGTATAGTGGTGGGTAAACGGTAAATTTCAAACCAAACAGTACAAATTAGACCAAATTTGTTCATTCTTTTTCAAAGAAATCAATTTTTTTATTGTTCTTTTTATTGAATACATCAAGAAGTAAGAAAAAATGGGAGGGGGGAGATTGCACAGCAGGTTTGGAGTATTTAACTAAAAAAGACAATTCATTAATTAAAAGAATTTCCAACAATTTTCACTTCTAAATTTAAATTGATTAAAATAAATCCTAATTGATGCAATATTTTAATATCATGCTTGTAGAAAATTCAAGGGGCCAGACAGAAATTCTTACTAATTTGAATTAAAAAAAAGTAAATTAAGACTCACTATAACGTTTTCCTAATAAGGAGAAACGCATGATTTATTTAGAATTAAAATGTACTTTTTCATTTTTAAAATGTATTATTCATGACCACATGAGTTAGTTTGTAATCGCACATATGTGTCCTTGTCTTGATTTCAGTTTTATCTTTTCTTAATAATTCTGTTATGATAAAAATCTGTTTTCACGAATCTTTTTTTAAATAGCTCACTGCATTTCTTACTTTCCCGTAAACAAAGTGTAAAGAAAAATGTTTTAATCGATTTAAAGACTTGAACTCTATATTTTGACGAATCTCCACATTTCAAGTTTCCTAAGTTCAAAAAAATATATTTTTAGTATTATATATGTCTGTGAACACGATAACTCAAACATGCTTTGGACTGAAACTCGGAAATTTGGTATATATTTACTTTAGATCAAAATTTGTAGATTTCTATCAGATTTGTAACGAAATATTTTTAGAATGTCAGACAGTTTGTTTGAGTACAAGTGAACTCGACGACTACAAAATATAAATAACTAGTTAGATAAAATTTGATATACATGTTTAGCATCTAAAATTCAAATTTTGATCAAAATCTCTGAAAGGGTTGACCATCTGTCAATCTGTACTTTCGCATCATGTGAACTCAATAACTTAAATTAATAAAATTCGGTATATGATCTTGTAATTAAAACTGTAGTTCCATGTTAAATTTTAGATCCAATGACCTGGAAAAAAAATAAATCCAAAATACTTATTCAAGCAGTAGTTTCAGGTAAAATACGAAATTCTCTTCAAAAGTTTAGATTTTTTTACTATTGATAGAATATAAATTGTAAATTGTGTGGAAAAGTTTTGGTGAGATCATTCCCCTTCATTTAATTTTACCCATTATTTGAAAATCAGATATGTTTGAGGAACTCTCCAGTGCTAGTGCATTATAATAATTTGATTCTAGTTAATGTTACACGTACTTGGCACGAAAAATTAAATTTGATTGATTGAATTAATTTATATTGGAAGTAAATACGGTTTTACAAGTTAACAAAAAATGCAAATGTTTTAATTCGATCGATTTATGAGTTGTTTTGATACCACACATGGGTATATAGTCAGATCAAGTAATTCAAACTTAATTATGTAAAAAGGTTTTAGTCATTTTTTTTCAGTCCGTTTTCTATCATAAAAGAAAAAAAAATCATGCTTAGAGGGTTCAAATTAAAGTGTCACTGTTCACAGAACTGCAAATATGAAAAGAGAAGTTAAGCCTTATATATTTCGGAATAAAAATAATAGTTCAAATAATAATTCTAAAACAGAAGTAAAGAAATATCTGTAGTGTTAACTATTTTTCCTTCGGACTTTTAACGTGATTATATCCAGATGCATCAATTAATTTCACATTTGGGTGTTAATGTCAATTGTTATATCTCCGCCGGTCCAATTTGGGCATTACACCCATCCGGGGAGGTTGGTTTAGTTTGGGCGCGCAACTGTTAATACTGTTAAACGTCTACACCACCTGCAATTCATAATTAATAAACATAAACAACAGTGAATGAAATATTATGAAACGAAGAATGAAGTGTGGTTGTACATAAGAGTGTTCGCCTAACTTTAACTATTGTTCAGTATTAGAACTTTTATTGTGTCAACATTTCCTCATTTTCTGAAATGTTTATCACCAATATTTGCTGTTTTTATGACTTGTAAAGTTTTTTTCTCTACAGTGCTGAGAATATGCATATTTCAACTACACCATGCACTTTCTTCTTCACTATAGAAATTTCAAGAATTTTTAATGCATACAGAGTATACCAAAACGGTTGAAATATGATTTCCAATAAGTATGGAATGATATTTCATCCCAAATATAGTTGAATAAAACATTGTACAATCGGAATTCGTAGCGATAAACATTGTTTAAATTCTAGAAACAAGAATCACTAAAAACAATTCAAAGAGCATTCTAAAAAAAATTTCCCTCAATTTTAATATGTGCATGGGACCTAAAACTAATAGTTTTTCTTTTATGATCTTGTTGTTAGCATCTATTATGTTTTGTTCAGTATCAACCTATTTTATCAGCCAGATTCATAAATCAGAGTTTGAAGTCACCTTCATCATTTTAAAATCGAGCTGTTCCATTATCAAAAATTCTTGGACAAAATTCTCCTTTCAGTCTCTATATTCATATTTTTCAGATTCTCCATAGACATATTGTTGTACGCCTATATTGATGTATTTAGGACTATTATTTTGATAAAGTATATTTCTTTTAAATGATAATAGAGTCGATTTACAAAATTATATTTCAGGAGAGATTCATAACAATTTCCAACAAAATTTTCTTAACTATCTTTTTGAATAACCCTCTAAGCACTGGGAGTATGAAGGTTATTTAAAGTTCTGGTGTAAAATGCAAAGCTATGCAGCCAAAAAAAGTAAACAATATAAATTAATGAAAAATCCCTTCGACGATTAATTGCTGGGGGTATGATTAAAACTGAATTTGTGGTTGAATGGGTTTTTTTACAAATGATTGAAACCAAAATTCGGCAAAAGGGTTATAATTGCAATTACAAGTTTGCATACTAAATTTCATACATTTGTTATTGCGTTTATTTGCTTGTGAAAGAACATACCGATAAACTCCTCCTGAACCGGTGAACTCCTTAGTTTATTTGGTTCAAAATTTAAAAGAATTTATATTTTAAATGTTTAACCTGTGCACCAAATTTTTATCTGTCTAGTCCCTTCCGTTTTAGTCATAATTAGGATATTTTCTTGTAATATAACATCAGGGCAGACAGAGTTCCTATGAACGGAATTTGCTCAAAATTTGACAAGAATCTACAAATTTGAAATACAAACCATATACCATTTCATCCGACTAGATCAAACAATTTTGAGTTAGGTTCACAGACAGACATAATTCCAAAAATGCCTTTTTTTTATTCAGGGAGAGCTGAAACGTGGAAATGTGTCGAAATTTCACCCGAAAATGTAAAAATATCGTCTGTCAACACATTCTGTTAGACTAGACTGTCAAACTCAAGAGAAGGCTAAGCAAATTAAACAAAATATAAGCCTATATAGGTTACAAAAATTATAAGGATATTTAGAAAATACAATAAAGAACAGAAAAAACGATATTGATGTTTTCTTCCAGATTCTTGGTATCTTTTTTCGCTCCATCCTTCATTCCTTGAAATATATCTCATTCGCAGGGACTGCTTCCAAATTTACCGCAAAGTGAGTCTTAGAATTCGTGAATCCGCCTGGTAAATTGTATAATACATTGATTTCATCGAAAGGTATTTCTAGCATGAAAATATCATATGCCAATTTTCAAAACTTTTCAAAGCTGTCTAGCAAATATATTTGAAGGTTTCTATTGAATTTGTATAATTTTAAAATTAATATTTAAATCTTATTAAAATTTTGTAGTCATTTTGCAACAGCAAAAGAATACCACAGACATGATAAGTATTGTTTTATAATCGGCACTAAAAGTATTTTCTGATGTTGACGAAAGAAATTGTGCAGCAGTGTAATATAACTGCCAGATATTATGTTTCTTTAGTGAATATTATATTTCTTATAGTTAATTACGCATAAACAGAAATTTAAATTTTAATTTTGAGGAAGTTTTACTATAATTTTTTTTTACATACTGGGCGGCAAAAATATTCGCTGTGGATCGCTTGTTTTAAGTACTCGGTTGAATCGTGGTGGTTTTAAGAATCATAGAATCAAACATAGTTTTATTTACTTAGATATCTCAAAGGAAAAGGTACATATTACCAGAGAATGAATTATAAATCTATGTAGAATTCAAAAGATTTTCTTTAACAAACTATCTTTATTGTTTCTTTTCTTGGAATCCTTCGATTTACATTATTTATTGATATAATAATAATAATAATACATTAATTTATAGATATAATATCTCCATAAATTAATAATATAAAATATAGAATAGTGAACTTAAATCTTATTAAAGTCTACATTTACTACGGTTAATTTGAAATTTAACATAACTCTGCACTTTTATAGATACAAATGAAATCGATACATATTTTAATAAAGACGTATTGCATATTTAACAGTTATAAATTTTCAATGAAGATGCATACATTTTAATAAAAAAAAAAGATCTTAAAAGAATGACGATACAATTTTTTGTAATGATTCAAATACAATAAAAAGAAAAATGTTTAATTAAAAAAATAATAAGCTAAGGGCTAAAATAGAAAAATTATTTCATAAGGATAATCTGATTTCATTTTTACATTTCTGTAAGATGTATTACATGTTTATACCCATTGTGTAAAAAAATTAAATCACGTTTCAATTTTTTTAGGGCACCAATTTATTTAGTGAAAAAATGAAAATAAAAGCAACTTGAAACACTTAGAGAAAATTAATTTAAGCTCTAAATTAACTATTGTTTAGAATGTAAAACAAAAAATGCAGTTAATAAAACAATAGAGCATACTAATGCTTGAAAAAAGAACCAAAACATTTTTAGGGTAGCAAGATTTCCAATGGGGATTCAGTTGGATGTGGAGAACTGCAATGAAAGTGTTCTATTTTCATGATTTTGCATATTCAATGAGTTTAGTGAACTTTCATCAATTTTTCTCCATAGCCACCTACAAATTGATAAATTAATATTGATTTTAAGAGATTAACAATTTTAAGCTCCTTCATGAGGAAATTGAGATTGAAGATTGATTGAAGTACAAAAGATTATACTAAGGGTTGCTTTTGCTCATCATTCTAGCATAAATGATACTTTTCTAAAAAAATGCTGTCAACATTTTTTTATAAAAAGTTGTTTGACCTGCTTTCAATAAAGGGAGATTTTTTACTCAAGTTGACAGGGCTACAAAATTTCGAACTCTATTTCTAAAATGAAGAAAAACATAATCAATTAAAACTTTCATATGCTTTCAATATAATTCTAACTGTACAAAATCATATAAAAATTCATGTGAATTCTAAAAATTATTCCATTACGCGATGAATGTAATATTATGTAAGATAGTGCGGAAAACTAAACGTCTGTTGCTTTCAGATTGTAGTATTGAAACGGAGAAAAATTATTTTATTAGAAAAAAAGCAATTAAAATCCATCTGAAGCCTCATTGCTAAGTCAATTTTAAAATCTGCTTTTATATACAAATACGAACAAACTATGGCGAGAATAAAAAACTAGTGGCCAAAATGTCAAATAATCTAATCACAACAAATGAAAAAATAACGTTATGACAGAAATATTTTCTAAGGAAAACTTTCTTTTATCCAATAAAAATTAAAGAAATATTAAATAGTTACATTTTATTCATTTAAGCAATTCGAGGCTGTGTGTGTTTCTTTACTTTTCAATATAATAGCCCACGTCTGTTATAAAAACGAGTCTATTTGATGCATTTAAATTGTGTCATGTTTGTTATATGCCTCTGGAATTTGTCACCTAACTCTAAAGTGAAATTTGATACGCTTCGCGACAGAGTTTTTGCGCAGTTGATGACATTATCACTGGGTTTCCTTATTATTTTTCTCATCAGTTTGTTACGCTTCTTCATTAACACAGCGCTCATTAGTGCTGAAATCATTATAAGGAAAAATACAATTTCATTTCCTATAATTATTTCTATTGCATTTGCAAGTCTCCGACATACATAAATTTACTTTTAGAATAAAATATAGAATCTCAAGTAAAACCAGCAGAAAATTTAAAACAAAAATTTGAAATATGCTTACATTTTGGAGAATTACATGATTTTTCTTCCTGGCTGAACAAAAAGATTTGCGAATTGGCAAAATTTAGAAAAACCTACTCCAAACTTTATTAAGCGGACAAAAGTTGCCTCTTTTCATACATCTAATTTTTATAATAATTTAATCGAAAGTATTAGTCCAATAAATGATTTATCAAGTCTTTTCAAAAACAAAACTGTAAAAAAAAATTGCTAAATTTTTTTAAAATAAATTATGATGACTCAAATCTACTGTTTTCTCATCGTTCAAAGTGGTTTTTATTGTCCTGTATTTAATGGTAACCTTGTCGTTTTTTTTAACCAGCTTTCCCCGATGTTAAAACTGTCAGATTTATCAGTTACCGATTTTTACTCTTGTTGCTTTGAGTTTCGATTTTTGTTGTTGCTAGATTAATGACCCGTTGTGGAATTGCAAGAAGGTAATTTTGAGAGACACCTTGTATCTTTGAGCGGAAGTTCGATGTCCCCGACTCTACAAGTGTTGTGATTTGGATGCATCAGTGTTATGGCGTTTGACTTCTTATTGTTATGGATTCTATAATTTTTTCTGTGATGAAATAAAAATTTTGATTTATTATTTTTTAGCCATAAAAAGAAAATTTTCAAACCTAAAACAGAGCTCGAAAATTATTAAGGATTAAAATGGAAATGTAAAGTACACAGAGCGGCCCTAATCATTTTTCCGTTTCAAAATTTACCATTAAGAACAATTAATTCGAGGAACTGTTCCCTAAAGAATATTAAATTAACGAATTTAAGAAAGTTTTTAAATACTAAATTTTAAGAACTCTTAAGTTTGTTGAATGTACAAGATTGTAGAAATCGAGCAAAATTCCGTAAATTAAATATCTGTTTCTCAAGAAGGAAATTTTGATATGTACTAAAATACCGTATGATTTATTATTATTTACAATGCCAAAGAAAAAGGTTTGATTGGGCTCAATTTCTTTATAATATTTTTATAAATCTATAATAGAATGAAGTTATTGTAAGATTACCCTAACACGCTAATAGTAAAAGCTTGTAGTTCTCACTCATAATGTTAAAACATTGTAACCTGAAAATTTGGCTAACAATTAAATGAACGCTAACCGATTTTCAAAGTACTATGATTTAGCATCATGAGTATGATTCTAAATCATACATGTATCATTCTATACCTGAGTATGATTCTAAATCATTTTTACTGTTAGCAAACACCGGATAACAATAAAAATCGCATATATGATGCTAATTTTTACTATTAGCTGGTATTTGCAATAAATCATTCTAAACCTACTTGATCCAAATACGCTTCATTTTGCAGTAGGTTTATAAATGTGCTTTTTAATTGGATTACGTTGACTCAAATTCTTTTCTGGTCCTAAAAAGATGTAATCAAGCACTATTTTACTACACCGCAAAATCTAAATATTTCTTCTTTTGTCTAATAGAGTTTTAATTTGCGGATTTTCCAGTGTATTATTAGAATAATTTTTAATCCAGGAAAAAGATTATTAAAAACATATTTTTAAAACTTGTCTGAATAAATTCAAAGGGACATGTTCTCAAATTTAATGCTTTTTTCTACAGTAAAAGAATTTTCAAGTTTAAGATTGCAGGAAGAAATTATTTATTTTAATTCATGCGTTTTTTATTCACCAAAGGGGAATATTCATATACCTTATGGAAGTGAATGTTATACACTAATTAACTATGCAACGGATCAATCCAATAATAGACTAATCATTTGTTTAACGATCATAATTAAAGGATAACTTCCATGGACATCCAAATCTCTATTCTTTCATCTTTTACTTTTAATACTTGTTTTGTATAATAGTTTGTTAAATTTGTGAATATTGTTCAAATACTGAAAACTCTATATTAAATTTCACATTGTTACAGAAAGGCTGTAATAACATTACATATGAAGAAAAAATTGACATACAAAATCAATAAAAAAACGTAAATTTCTGTCTTTAAAGAAATGCCGATGAAGGCCATGATATAATTTTCAGCATGTGTGTGTGTGAATGTTTTGCACCTCTCTTCTTAATGGAAAGTCAGCGGGTTTGAACACATCAACTTTTCAGCAGTGAAAGGCTACCGCAACGTTAGCCTTCATTAAATTTTTCTGTCTTTTATTTATTAGAGTTACAGGACGAGGTTACGGAACATTAGTACCGCTTCTGTCTGAAAGAGATTTTTACTCACCGTCTCAAAGAAAATCACCAAACCGTGATGTGAAAATGAAACGGTCGAAATAAGATGCAATTTGACAAATAAAGGACAACATATATTTTAAGTCTGTTTTATTTTTTTACATTTTATGAAATATTTGGTTGAAACACTCAGATCCGTTACATGGTGGGCCATCTCTACAAATAGTAATTGTTATTTCAAGACCTTTTCTGAATGAAAAGAAAAGGAAAAATGTCTGGAGATAGAATATCTCGTATGAAGGAAGTGATGCCGAACTGATGAAACCTTCTGCTTTGGTCAATGCCCAAATCATTTTATGGTTTTTTATTGGTTGGATGTTTATGAGAAAATTTTGGTAGAACTTGTATGAAATATCCGCTATTGACTTAATGGAGAGCCCTTCAAAGTCTTTGAGATATTGTCCAAAATATTCTTTTTGAGTGTGCAATTCTGTAAGAAGATGAAAAATTCTCTGGAAAATGGGAATTAAAACATCATAAGACTAATATAAGTGAAATTTCAAGTCTCTACGATTTTCGTGATATTTTCTGTGCGACTTAACACTTGGTTTACCATGATTTGGCATATGCCTATTTCCACCAAAGGGTTCAAATGACCCCTTTCGGTATAAATTGGAATATATATATATATATATATATAAACTTATATAATATAATATAGATATCTATTATGAAGGTATAGAAAAAAAATTATATTTTCAATACATTTGTTAAAGTTTGGTGAGATGAAAGGTTGTTTCTCGATGTTTATTTACTAGAATAAACTTATTTTTTAATATAAGTCTTCAGGGAGATCTATTCTTCTACCAAAACATTGACTCACACGTCTTCTTATTAACAACTAATAATAGCTCCTAATTGATTGAATTTCAGCTTTTTTTTCTTTCTTCTTATGTGCACACATTTTATTAACACATACTTATTTCTATATTTAAGCCTATATTATGTGCATTCCTATCAAGCCGTTATATATTTAAATATAAATATCTGTAATCTCAACCATATTCATTCGAATGGTCAAAATGACCGCTTCGATAAAAGTATTTATTCTAGATATATATATATATTCCTCCGAAACTTTAAAAAAATGATTTTTGATTGCATATTTTATAAATATAAGAAAAAATTAAATAAAATATTCTTATAAAATAATGCAAAATTTTGCATGAATAAAATTAATGAAAAGTTTTCTCAGATTATTACATTTCCGAACAAAATGATGAATTCCGCAGAAAAATATAAATTAAAGATAAAATGAGGAGGATGTCGACTTGTCGCTACTTTACTTCATAATTATATACTTGGTCATGAACCTTTAAGCAAAGAAATGTCTAGTAACAAAAATTTTGTTATAATTTGTTTTAATGATTACTATAAAACTTCCACTTGCTATTTATTCAGCTTCTCGTGTTATATGAAAAATACATGATTTTGAAATTTAATATGTTGAAAAATCACATTTTCTCGTGTTGATAATCTTACATACCACATCGATGCATGCATGTCAAGATGAAATGTACTACTGATATCAAATTATTGCTTCCAATTCTGCAAAATTACCAAAAAACAGCTGATGATATAATTTCATTCATTTGTTAAGGGTTTTGAAAGAAACTTATCCCCTTTTCTTTGTCACATTTTCTCTGATTCTACTGACAAGCATGCTTTTATATTGGTAATTAAGAATTTGCAACGATTGCCTAATTTTTCTTTTTTGTTCTTCAGAAAAAACTTGACCAAGTTGATACAAATTGAAAAAAAAAAAAATTACAGTAAATATTTCTTTAGTTCAAAGTGGCTGCATTAGAGAAATCGATCGAAATAAAATATCATAACATTATTTAAAAACGAGCAGATCTGTACTTAGGCCGAGTTTGTTGTAGGTTAGTAAATGGCATTGTAGAAATCCACATGATTCTTTTAAGATAACTACCAAATTTTCTAACAAGCTTCAACTGCACACAAGTGATTAGGTTGAAATACAATCCCGTGATCTGAGTAGATTCGCGTTGTACTGAACTGCACTTAGGTACCATCATAAAAATGCAGCCTTAAGCTTGAACAAGCTTTAAATATGAAAGGATATTTCCTGAATTTTTAAATATCTACATTGCTTTTGAATACTGAGTCTTTCATAAATTCTAAGGAAAAAAAGAAATTTATAAACGAAAATTATTGCTAGATATAGCGAAAGAAACAAGACCTTTTAAGGGAAGTCTTCAAATTCTGTATACAAAAGATACATTGTAGTATCTGTATATATCGTAGAAAAAGAACCAGTTCGTGGATGCCAGACCTACAAAACCTAGATTAAGCTTTCAATTATATAAATTATTTTTTCTTTAATAATTCTTATGAGGAAAAGTTAAGAATATAAATCTCATATTTGTTTCCTATCCATTAATTAAAAATACTGATCATTTTGGAGCAAGGATCTTACCGATTGAATATCTATGGATGTCACATACTTACCATTTAACGGAGTGGAATCCTATGTCATTGTTAAAACGTCAAAAAGGAGAATTTTTAAAACAAATAAATAAGTAAAAGTTTCATTTTTCTTTTTCTAGTTTGAAGAGATTATTTTTTAGTTTGTCGCATTCTTTATATCTTTCAAGAGAAAAGTTAAGAAAAGATTTACTTAAGTACTGCACAAATTAATAATGTTTAGGTAATTTTAAATTCTTTTCTTTGTTCCATCTAATTGTTTTTTTAAATTTTGGTTTCTTTAAAAACTCTCATTAGATCTTGCAACTTAAATTCTATTTGGGCAAAATATTTATATTTATTTTAAATATTTTATATGACAACTTTTAAAGAACACTTACAAAATTTTCGTTGTGCTTAATTTAAAGCTTTTTAAATCAAATTTTTTGAAAAGTAGAAATTCATAGAAATTAAAACATTTTCTATGGAAATACTGTAAAATTAGTTATTTTAAAATTTATTTAATTATTTAAAGAATAGCTATACATCAGCAACCCAAAAAAGGTTTTTAATTTTGATAGATTCAGCTTAAAGCTGTCGAAATTAAATGAATATGTTGATTAGCCATACTTATTAATGAAGAAGAGGTTAAATATTTTATTATTTTGTTTGTTGAAAATTATCTACATAAATGTGAAATATCTATAAAGTTTTTTATGTGTTTTAATATATTAATCTATTAATGAGATGACTGATTTCTATGATATTCAGTAGACATCATTTTGATAATCTGTTCTTCATCTTTCAGTAGCAAGCAGCCGGATTCGCAACACATCTGTAGATTCGAGCTTCTGAATGCAAAGCAAACTACAAAAGCCCGCGTCTACAGTGTACATTGCGAATGGCTAAGACTCTTCCAAGATAGCCCTTCCTGTATATCTGTAAGAAAAGAAAAATAATGGCATTAATTTAAAAATGTTTACATTTTTATCAATAAATTAAGCAATGTGATATACTTTTTCTGATTGCAAAAACGTATAGCATGATTATTAAAGTAAAATCAAAAAATTATTTTTTAGTTTTTGATTAATTTTTGATCTAAAAAGTAGTGCTTTGTGAAATACGTATTGTATGCCCTGAAGAGAAACTGAATCACAATAAAGCAAAAGCTCTCGACCGGCCCAAGCAAAATTTATCGAAATTGTCATTTTAAAAATTCAGTTTTAGCACCGCAGCAAAATATTACTTCATTATGATTCAAAGTGCCCAGAATCTGAAAAAAGGACACGGAACAAGGATCAATTATCTCCTTTTCTGTCTTGCAATTTAAACCATTATTGTAGTATGTAAATATTGTAGTATAAAATATAAAATATACCATTATTGTAGTATACCTAGTATAAAATTTGCGATGATGTCTATTCAGTACCAAGAATTAAACTGCAAATTAAAGCAAAAAAATATCTAAAATTTTCCAGTATACTTCTGAAATGAAGCAAATAGAAAGGATACAGTTACTGTGGCAGTAATTTATAGCATAAGCTGCCATGATTCTCGTAATATATGAATTTTTAAATTAAAATGAAGCTTAGCTTGAAAAATATAAAAATAAACTTGGTTTCAAAGCTCCTCCATGACTAGGCATGACTATCGAAAATTAAAATTATCAGTGAATATTGTGTTTTGTTTAGATTTAAATATCAGAGGGAAAAATCCTAGCAATGTTTAGTATTTATTTTGAGGATATATTGTTTTTAATAAAAACTTTTTGAACTTCTCGAAATAAAATAAAAGATTCCACTGAATTTAATAAATATAAAATTTCCCTAGTCGAAAATTTATAAAACAGGAACTTTTGCATCTTATTCAGCATTTTTTCGTTGTTTCTTTTACAAAGTAAATAAAAATGAAAAAAAAAAGTGACGACTGAAGATGAGAAAAGTCGGTCAAAGAATAATGAATTTTTCACGAAACTCCATCATATCTGACGGTTTATTTTATTAGTTAAACCAAATCAATATTTTAAGTCATATATATTTTAAAACATTATCAACCCCTTATCGAATGAAAATCAGTATAGATTTCAAAACTTCATTATGTTCAGTTATAATAGCGTGAATAACAAGAAAAAATATTGCGAATAAGATGAAATATCGCGTTTGTTAAATGTAATTTTATGTCATATTACATGGAATGGCAACATGAGAACTTTTCTGATCTTAGGTAACAATTTTACAAGTTAATTACGATATAATTATAAAAATTAAAGAAATATATTCGAGCCATTAAGTTAATTTTTTTTATGAAAAAAGTGCATTTCACATTTTTGAATTATAACTGTAATCTGTTTCTTCTTAGTTTAAGTTTTAGGTTTATATAAAAAATTGTGAATGGAAATGAAACTTCACTCCATTCAAACGCTTTTTTTCAGAAAAATGTCCATTTAATTTAATGTTTTAAATTTTTTTAAATTATTTTTGCTTCTAGTTTAAATTATACAGGATAGCCAATTTAATCCTTTAACTTCGGCTTTCGGCAATAAAAGATTTAGCAAGTCTAGCCAGTATAACCATGGATTCTTCAAAAACTTTCCAGCATACTGTCTAACAAAAATGTTATCCCAGAAAAAGCATTACATAGTATTGCAGTAAAATAGTTATGAAATTTTATTCCTTGGTGGAAATTTAGCCTTTTTACTGAATTTATCGGGTTTTTTTTTTTCTTTTTTGGTGATTAGTCCCTGACGTGCAGTTAATAGGATCCGAAAAACAAATGTTTGTTTCATATGCGTCTTTCCCAACTGACTGAAAACAACATCTAGCATAAAACTACAAAGGTAGTCACAAAATCCCATACCGGATTTGATGCATTTAATTCACTACGTTTTTGAGTTATTGCATTTAAATTTTTCTGAAAATACAGAAAGACAAATGGTAAACTCTTTGCTGACATTCACTCAAATTTTGAAAGATGTCTACACTATAGATATAAAATCTATGTAACGATTTCTATATGTCCATCTCTTTTCGTTTTGTAGTTATCGTGCAAACATATATTTGAACAGCCGGATAGATAGACCTCTGAACGGATTTTGCTCAAAATTTGATAGAGATCTTAAAACATGGTATAAAGACAATATGCCAAATTCCATTTGTTTAGTTCAAAACATTTTTAAACTACCTTTGTCGCAGACAAACAGACATTGTCGTCTTTTTTTTTTTTTTTTTTTTTTTTTTTCCAGAATAACAAAATGAATTTGAACGAGTTTGAATTCGAAAAACAAAATTTGTTTTTCGCATTCAGGATAGTCGAAATTCATCAAAATATCGATAAATGATTATAATACTTTTTTCTATATTTCCTATACAGAAAAGTAATAATAACACAGTGAGAAAGTGCATTATCATGATCAAAAACCCATGAGTTATCTCGATACGATTCAGATCATTTTCGACATAGCAACTGGTTCAATAATGTCTTTTAGTAATAAACGAAAATCGTTAAGATCATTTTTCTGATCTAATCGCCATGTTGAAGTGAGTTTCTAACAGAGAGCGATTCATCTGTGTCGGATTCTCGATCATCTCGGAATTTTTTGTGCCATGCTCTTGTTTTTTATGACAGTTGTTTTCATGTGACTTTTACAACAGTCTAGATATTTTTGTAGAAAAAATTAATTGCAGAAGTAAATTTTAATGCATTTTTTTGTTTTATTCGTAATGTCGAAAAATCGATAAAATCAAAAATCTTATCTTAAAAACAAATTTATCTTAAAATGATAATAAAGAAGTCAAATATTGAGTGGCAGATATGTATATTATAAGCACTGAGAATATTTCTTGAGTGTTTGGGAAATATTTTCAGTATAATATACACATTTTCAAACAAACACTTGGGATAATTTTTGAGTACAGTAGTAAAATCAATAACTATCATCTGTCATTGTCGGTTGAAATTTATTTTGAAAGTTATAAATGTATGCAAAAATTATTTAAATACGAATTATATCATTCCTATAATCTTTAAGTTCATCGGATTGAATTTACAAGGACAATTCTATACATTATTATGAAAAAAAAATTAGTAATTAAAAAAACTTAAATCAGATGTTATTATAAGTATCTTCAGCAACCATTAGGGGAGGCTTAAGTCATTATTGTTACGCCCTTCTATTTGCTTTTATTTTCATGCTTATGCTTAAAGTTTTTGTTAGTTCCTTTGTAGATGAAGAATTTTTCACCAGTTTTTCTTCTTATAAAAGCAAATATTAGAAAAAGAAAACCTGTTAGGCCGAATTTTCTGCTTCATACGAGGAGGGAGGAGTTACCGGATACGAACTTTGTTCCTGCTTTCAACGCATACCAATTAATTATTTTGTATCGTATAATTTTCTTATGCATCATGAGACCTTATCTCTTTTATGTATTACAAAATGTTACTTTTAAACTGATTAATCGATTCATTAACTCAGGCATGAATGTAAAACATAAAGACAATGATGCGTTTCATTTCATTTTATTCTCTAGGGGCTTTGTAGTCGCGTTAGATGTAGATTATTTTTTGTGTGTGTGTTCGAAATCATGGAAAACCGGAGAATACAAATTCTAGTATTTAATCAGTTAGAATTCACACTAAGGAATAAAATTAAAAAATTTTTGAAAGGAATAAAATAAAGGTTATAAATATAATAAAAAATATATTGCAATTTATGTAATGTAAGGCAGATAGTTAAAAGTAGAATAAAACTAAAGCATCATTACAACATAAATACTGGTGGAACAAATGAATAGAGCCTTTCACTCAAATAATTCTTTAGTATCTACTGTAATTATTAAACATTTTTCTTGTGAAAAATCAGGATTTAATGAAAAGAAATCGTATTTTTTTATTTCTATATGTCTTTTAACCCTTTCGCCGTCTTGTCCTGTCTGTGAAAATTTCTGTTATTCACCACATTAGAACAAAGAAAATTAATTTTAAAACTCAAACAAGTAAGTATTTACAAAGTGTTTTAAACATTTAAAAGTTTTAAAATGTAGAAAAACGCTTGAAGAGTGTTACGGTTGCCTGGTAGAAGTTTCACTTGAATAGGCTAGAAGCGTTACGGAAGACGAAGAGGTTAAAGTGTTTTCTGAATACATTACATTTAACTGTTATGAGGTAAATAACACTTTATTTTTATATTTTTAAGCTTGGTCTTCTTATTTACCAATCTTCAATAGATGTGTGCGTGCACGCGCACACAATAGCTCAAATAATTACTTGTTTTGAGTTTTAATATCGAAAATAAATTAATGCAATTCTTAAAATATAGAAAGCTTATTACGAGATGGTGTTGCATTTGAAAAAAAAATTTGTTTATCCTAAAGCGTTAGAGACTATAAGATTACTGTTCCTTTCTAAATTACATAACTTATTAACAAACCATTTCAAACTTTTTTTTTCATTATTTTTCTACTCTCATATTATTGATACCCCTAGAAGAGTTTTCTTTTACTATTTTTATTTCGTTGCAATGGAATTAGCTTTTAAATACTTCTGAAATAATTTCAATTTCTCTAATCTAAATTTTATTCTGAATAAACTTTTAATTTCCTTTTTTTTCTGCGACTTTCATTTTCAAATGTGTAGAGGCAAAATAACGATGTTACTGTTGACGAGAGAATATAGTAATCATTTTTTAAAAAACGAAGTTTTGGCAAATATCCTTGTTTCAACCTTCTTGAGTTAAAAAAACTCATTTTTGGGATTATGTCTGCCTATCTCAGAACATAACTCACAAATGTTTTGAAGTAGAAGGATGAAATTTGGTATAAAGACTTTAAATCAAATCTGAATATTCCTGTCAAGTTTTGAGCGAAATCCATTCAGATGAGGTCTGTGGCTCAGATTTAGCATCGAAAATGTAGATTCTTATCAAATTTCGTGTCAAATCTATCAAAAAGTACTTTCACATGCAACTAAACGGAATAATTTATAAACGCAAGGACCGAAATGCGGTATGTTGTGTTATGATTACACCTACAGTTTCTTGAGAAACTTTGTTTTCAATTATTCAGAATAAAGGCGTTTGTAATATATATTCACACGATGGAGTCACAAAAAATACTGGATTCGCTCTAAAGTTTATTATTTCGTTACTGTTGCCCATCAATGCCATGCAAAATAATCGTGATCTTATCTATGGCCCTCCGCATAAAACTGAGGACTTTACTCAAGGTTCACAGCGTTATGCGGAAGGCGGGGTAAAGGATTTTTACTGAAGAATATGCGAAAAAGTTTCGTAGAGGCCACTCCTGTTGGTTAATAATGAGAGCTTTTGAAGTAAATTGTTTATCTTTGCATATATTATTAGAATGGCCGTTTTTTGTAATGCATATAATTGGGTAATTCTTTGAAGATAGTCAATAATATTTTATTTTTTTGAAAAGATAATGCAAAAACTGTAATCTTGAATCGGTATAAAAGAGAAAACGACGATAAAAGTTGAATATATATATATATATATATATATATATATATATATATATTCTTAGAAGTTATAAGACATTATAGCAGTTAATTAAACATTGCTGCGTTTTTTAAAAATAGTATCTAATGAAGATGTTATTGTTTAATATTTACTTATTAAATTAATATACCAAAATATCAACTTTATTTTTTCTTATTATCTTTATTATAGTCTCTTATCAAAAAATGGACACAAATTTCTTTCCTAAGTTTGAGAATCCTCTGTTCCCCTATGTCTAGCCTTCGCAACATTCTATGGTAGTTTCCTGATGGAAGATTAAACTAAAATCCACAGCATGTCGAAACTGCTTTGTAATTTCTTAGGAAGTTTCAGCTCATGTAATGGGGTTCAGGAAATAAATTTCAGTTACTTGGTAAAACTTGTTTTTTGCATCCGAGTCTCTTGTTTTTGTTGTGATTCCCTTGGAACTTTGAATGTTTCCTTCTGAACTAGCATATCTTCCAAAGGTGATATTATTAAAATATTACTCATTAGGTCTAGGTGACTCACCGCATGGTTTGAAAAAATTATAGATAATATTAATTGTGAAAATCGCACAACATAAAAAATAAATGTATATGAACGGCATATAGAAAACAATAAGAAGCACTTGATGCAAGATTATGAGATCTTTAATTTACCTCGGTCATCGTGCTTCGATTGGAGATAAAAAATATATATATTTTTTTCAGGATTAAACAAGAATAAAATATAAATAATTATTAATTTCAATAAAAATGTCAAAGTATAACATATATTATATATTATATATATATAATCATAAAATTATTAAAACAATCAAAACCCTTTTCTAGGTCAACAAAAATTAAAACAAAACCAACTAGGTCGAAATCGAAATTAAAACTCAATTCAGAATTACATGCTAAAAATTCACAAAATGAAAAGTAAATGAATAAGAACCAATTAATGAAACAAATCCAAAATACTGTAATCAAAGAATTATTTAAACGAAACAGAAACAGAACTAACCACGGAAACGAAACCAAAACCGGAATCGAAACTTAAAAACATTACTGATTCAAACAAGTTTAAGAATTAAAAAAGTTTTTTAATCAATCATTGTATTTGGAGAGCGCAAATGCAGCTACTGCATTTGCGCTCTCTTATTAATAACATAAGAGTTTATCCCCTTAACTCTTATTAATAATATAAGAGTTTATCCCTTATTTATAAAATAATGCATTTGTATTCCTGTTAAATTAACTGTTGTTCTAGATGTTCCCTAAACTGTTAATAACTTTATTTTTACAATATTACTTTTCAAGTTTCTACTCAAATGTTTTTAAAAGTATGTAAGGATATTACTGTTTTTAATTTGAGTAGTTATAAAAAGGATATAATACAGTTTACAGTGGGGGGTTTACTAAATAAATAATTTATTCCAATAAATAAAAAGTAAATAATACAATAAAACAAGAAAGAAAAATTGTTGAAGTGCGGAAGAAGGGAAAAAAATACAAAAAAGAGTTTGTACATATTAAAAACTACACAATAAAAATAGCACGATTAATTATGTAAGTTCGGTCTTTTAAAAGCATCAAAGAGGCTTATTCAATCTGTTGAAATTTATTTATTTATTTAAAATTTCAAAACCATTTTATTTCTTCTGAATTCACGTTCATAAATAATGGTTGCTGTTAATGATATTTTTAATGGTAGTATTATGCTTTTGATTCTGCAATAATGGGAATTTCCTCTACAGAAGATTTTCAGTTTTGAAAAGCAAATCTTTCATGGAATTAAAAACAATAATACTTCCAAAGTGCTTAATCTTTCTTTGTACTTTCGAGGGTAACACCCTTTTTGTCTCTGTTTAGTCTTTGGATATTTTAAAATCCAAGAATATGCGAAACAGTTTTACGTTTGATTGGATTTTTTTTAAGCAACCAAGAATAATATTTAATGTCAATAAGATATTTTATTGTTGCCATCCTAAACATGCGAATGACTTAGAAACTTAACATAATGATGTATATTTCAAAGAGTTCATCGGAAAGTTAGTAATGTATTCCTCCTAGATAGTTTAAGTAAAATGCAAAAATAAATCACCTAATGATATCAAATCTTTTTATTTATTCCTTCGATTAGAAACAGATGACAAAATATTCACAAACGGTCAATAGCACTTCAAGCTTGAGTTACGAACGTCCGTGAGAAAATTTTTTCCATCTTCTCCTTAATGGGCATTTTTTTTATTTCTTCGCTTTCCCCTTTTCTCCGTTTTTCTTTTCTAAGAAGAAACCACCAAACACAGTTTCTTAAGTAACATTAAGCTTGAAGAAGAAAAAAATAAGTAAAAGAAAAACTGAACTGAAAGCGCCATGGTTTCCCATATGAAATACGCTCTCTGGCACTTGTAGCTTAAGAAATGATCCTTGCGCAGAGAAAAAATAGTTCTGCCGCCGCGGGAAAAAATGAAGTTAAAAAAACTTCCATACATGTAAAAAATAACATGTATTGACAGTTTATTTTCACGAGCTTGCCTGAAAAAGCTAGTTGTTTTTGGATTCTTATGCCTTGTAAAAATCTATTTGGTTGTGGAAAATGCCAAGGCCTTGCAGACGTGCTTACGGTTGCTTTTAAAAAAGATTTCCTCTCTAATTTGATCTGGTAAATGCCCGCCTACTGAATCAGTCCACAGAGTTTTTCAGCTTAGAGCAACATCTTCGGTTTTCCCGAATCCGCAGGGTACAGTTTAGAAAAAAATACAGGAAGAAATGAAATGTCCCAAAGTTTTATTGTCGTTCTTCTAATCGGAAATAAGAGTTAAAAACTAGAGAAAAAATGCATGGAATGTAACAAAAAAAAGATTTAATCTTTTTTCAAATAGAGAAGCACGATTTCAGTTTTTAATTTTCTGATTTAAATTCTTACTTTCTTTAACTTTTTTTTGTAAAGTAATGATGTTATCTCTATTAAATATCGATGTAACGATTTTTTAACTAACAAATAATGCAACAAGGCATTTTTGAAAAATGAATAGAAATAATGAATATATTTGAAAGCTTTTATGAAAAATTTTTTCAGTGCTTTTTGATTTTAATTATTATCTTTCAAAAATAAAATTTCAAAAATTGGATAACATGACAACATACTCTTTATCTGAGGTATCTAGATTTTTTTATATCAAGAATTCATTATCAATTTTTCTAATGAGTAAAATTCAAGTAGAGTCTTTCATAAAATCAAATATTTATATCTTTAGCAAAATTAAATATCTGAAAATTTTTCAAATCTATTGGATAAAGTAATTTCAAAAAAAAAAAAAATTCGTATCTTCTTTTCAAAACATTATTCACACTTTTCTCATTTAGCAACTTTATCACCTTTGAAAAATAAAATGCTATCATATAAATCAAGGATATTTGAGAATCTCAGAAAAAAATTCCTAGAATAAAAATTTTAATGAAAAAAGGTTATCTTCTGGAATAATACGCTTATATTTCAAGAGGAAGTTAGTCATCAAATTGTGCAGAAAAGAATAGTTTTTGTCATTTAGTTTGGTTCAAAACCAAAGATTATATTGCCATATGTGAGTAATTATATAAAGAGGATACACGTGGGTGATTTACCGTGTGGTAAAATAATTGGTACTTAGAATGTGGCTGGATGCCACATTCGTTGTGAATGGGTTATAGCACTGCAATACAACAGTAAATTTGAAATAATTGACAAAGGAAACAGGCAAAATACTACAACAAATATGCTCCAACAGCTATTTACATGCAAGAATACTACAGTTTCGAGGCAAACCAAGTGCAGATGGTTGGCATATATGACTTCAGGTATACAAAATATGATCATCTAACTGCAGTTAACCTGATAAAGAGAACGTGTTAATTGTTTGCCGAAGCAGTGGTCCTACATGTTATTTTCAGACAAATGCTACAATCCTACCTTTCCTATAATCTGCATCTTGAAGGATATTCATTTGGGGAATACCAGAAACCCATTAAAACCATTAAAAAGCCACTGAATACCGTCGTTACAGTGACTCTGAACTGCCGGTTTGAGGACATATGAGTGCGGTGTTCTTGGACAGTTTTTTAAAATTTACCGGAATATGAATCTGTAACCAAGCATTTGCCAGTCAGAGGTACAATAGATACAAATTTCGACTCTATGGATGACAACACATCATTCTTCTTAAAACATCTTGTTCCATAAATTGCTGTAAACACCTCGTTCAGGCTTATTCTGGAATTTTGTATAGCACTGATTTAAAGGTTTCCCCGCCTTCTACAAGAAAGCTAAACAATTTAGTGCTCAGCTTACCCAGATGCTGTACTGATTGTCTTGTAACGAAGATAAGATTGCAATCTATTAACCGTCATAAAAATTCCATAGTGTTAAGTGCCTTAAAGGTAAAAGGAGAATGCCTGGGCATGGACTTTCCTTTTGCCTCAAACATTTTCCATCATTTAATGAGTATTGTGGTAAGTCACCATGTGATTTTTTTTGTTTCTTATGTTTAAAGGATTTCTTTTTGTGCTTTTGTTGACTGTATTCGAAGAACTCTCATTTATCCTTAATTTACGAACGTGAATTCACCAAAAAAATGAGAGGTAAATCTCTTAAGGGTTTTCTTTAACCATGTGTCAAGTGAATATTTTGAATTCTGCTCACGGGTAAAGTAGAATTTTTTTTTAAAAAAATTCTGCTAATCTCTCTGATGACGAGCCATTACTGGATAAAACTAGTGACTTCGAACCATTGTAAAAGAGTAACCAAGCTGGCATTTCAATTCTCATACATCCCACAATACTATTAACTTATGATATTATTTAGCTTGTATAAGATTCATACAAAAGATAAGCGCTTGAATGAATCGAAATTGTAAACCATATCTACTTCAATCAGTAAAATGAAATTCATATATCGAGCTGTTGTGGTCTTTCATAAGCTTTAAAAAAACAATGCATCCCCCCCCCCTTATACCAATAGGAATCTGTCACTTTTTAAAAATTTGATGCCATAACATACTTTATTTTACACCGAAATACCTTAACAAGGGTTTTACTATCTTTGTGAAATATATGGTTCAACTGCGTATAATTTATATAATGTTGTATTTTAATTTTCTTCCAATTTTTTTAATTCCGGGAAAAACTAATATAAGACTAAATAATAATGAATAAAAAAGAATATCATGTTGAATTATTCTCAACTAATGCTGAATTTCTTGCTATTAGAATACAGATTATTCCACATTTGAAAATATTTCATATATCCATATATTATGAGAAGAATAGGTCGTATTTGAGGCATTATTCATAATGCATATCGACACCTATTAAATACTTTTAATTGAATCAGATACGTTAAACTATTAAAAATTATTTGCCTTTAAAACTATCGAATCAGTGTCAGTGTGCAAATTAGTTCAGCCCTCCCCATTTTCCCCGAAATTATCAAGCCCCTTTCCCCAAATTTTGGAAGCCAGAGAAAGTCGGGAAGAACTGTGTTCCCGTCATGCTCAGAAACTTAAGCCAGAATAGCTCAACCGTCAGGCGGATGAGACAAGTTTTGAATTTCCACGTGGGGAGGGAATAGCCAGACTAGCCCCCTTCCTCAGTGTCGCCAGGATTCTAATATCGTCTGTACTTAGCATCCTATGTGGAACTTCTGGTAGCTGGAAGAAAATAAATAAAATAAAGAAGGATAAAGAGGGAAAAACATAACGGAAAAAGAAAGAAAGAGAAAAAAACATGTTGTGGAGCCATGTAACCTATATTTAACAAACAGTAAAAACTACCCAGGAAGGCGGCCTGGAAACAGATGCTATTCGTACAGTGACGGGGAAAGACAGGGAAATGAAGCAATACCACTCCTACATTCAAACTGAAAACGATCTAATACCGGATTTTGATGTGTTTTTTTCCGACAATTTGGGAAGATACAACTTGGAAAGAGAACAATTGTCTCTATTAGGTTTGCTCGGCTCATCCTTTGTTTAATTCGTTTATAACCCCTCCCCCCTTTTTTTAACCTTTGAGTTACATTTTAGATTATATATATATATAAGGAAGAAAATTAGTTTACTCTATATTGTTCCGAATAAATAACTAAAATTGATGTTTATAGTTACATTTTATTACAGAATCATCGAAGATTATTTCTTAAAATTCCAACTTTGTTTCTATGTAAGTTCTATTTGAATGAAAAAGCTGTAGCATTGAAAAATATTCTACTAATATCAATGATACTCATTGTTACTAATAAATATCAATAGCACAGATATCCAGTACTACTAACAAATATTAATAGCACTAATAGTGAGTGCTACTAAAAATATTAGTCTCAAAACTACAATCCCAAATATTTTTAAAGCTACTCAAATCATATCTTTCATTATAATTCTTCCTTCAGGAAGATAACAGAGTTAATTAATTAATTTTAAGCTAATAAGCTAAAGATAGTCTAAAGAATTTAATGCGCAATAAAGATAGAATGATATGATGATTTCAGCATTTTTATTAATAGAAATCTGTATGTTATTTTTAAACTTATACTTCAGTTATCAATTTTTAACACAGAAATAATTTTGAATCTCGTTCGTAGGAATTCAAAAGAATCATTCTTTTTGAATTCTAGTGTCAGTGACAAATGTTTTCGAAAGTCCAGTAGTGTACTAGATGAAAATAATATAATCTTGGAAATACTGTAAAAAGAATATAAGTGTTTATAAATTTTAAAGAAATGAACGATGCAAAAGAGATTTAATGAATAATTTAGGCTCTAATGATAAATTTGTCTCATTTCAGAGAGAACCGATAACTTTCAGTATTTATTACAAAAGTTGAAGCTGTAAAAAAGTGAATCAGTGACTTAATAAAATCTGCACAAATTGATTTGGAATATGAGCTGACATCGAAAAATCAACATAACCAATGAACTTTCATATCAAGATTCAGATAAATATTTTCGTACTTAATGCATTCCATTGATTTTTTTAATATTTTTGAAAACAGTTATACTGTTGAATAAAATATATTTCACATTCGGTTCATGCTAAAAAGAGTTTACAAAATTCAGCTTTGTTCGTTTAATTATTTATCATGAAATTTAGAGGTTGTTAAAAGAAGAATTGAGCACTTGTTTTGCTATACGAAAATATTAGTAATATATGTTCTTGTTCAAATAAGAAAAAAATTGCGTCTTTCATCGAAGAACTGATCTACCCGAGAAATTATAAATTGGTATGCTGATTTTTTAGAATTTTTGCGGAATTTGTGTTTAATCAAAGATATTACCTAAATAATTTTATATCTAATTATGATATTTACATTAAGGCAAGGAAAAAACACCGCTGCAGGTGTTATTGATTTTTCATCCGATAGAAAATTATTAATTAATAGGATAGTAGATAGATTTACTGTCTCATATTTGTAGTATACAACTTATGTCTTCAAAATGTCGCAAGAGATTTCGACTCATCTCCACGTTTCAGAGCCTTTCCGAGTCCGAAAAACACATTTTTGAAAATATATTTATTTATGAAATGCGATAACTCAAAACCTCTTTGAGCTAGAAAAATTAACTCTCGTATATAGACTTGACATCACATTTGTAGATTGCTTTCAAAATTTGAAAGGAATCTATTCAAAGGAAGTCAGTCTGGTTTCAGTCCGAAAGTAATTTAACATGAAAACTAGAAAATGGCAAGAGCTTGATGAATAGAATCTGGTACACGCCTTTAGCATTTAAAGTGAAAATATGTATCGAATGTGAAACCAAATCCAGGAAGGGATTGACCAGTTATCGGTATGTACTTTCACAAACATACAAATACAATAGCTAGAAAACTTAATGATTAAAATTTATGAAATTTGGCAGGGGATTTTATTGCTACAGCAGTAATTACGGGTTAAATTTCAGTTACATTCGGTTTTGAATCTAAGTTCCCAAAATACATGGTGTTCTGGTGCTTAGGTATTAGTCGCATCTTAGCGATTTATCGCCAAAGTTCGCACGCTAATAGGCACTTTCGCAAATTATTGTTCGCCAATGTTATGTAATCAATGAAAAATGAGTACATTTATATCAAAGCATAAGTAAAAACATCGTGGAGATCACTCCATTTGATTACAAATAGACATCCTAAAAAGATGTAAAATTATCGATACAAGACTTTTTATTTTACTTCAAAAATTCTATTAAAATATATTCAGTAATTCAGTTATTTTCCAAAACTTATGTCATTTCTTCAAATTCAAGATAATATATTAATTTAACAAATACAATATAAAATGTCGGTATCAGCATCATATATTAAAACAAATCGAAATAATGTAGAAGTATGAATATAAAATATTGCTAGACTTAGAGAATGCATACACTTTTGAAATACAACTAGAAAATCGTTGCATTTTATGGCAGCTGAAGTTAGACAGGATCTGAAAACAAACTGTGCGAGAAATGAATGAGTACAGACTTTCGATATTTGGCCAATAGAGTTTGTATCAAGTTATAAGGCTAGCCGGCAGAAATATTCAAGAAATTCATAAAAAATTTCCCTCACTTGTATGCATCGATCAATTCAAAGTGAATCATTTTTCTTTTCCGAGTCCATTTCTTTTAACTCCTGGAGCTAGAAGAAAAAGTGGGCCTGGAAATCGAATTGAGAACAAACTGACATTCTCTTGGATCTTTTCCTAAACCTCCCTTTCGAGTGTAAAAAAATACAAATGGAAAACAAAGTTACGGGTTTTCATTCGAAACAGTGAAGGCGTTTGTTTTGAGCTTGCGTGCGATTCAGACACCGTAGACGCTCTACTCAAATATAGTACAATGGACGGTGGAAAGCGGGGGGTGGGGGTATTCGCAGAGTCAAAAGGAGCCAGGAGAGGGGGGAGGGAAAGTGAAGGAAAAAAAATCCTTTCCTAACCGTGATGATAAATTGAAGACGGTCGCGGTAAGATTGCCACCCTAAGCTCTGTTGAATTTTGGAGATTTTCATAAGACTGGTCGCTCAAAGACAGATACATGTTCTTCCTCCGTCTCGTAGATACTTCTTTCCCTCCTCGTTTTTATTCGGATACAGCTTACTGTTTACTAAATGACATTTTGTGGTACTATGCCAAATCATGAATCCGTTTTGGGATGGTTTTTTAATATATTAAGTATATATAAATAATTCGAAAATTGTTTTATCTTCCATTCCCTTTTTATTCATTAAATAGGTTTTAATTTTCAAATGTATACATTAGTTTGATTTAATTTAATGATTTTCAAAATTCTCGTTCAAATTTCACTCGTTTCAAAGCTTTTTCTTCTTATCGTAGATACTATTTCCCACCTTGCTGTTGTTGGATATTATTAAGCAAAAAATATTATTCAATTGTTGAACAAAACGTTTTTGGTAAGTTTCCATTTGAAAATCCCAAATTAATAAAATTAGAGTCAATACAAATTCAAAAGGATCTTTTGTACTATTATTTACGTATAAAAGCGTTTTTCAAAATATACATAAATTAGTTTTTCAACTAACTTAAAATCAATTGGTTATTTGAACAGCAAATTAAATAAAATCTAATTAAAATGATAACACAGAGTGGATTAAACTTACTCTAAAAATGGAAAGTAATACGGATTATTCTAATTTAAATAAGAAATGATATTGAAAAAATTAAAGAAAGTTTAGATATTGAAACTGAGAATTTAATTAATGCAAAAATTGAAATTATATTATCAAAGAAAATACCTAACAAAAATTAAGCCATTGTTTCAATCAAAAAAGAATAATTCCCAACATTATAAAAGCAATTACCCGGTGCTCAATGTAGTTCAAATTTAAATCGGTCTGGAGCAATTTACCTTTATTTTGGGAAATTGAATTACCTTTTTAAAAATTTGTTAAAATCCTTTAAGAAATCTTTGAAACAATAAATCCCTTTATGATTTCAATAACTGTTGTTTACTTAAATGCATGTTTCGGTCATTTTATTCAAGAGAATAAGAAATAATTCGTTTAGTTGCATTTTTAAATATGAAGAGTAGTTTTGATTTAAAAAAATAAATCGTTTATGAATTAGGATTATAGAACTTCAAGAGCTGTCTCTTCCTTACAACAGAAATTGTTGTCAGCTTGTACTTTATTTGAGATATACATGTGATCCACTTCAGTATTCAATTATTATTTGCTTCTTTATCAGTTACAATAATTTCAGACCTTAAAAACTTCTATTATTTGTTATTTTTACCGTTATGCTTTTTTAATTTATTATCTTTGGCGATATTGACTGTTGTTTGAAGTAATGGAGAACCCGAATTTCTGATTGGATCATATCGAAGGACTTCTTTTAGCTCATCGATACAGGAGCAGTTTTACATTCTTACTTTTCAGTTTGAATTAACGTGACATTGTTTTGTCCTTTAATTATTACCTAAAGAAAATTCTGTTAGAATCATCAAAGACGAAAAAAACTACTATAGAATTACGTTATGCAATAAAAACTCTGATTAGAGTTCCTTCAATTGAAAGCTTTTAATATCCTAGGGAATCAATCTTAAGTAAATCTAATTTTGTCTCGTTTAAGAATTATTTTTAATAAATAAGTGATGTGACAAAATTAATTAAAAATGATTAAATAAATTTGGAGGTAAAGATCATTAACATCTTTTGTGCAGTTTTATACTAATGCTTTTAACGTCAATGTTTATTTTAAAGAATTGATGATATTATGATTAATCAAAATGCCGTTGTATTGCAGGCACGGTATGGTGTTTAAATACGAAAATGCATTTATTTTTTAAAAATAAGAATTTGATTTTAGTGTCTTCTTAGATGCCTAATCGTAGAAAGAAAGCATAAAACTAGAGTTGTGACTAATTAAAAAAAATCTTCAAAGAAGGATTTGCCCTTACTTTAGGATACAACAGATAAAAAAAAAGAAAGAAATGTTAATTTGGTATTATAAAGAATTTCGAGTTGGAAACAAGCGACTAATGTTATAACAATGAAAGTTGCCATATTTTTACTCTATTATGCTTTACAAAATTATTTTACAGTAATTAACTTTGTTAATGTAAATCATTTATTATAAACTTAATTTATAATCACTTGGAAAGGTAGTGAGAAAAAATACTGCAATATTTTTTAAATTACATTCTAGAATTCTTGGAAAAATCTTGAAATTCGTAGCTTTAACAAAACATTTCTTGGCAGTTTCATGATCTTTTGGTCCTGTAGTCAGCTATGAAACAAGTTTTTATCATATATGATAAAATAATCATTCAGTTCTTAATATAACTAGAATTAGTCTAAAATGGAACATATGACAATTATTATAATATAGAATTAAACGTCAGAAAATTTCTATACAAGAATGACTAATGGAAGTGGGGTATTCGACCTTTGGAGAATGAACCCTGATAACCCCTCCAAAAAAGAGAAACTATTTGAGGGGTGGGCATTGGGAAGATTTGATCATTTCATGATCGATACTTCTGACGTTCATTTGCTTGTGGCTCGCTACATATTATTGATCAGTTTGTTCAGAAGGGGAGGCCCTTTCTATTATATGAGGGGAGCAAAGGGTGCGAAGATAAAATAAGAAAGGGGGACAGAGTGCTTATTCAATGACTCATCAGTTATTTGTAGTTCACGTGAATCTGTTCAAATGTATGAATGTATTTTTACACATTTTTTTTTTCTAAAAAGAATAATAAACATTCAAGAATAAAAGTTTTTTATCTCTGAAAAAAAGATGTAAAAATGTTTTATTAAGTGAATTTTATTGATTTTTAGGTTTTAGTGTTGATGAAGTTCCTATTTGCAAAAAAATTTTATAAACTTTAAATTAAGTGAATTTTTTTTGAATTTCAAAAATAATTATATTACATTTGATCTGTCCTTCAAGAATTCAAATTGAGGTTGAATCGCATAATGTACTAATAAATCAAATGTTGCTTTTTAAAAACAAAAATATCAACTTACGTATTATTTGTGCTTTTATTTCAATAATAGACATCATTATTTTGATTATTGACTCGCAGTCTTATAATATTAAGATATCTTAGCACTACTCTGTCCACTCTCAGTTGAAAAATATTTTTAATATTCAAATAATATTTTGCTCATAAATTTAATCAAAATAAGTATAATGAGTACTCATTTTAATATTATAATCTGAATACTATCTAAAAATTAAATATCAAACTATTATCTGAATATTAATAATTTTTTTCAATCAAGAGTGGACTAAGTATTTCTAAGATATCTCAATATTTTAATGCTTATAAGACTGCTTGTCAATCATCAAAATAATGATGCTTTAGCTCCTTATCATGCAAAGTATTATTTTAAAACTTCACTATTTTTTCCTCAAGATTATATGTTCTCACGGCATAGATAAAACAATGACTACTTAAAGTTACGCTAATCATTTTTAGATTACAGTATTGACAACTGTAGCAACAAAATTTTTTTAGCCGTATTTATATCTAAAAAAAGTAGAATTGTAAATTAAAAATAAATAGAAATTAAAAATGAAAAAAAAATGCATTTTAAACAGAAAACAATTTTTTGGAATCTTGATATCATTTTAAAGGTTCTCTGAATATCTAAGTTTAAGAAAATGAAATTTTGCGAGTATTTTCCTCATGAAAATGCAGTTGTGATGCGATAATGTTTTACCAATATTGTTATTTGGTAAAACATTCAAGGAAATTTAAATCAATCAAAAATATAAATTTCCTATAAGAAAGGGAAGACAAAATACCGATAAAATAATTTCTTTGTATGTAGTTTTATCTTAAAATTACAAATTATTTTGCACAGTAACATTCGGAACATTTCTTCTTTCCATCTAAAAGAAATCCACTTGTTTATTTATCATAAGTAATCTCTAAAATACAAGTGAAGGATAACATGCTTGAAAAAAAAGGGGGAGGGTGAAATAATAATCTAATTTTATGTAAGGCCTTCTAAATTCATTTTCATTTTAACGATGCATTTTAGTCATTTCTTTTTCATTCTAATGATTAATAGCTATTATTATTATTATCAACACAATAATTAGTTTTGCCAATCAAAAACACGTTCGAAAATGATGGCAGCAATATTATGGTTGGCAATAGTCGTGTTGTGGATCGGAAATGGGGCGGGATTTCAGGCGATTTTAGTGCCTCTAGTGGGACTTTCTGATTGGTAGAGAGGCGACACTAACGACATCTAAAGACGTAATATTTCGGGTTGAGTTGCTGAGCAGCTGCCAGTATATTTTTAAATATCCCTTTGTAATAGATCCTGTATTTTGTATTTTAAGTACAAAAATACAATTTTACTGATTGGTACTGTCAATTTTTATAAATTAACAATCCATATGTAAAAACAAAGCTAACTTGCCATGTTGTTGTTGTAGTTTTTGATTTTTAATTCATAGTACCATTTTTTGAAAACCGAAATGTTGCTTTGGGGCTCATTTCATTTCGTTAAAACTTTTTAACAATTTTCAAAGCATTCAAATATTTCCTTTAAAAGAAAATTCCAATTGAAATGAATTCTAGAGGGCAGCACAATCTCGTTTAAAGTTCTGCTCTCTGTCTGTCTCAATGTCAATATTTGCATGATTGAAAGATCGATTTCTTAAAAAAACAATACTCTATCTTTAATATTTTGTCCTATAGAAAAATTAAATAATATTTTATTGTCTATTAAATATTTTATTTAATATTACTAAAATATTCCATAGCCATGATGCAATCTGTATTGAAACTTTAAAAACTGAGTTTAACTTATTATTTACAGGTGCAAAAGGAGTCGAAACTTGATTTGCCTTTTTATGAAGAATGAAGGATTATCAATTCTAAACTTTTTAAATCGCTTTCTTTGAGAAAAAATATAATCAACTCATAGAAATGAATGAAAATATGTTGACAAAATTTCTGATACAGATTTAGTTTAAGGGATTAAATAAATATGAATAGGGTACAAAGAAGTTTAAGTCCACATGTTCAATTTAAACACATGACATGATCACTTAACCAATATTTTAAAGTTGGTACTTCGCTCTTAAAATCTTTCTGATTATAAATTTTTTGCGACACCGAAGGCCTACACACAATAGAAAACAATATGAGCGAATGAACATTTAATTAAAGATAAACGAAGACATATACTTCGTTTATAAATGTTATAGCAATGAGTCTAAAAATATTGAATAAAAAATCTCTTCAAATATTTATCTCATTGTTATTAAATAATTAGAAATATCAATATGTCGTCAAATTTTGTACTCCCAGTATTCAGCAACCCCAGCAATCGTACATTACGTTTATCGTTGAAAACACTCATGCACAATATCATAACGTTTTAAAGTTAGAAAACCTCTTTAAGGCAAAGTTGCTTGATTGAAAGAAGCCCTTAATATATTAAAACTTAATAAAATTTAACAATGAAAAATATTTCCAAATGATTGTAAATTGGAGTTCAGATAGTGAATATGTAGATTTTGATTATAATGCTAATTATAATCCATTTTTTGATAAAAGGTTTTGTTCTAAGGAATTATTTTAGATAATAAGGCAAAATATTCAAAAATTTATTAAAGAAACGCCATTAAACTGATATTTTATCTTAGGAAATCCTTTAAAGTATAAAAAAGCTATTTCAACATATTTACATTAATGACATTTCAGGAATAGCTTTATCTATAAAAACATTTTTACCAATTGGCTCTTTGATTCGACAATGTGCATTTATGATTCTTATGAAATAGCACAAAATTGTGCAAAGCTGCTTTCGCACAAAGTGGAGACTGTTGGCGAGGGTTAGAGATGGGATTACAGTTCAAACGACTTCTCCGTGTCAAAGCTCATAAAAGACAATGTGATTATTGTTCGTAGAAAATGCTGAGGCGAGGTGATCACAAAGGGAGATAATGGAAATGAGACAGTCATTATTAGACTACTGATAACCAATGACCAACCATTATGTACTCGGATTGTTGAAACTTGTTTGAGTTACAAAGCTCCTACAATTATTCCATTCAGAAAATTCTATGATTGGGCATGTTTAAAGTTCAAGGCTGTACTGAATACATTTTCTAATGAAATTAAATATAAGAAATAACTGTGAAAGAAATTGTTTGTTTGAAGAATATTAATTTCAGCAATTATATTCAGTTCCCAAATCCTGGAAATCATCGATAAAAGAAAAAAATTAAAAATTAAATCCAAAATATGCGTGAATCAAATGCTTCGTTTAAGTTTTGTTTTCTTTCAATTTTTACACAAAAAAAGTGGTATGACAAATATTGTTAAAAGATTTTTTTTAAATAATCTTTACCAAAGAAACTATCTTTCTACAGAAAATGAAACTTTTTTCTTTATGGAAAGATTGGAGTTTCTTTTTTAATAAACATTTTACTGCAATGATTTTCAGATTTCTTTCTATCTTTTAAATTTATTAATTTTCATAAATAATTGGATTCCAGATGCGATCTACTTAATTCAAATTTGAATGACAGACTAAATATTCAAATAGAAAATGATTTTGCTTTTTTTATGTTACTGAAATAAAAGTTACTAATTAATTTATAAGACAAGTAAAGAGACGCTCTTTATATTTTTACGTTAATAGTTTTAACATTAATAGTTTTAATACACCTATATTGTTTTAACTTTGACTTTTTGTTTATTCAAATTCTAATAAGCATCAGATTAACATACATTAAACTAAATAATAATTCATAAGTTCTATTTAAAAAAAAAAGAAGTTCCATGTGACATGCACATACATCTAATTTTCTTTTGCTATAATTAAATCATTTATTTAAATAATCTTCAAATCATTCAATTTAAAATTACAACAAAATACTAATTCTGAATTTCGCTTAAAAACAAGACTATTACTTATATACTAAAGCATATTTTTTTTAAATAATAAGGTGCTGAGTTTCTTCTTAATTGAGGATATTTTACATTATTTTCTGAATATTTAGCAAGGTATAATTTTTCCGTTCTGAAAATCATAGCACTTCGAATAAAAGATGCCAAATGTCGCCAATGTTTGACGCCAGAGAGCAGCCATGCAACAGGAAGACTAGTTACCATGTGCCCATTCGTCACTTTTGGTGTCAGCAGAGAGCCCATTACCATCAACTTGAATGACATTGGCAGACGACAGGGGGTGTAGACCCCTCCGCTTCGGCATTCCTTTTGGTCCTCCTCTTCGACCAAAGTTCAAGGATACTTTGCTACTGTTATTTCCTCTCCCGTCAACTATGTCAAAACCGAGCAACAGATGATACAATGTAACATGTGGATGCATTGAAGTAGATCTGTTTTTTTTAAAAAAACATGATTCAAATTTTCTTTCATTTGATGCATGCTAAGCAGATACGAATTAATGTTAATAAGAACTTGGATTTAAAAAAAAACTTATTTTTTAAAATATGCATATATTGACACTTTTTATATTTAAATTTTACAATAGCAAAAATTAAAGTATAAAATATCAGGAACATTTTATTCGAACAAATTGATAATCTGCTTTTATCTCGGTAACACGCAGAAATCAAGAATATTTTCAAATTTAAATATCTATGTTATTCCAATTTATTTACATTGCATCCAATATCTAACTATTTATGAAATATAATAAACATGAATCTGAGATTCATTGCACCAAAAAGCTATTATGGATCTAAATCAGAAATAAAATTACAGTTATAGAAAATTTCAAATATCAAAGGATTTACTTTTTATTACTTTGCAAACTTATTTTAAAATGTGGCCAGTAAAAACAACAACAAATATTAACATATAGATAATTTTAAATAATCAATTTTTTGAATTTTTCATTTATGTGTTTTTAGTATTAAAAATGCATGTTTAATGCAGATATTTTATGATATAAAGAAAGTAAATTTTTACTACAAAATATACCAATGTATTTATTTATTCAATCATTTAACTTTTTTGCAGTCAATTAACTAAGCGGTGAAATAAAAAAAATATATCGTTTTATTTTTTAAAAAAATTTTAATCTGATTCTTTGTATTGAATTACTTTGTATCACCTTTTCGCATTTTAAAATGTGGCAATATTAATATATAACGACTTTTCTGCAAAGACAAAAGGAAAGCATTTGACTTAAAATATATTCAGATTTTACTGCCATTCTTTAATTAGTACAGCATTTTCCATTCATTCTAGAAGAAATCTGTAGAAACTGATATTAAAATTATACATATCATGGAAAACATATCCTAAAAATAATAATATTCATTAAAATGTAAAATTTGAGTATATCTGTGGGGAAAAAAAATTTTTTTTAATGTACTAAATATAATTAATGAAAACTAATCAAATTTTAAAAGTAGAGTTTTTTTTTTAATTTTGACGAAACAGCTAATAATTAACTAGTAAATGTCATTGTGATAAATATTGTTGTAACAATTATTATTAATATTATGCAATAGTATCCATTCTAATTTTTCAGTTATACTAATGACATGCAAATGTAATGCATTGATTTAGAATTTACATTGTGGTAACAATATTAGCAAGATACCATATTAGTTCCAACTAAGTCATATGTGATGAATTCTGTCATTAAATGCAACTGCTTAATAATAACCTTCATTTCGATTTTCTTCTTTCCAAATGCTTTAGCTTCAACACGATATTTATTAAAAAGTTAAAACTAACATTCATAGGACCTTTTGTTCAAAAAACAACATTCTCTTGTTCTTCAGACTGATCTTGATTGTTCTTTGAGTCAGACATTTTCCGTACTTCTTTTACATTTGTAATAGATCTTAAAAATGATTATTTTGCTTTTTTTTAACACAATTTTATTTAACTTGTCCTGTTTCATGTTTATTGTGAATTCAATTTTCTACTCGTTTTTTTTTTTATCTCACAAGAGTTTTGAAATTTTATATTCTGGCATACGTTTACGAATTTTACGTTTACACTTACGTTCTGCCCATAGCAATACATTGTTTTAAAATTTCCATAATTTAATTAATCTAATTAAATTTGTTTTCTTATGAGAGGCAGCACAGAGCTATGGAATTGAGAGAAAAATTGATTTCAAAATCCCTAATACTTATTACAATGAATTATGAATTAAGGATGTAAATTATAAAATGATAATAATAACAATAATATAAACTATTTTCAAGTTCATTGGTAAAAGTGTTTCAAAAAATTATTTTGCAAAATTTAGGAAAATTTGGGGGGGGGGGCATTAAGTTTTTCTTACTAGATTAATGCTCTTTCTTAAAACTATATGAAGAATACTTTTGAAGAGAACCTTGTAACTAACTCAGTTCAGATGAGGAGAGTGATATTCGAACCGGCAACAGACACTCTAATATTCCATATAACACAAATTTTAGACCATTTGACTCCCGTTAGCAAATTTTGCCTGCATCAGGCCGCCATGGATAGTGGATCACTAGTAAAATCATGTCTCAATCCTTCCATAAGGTTATCCTGAAGAAAAGATTAATAGAGGTTCACCATGGCCATACTCACTGAGTAAAGATGAAATTTCGTTTAGTTCTTGTTTAAGAGCTTTCCTAATGATAATAATGTGTTTCATAATGTACTTACGAATATGTACTAATGTAAGCATAAAATGCATGAAAAAATAAAGTATTAAGTTATTTGACAAAATATTTCATCGGTGAATAATGCATTGAATTTTCTGAAGGGGATGGAGGGAAAGATAATCTCTTAACCAGTTATCTAGTATATTACGTTAGAGCTCAGAACTTAAGTAGATCAATCGCCACTTTAAGCTAAGCTAATGTGTTTTCTATCAAAACTCATAATGGATCCAAGCAGTTTTAGTTGTCTCATATTATATAGCATACTTTTCAAATGATTTATTTTTAATTTTTAGAAATGACTTTTTGGATGCATGGAAAATTATGATTTCGCCTAAGCCCTTTATATTTATTTAATTATTTTTAATGATGAAATTTTTATTTATAAGATTACCGAGTGAATGTGTATCTGTCTGTTAGCCCTCTACGGGTAGAATATTACATTTAAAGCTATCAAGTTTGTCACAGATATAATTTGGAGATTGGAATGGTTTTTTCGGAATTTTAACTTAATCTTTATTAGTATTTCAGCAAAATTTTTGCGTTTTTGGAGATAAATTTCGAAAATATTACTGCAAGTGAATACTTTTTACATCACCATAAGCTTCAATACATGCATATTTCAATGCTACCAGTTCTATAGCCTTCTAATTTTTAACCTTAATTTTTTCAAAATTATGCATAAATTGCAATAATATTTATTATTGTTACAATCAGTTATGCTTTTAAGTAACAACTAAGATTACAAATATAATCCAATATGCTAAAAGATATTATAAAAAGATAAAAACAAAGAAATACTGTCCACTCTTTAATTTTTTTAATCGGTATCATTCAGTCCATTTAGTTTTCATTTAGACACGCTCACACAAAACACACACACAACAAAAATCATCAAAAAACCCACTACTTCATATAAATACTGAAATCTAGTACGTTTTTACAAGAAAAACAGGAAAATGTAAAGACTATGTTTTAAAAAAATATGTTGTTAGATGCTAAATATAGTACCAGTTACTTTTTTTCATGTAGTTGTGACATCTTATTTATCGACTTCATTAGACTATACACTGGACTGGAGTAAGGTTACTAAAATAAAAAGGGTTAAATGTTTAAAGGGCTGCTGGTATCGAATGAAAGTGATTCATTATTCTTCAAATATCGGTTTTCTAAAATTTTTAGTTATTTATATGGATAGATAAAGAAATCATACTTATTTATTATAATCATATGAGTATTAATGTATGTCAAGTAAACAATAACAATAACCAATCTTGGAAAACCTTTAATTTCCTTTTTCGACGAAATTCTCTTCCTTGAATTTTGAAACTTGGCGATAAATCAGAACTAATTTAAATAACTAATAATTGATAAAAAGATTGAAACTCGGAAAAGTTTCCGTAAACAGAAAAAGAATGTAAACAAATTCAATAATGGGAGTATTGCTTCCTATGATAAGAGCAATGCGAAAATTTGATTCCTTTTCGTATAATAATAGTTTTATTTATTTGATAAAATCGCGGTTCCAGATCTAGATTCTTAACATGATCTGCTCTTTTTCTGCTCAGATGTAAGAAAGTTAGAATCTTCCCTCCAGCAGTTTATTGAGGACTGAAAAAAAAAAATTGTCTTCGACCCCTTTCATTACTGTACTTCAATTTGATTTGAAACAAAAAGTAAGAAAAATTCGAAAAAATATCCCCATTTCAAAACCCAGCCGTCTGTATCTTCTTTATCACATAGTAGAGTGACTTGCTTTAGCAACTTTGATAAAAAGGGACACAATTTTGCAACTAGTCAGTCGAGGGGAAATTTTTAAGCGAGGAGTTTTAAAGGAAGGGGAAAAAACGCATTTTCTGTTTCTGTGGAGCGAAAATTGCTTCGCGAAAAAGACAAAAAAAAGGAGGGAAGGAGAGTCGGCATGGGAGGGAAAAAAAAGTAAAATTTTTCTAAGTAAAGAAAGAAAAGAATAAGATAGAAAAGAGCAGAAAAGAAGGGACCACCGAATATCCGAGTTTTGAGCTTATCAGAGCGAAAGGATGAAGGGAAGGGAGGAGTCGGGGGTGGCTGCAGCCAATCAAATTCGCTATACCACGTAACTCTCTCTGCCTACTCGTCTTGAAAAATCTGGAGCGGACCGGGAACAGAGCTCTCCCAACATATATCTGGGCCACTAAATTCAGTTTTCAATGGATGCAAAATCTACGAAATGAGCGCAATTCGTAATAATCAATTATAAAAGTTTATACACTGAAAAAAACAGTGAAATGTTATGAAATATATTAAAATATGCTTATTTTTTTAAATCTTTTGAAATCGGTTTCTAAAAATGCTAATAAATAATATTTATTGGGTTGTTCGGAAAGTCATTTCGTTTTTTTTTTTTTGTCAAAATGAAAAGAAATTTTAGTTTAATGAATAAATTATTTATTAAATTATAAAATTGCCATTCTGGTCTAATACCTGTTGCCATATTTTTGGTAATAACATGATTACACGCTCATAAAAGTTTTGGTCTTTGATGTAAAAAAAAACTGATCGAGGTGGTTTTTGGCCTCCTCATTTGAAGGAAAAATTTTGCAAATCAGTTCTGGTACTGATGTACTGTTAACACATCTTCTCCACACATATTGGCTAATTTATTTCTGGCCTGAACAGCATTTTTACCTTTTATAGCAAAAAAGAAAAAAATGACGAAAATGCTGTTTATTGCTCTCCATATTTAAAAGGGCACCATCCAAAAACTACTGCGAAGAATCAGCTGCACTTTTTCACACTCAAGCCTTGCTATATCAGCTCTTAAAACATAAAATGATTTTGCGGTTTAAGTATGAAATTGGGTGCGAAAAATGCAATTAAATCCTTTGTCAGGAAAAAACGAAATTACTTTCCGAACAACCTAATATTTTAATTTACATTTTTTCCTGAAGACGTATTTTTAAAACTCTCATAAATATATTGGAGTTTATTCAAAATAAACCTGAATAGTGTGGGACTAGAGGCCTCTAATATAATATTTCCCAAATGTTTGTTCGTATCAACATAAACATGATGCCATCGAAAATATGTCTGAAGAAACAAATTTATAATATTAATGAATAAATAAATATTAAAATTCTTTGTAAGCAGAATTCATTTGAATTAATTGTTATTCATTTGATTCAAATTTAAGTAGATATCAAATTCCAATTTTCTTGCATATTCGAAAGGAAATATTTACCATGATGTAGATACATAGAAATTAAATGCATATTTCAGTAAAGTTTGTTCCAAGTATATGCATTATATGTATTTTAATTGATTTTTCATACAAAAATTTTATATCAAATCAAGATGGGCTTACCATTTTCGTTTGCTTAGATTATTTTTTCATTTGAACTTTAAAATAAGTTTTTTTATTAAATAGAATAATTTCTTTACTCTCAAAATATTGAGAGTCATGCATTTTTTAATAGATAATTTTCAGTAGGATTTCATAAGCAGGATGTATATTGATATGGCTGAAGTAAAAAAAAGTCTAAGCTATTGAATTATCGAATAGATAAAGGAAAATCTCACCAAATTAATTTTTGAATCGCTGAAAGAGGGAACAATATTACAGAAAAACTAATAAAAAGTTGTGCTAAGATATTATTAAAAGAATATTATTAAAATATAATATTGTTTTAATATTATTAAAACCAATATATTAAAGCAGATTTGTAAGGAGAAAGCAAAACTAATCTGAAATAATTTTATTTTTATTATTAAAATTTATATTTGGTGCATACATAAATTACTAAGAGAAAAAAAAGCCTAATTTATTAGAAAATGTTTAAGAAAAAATTCACTCCCATGCGAATGCCAGATGGAAAAAGCTAAAACTAGATTAGCAACAACAGCTTAAAACATAATAAATACTGTTAGACTACATCCGGCCAAATAATAGAGGTTATTGGGGGAGGGGAGAAATGTTTCCACTCCAAGCAACATCTCCCTCTAGCGGGAGGAAAATGCAACTTTCAAAACTTCCGGGGAAATATTTTTCACAATTAATGCGCAATACAATTTCCAATTTACTTTATTAAAGCCCAATTGTATAAATTAAATATGATGGTAAGCAATAACAATTTCAGTATTAAATAAAATCTGATAGATAATGAAAAAGAAATTTAAATAAATGATGAAATAAATTTCATAGTTTTGAAATATCTTAAAGACAGGTAATGGCTTTGGTTTCATTTAGAAATATAAAAGATATTTGAGATATCGAGCCAGTATATTTTTGGTATAATTTTAAGTATATTAAATAATACCATAAACAAAGCAACTGCATATTTATTACTCAGCTTAGAGTTACATTTTATTTATCTATTATTTTGATTTATAATTAATTTATGTTTGGGGAAGGAATGATAAATCCTATTTAAATTACTCTTACTTGGTGTTTTGCTTTTAAACGTAATAAGGAGTCATCGCCTTGAAATATATTTAATATGTTTCGTAATCCAAATATTTATATGGTTTTTTTTAATATACCTTTTAATAGATTCAATATTTTTTAATCTATTCTTATTACACTATCCAAAACTAACATCATCAGCAATCAGTTTTCATATTAAGTAAAAGATTAAAACTTCAGCTCAAAGAAAGTACTCAAAAAGTACTTCTTAACTTCTGCTCAGAGTGCTCTTTTGAAAGAAGATGGGAAAAAAATTCCTATTTATTTATGATCCGAATTTTGAAGGTAAATAAACGCCGTAATTATACAATGGACATAAACAGAAAAAATCAAATCTCAATTAATACAACTAAAAAAGTACTCAACTAAGCTTTTTATTTTGCAGAAAATTCATCAAGTATTTTGGTTTAACAATATTCTCCCAATATCATGAAAATATTAGGAGATAAATTTAATCGCGGAGCTCAAAGACAGGTATTCAGCAGCTTTTCAATAGCAATATTCAAAAGAGAAAGGTAACTAATTTTATAAATGCACTTTACAATGATCGATTCTAATGACAGTTTTTTTAAACTCTCTTTCATAAAATATTTTGATATTGGAAATCCCTTTAACTATATGTTTATTTCATTTATTTATTTTTGAATAAATCCACTGAATGAATTCTGTCGTTGGTTTTTAGTAAACACTTTGCGTGGATTCCGTTGCAGGTTTTTTTTACCCGCTCTAAACAATCAATATTTGACACACACACACACACACACACACACACACACACACACACACACACACACAAAAAAAAGAGTCAGAGAAAAATAAAAAATTTAAAACAAGTTTGAAAAATGTATTGCGGGACCCTTTTGTGACACTTTATGCATTCATCCGCCATTTATTAAATAGGATTAAAATAAAAACATTAAATAATTTTACAGTAATTCAATCCAAGGAAGAAGGCCAAAGGCTAAAAAAGGTTATTAATTAATTATCTATCTTAACGAGTTTATTAAACCAACAATTTAAATTTATTGCCCATATTTCTTTATTTCTATCTGTGCAAAGTTTTGTTAAAAGACTTTTATTTCTATTTTTTAAATATTTTTGGAGATGATAGTTTATATCTTATATCATAGATGAAATGAATTTTTAAAAATTTAATGCAGTATCAGCTATGCAAACTTACTTTTATTTACACACTTAATCATACAAAATTATATTTATATATGTGTAAATTATCACTATCAAATAGATTTTGCTTGATTAACGTCGTTTTTCGAAACTATAAGAATATCTTTAAAATTCCGATCTAGATGGAAATAGTGGAGACATAAATGGGCGAACACCCATTCAGTAAACTTTCAAACCACAACAACATGATGGCGTTTCACCCCTGATAGTAACCGTAACTTTTGCCAGATTCAGCAAAATATTGAAAGTTTGTGGTGCCTTTGGGAGAATAAGAAATCACACTGAAATCTCTCCAGTATCATGCAATAGATATATAGCAAGCGGAAAATGGTTTTGTTTTTCGCCTGGTCGTCATCTTTAGCTTTAACAGACATAAATACATTATTATTTTATCTCCTAGAGACTTGGAACTTGAAAATCTGCGTTTTCCTTTTCTCTCAGCCATTACGGTATTAACTGAGAGCAAATGCACGAAATATCTTTGATGGATTTGGGTCTTGAACCGGTGATTCTTTGATTTCGAAGTCACGAATCTTTCACCAGGTCAGTGTAATTGTTAATAATAAATTCAAGCATTTGAAACTGAAATATATATATATATATAGTATTAAGAATCGAATCTATAGTTGTTTATTGAGGGAAGTCTATTTATTGCGATTTTCATAAAAGAAAGTTGAAAATTTTCTCTCTTTCCTTTTATAAAATAGCTTGGTGCAGTACTAAATTGTAAACAGTGATTCCCAATGTTTGTGACAACATCCATTGATTATTACCACATTTTTCCACAAAAAAATCAGTTTAATGGGAAACAATTTGAAAGGAATATAATTTTATTTTTATTATTTTGTTTGGACAGAAATTTTTAGCAAGTCGCTTTGTACTGAATCTGAAAAGATTTTCAAGTTCTAAAATAAATGTTCTCCTAGAGTACAAAATGATTCGTAAAAAGAAATGTTTGTGCATTTTTTTTTTCAAGCTCTGCATTAGAAAAAAAGGTGTTTTTTAAAAAAAAAACTGACTAAAGTTTTTTTTTTTTTTTTTTTTTTTTTTGACAGATTGACCATTGATTTATAAACAGTCATGGAAAAAGTTAAGTTTAGCTTTGTTTCTTCGTTAGTTAATTTTTTTTATTAAAAATGGTTTCAATTTTAAAAAGAGTAATAAAAATCTTGTCAGATTCAGGCTAAATTCAGAATCAGATACCGATACTTAGACATTTGTAAGCTTATTGCATTGGTAATGTTCATGATTTTTTGACTTTTTCTCTGTAATTGAGAATCAAGATTTGAGGAGGGTAATTGTAATAAATCGCCAAGAGCCAGCCTTAAGCCAGGAGCTTTTCAAGAGGCGTAGAAATACTTATACCAGCATGTTGTTGATGTAATATCTAATTAGAGAGTAGTGTTGCTTCATTTGTAAACCACATTAGCAATCCGAAAGGATGATCTTTGAAAATAACTTTTAGATCTCAATATTTTTTGGTCGATCCTCCGTTTAAAAACATCTAATTTACATAAAAACGCTGATGCTGACAAAAATCAAATTGAAAAAACAAAATGAATTATGGGTAGTTTACTATTTTTCCTTTGCTACTGATATTAGAATTTCTCATTATCTCCCTTTCCCATAGTTTCCAAATATTTTTATTATTTATATTTTCTGATGATTAAATGAAATCGTTATTACTATTATCAACTAAAAAAATGTTTCTAATAAATTAAACGAATTTACTAAATTTGCATGTATTTCACTTTTTCTTCCTTTTAATGTTCATGTATAGATTATTAAAAAAAAGACCAAGTTTTAGGGAAAATGTATGTGACTCTTTGTGCACCCTTAAATGCATTTAGAAATGCATACATTTCTTCTCGTGAGTTCATGTTTGGTTAATTAAAGATACACTGATTGCCCTACAAAACCATACACATTTTCAATAATATTATATAAATAAATAACATATATTAAAGTTTCATAATTTAATTTTCTAGGCAAATTCGTACAATATTGTCCGCTATAAAGTATTTCATTATTCTGTTTCATTAATATGATAATAATGAAAGATACGACACTGAAATTAATACGATAAATTTATTTTATTTTTTGCAATCCAATTTTAAAATCAAAATGATAATTTTAATAAATAATAGGCCATTCAATTGTCATAAATACAGACACTCAGGAACTAATACCCCTCCTTTGATAGTGAAACAGAATGGAAACCTCAAAATTGAATGAGCTGGATAGTTTATCAGCGGGAGTTTTAATTGGACTTAGTTTCTGTGAGAAAAGCTTAGCTAATGGAGCTTTCCTGAAGCCACTAGTCATGCTTTTCTCATACATTCACATAGAGTTTAAGAAGAAAAATCCTCTAGAAAATGTCAAAAAAATAAACCTCTTGCAAAAAACCATGCATAATTACTATAGTAGAATTTCAATGAAGAAATGGTATAGGTAGAATTGAACATCCCCTTAACTCACCGTATTTTGATGAATTTTTGGAGGTGGAAGGGCACATAAAATATATTATTAACAGTTGAAAACCAATTACAATGAACGAAGTAAGAGAACATTCAGATAGAATAAGACTGGAAAGCCAATTTGAATCATTGACGTCTCTTGCACTTCCAACAGCTAGCGAATTTGCCTGTATTATCTGCGCATCAGCAGTACAAGATAAAATGCTACATGCATACAAATTAATTTGGGTTCGTGAACATTATTTCATAAAAAATCGGTATACAATATTACACGTTCAAACCGTGTGTAATTTTGTAAGCTTTATACTATTATATTAAAGCAAAAAATAAACAAATAATAGTTTAAATACAGAATAAGCAAAAATATTACTAATCATGGCTAAATGCGTATTAAAAATTTGGCAAAATTATTCAACAAAACAAAAACATTAGGATAGTTCAAAAAAAATTTCAAAAATGTGATTTATCTTAGCAACGGTTAAACTCACCAAAGGCCAACGACTAACCGAGCTGTTCCGAATTTTCTTTATCAACAGCAAAATATAGTTCGGAAATAAAGGTAGATCCTACTTTCGCTTTTTACTGTTTACAAGTTTTCTATTTGTTCCTTACCTTTTAAAAAACGAAATAAGAGAAATAAAGCAAAATCCTGAGGGATTTTTTAAAATGCAACGAGCTCAGTGTCCGTAAAAATCGTATTGAAGCAAGAGAAGGGGGGAAAAAAAGAAAGAAAAAGTCAGCAAACCAGCCAGCAATTTGGTTTTATCTTATTTCACTGTTGCCCGAGGATTCAGATGATTCTGTCATCCACAGCTAGTATGGAAAAGAGCAAGTCGGGTGGGAAAGGGGTGCCGTCCCCGTTGTCTAATGGAAGGAATGGAACCCTCCCTATCCAGTCACCTGCAACTGTTAGAAATATAATTGATGCATCTCGAGCTTCTTCATATAGTTTTCTTTCCCCTCCGAACTTCAAATCCTACCCTTTAGTCTTTCGGTACGTTAAAATTATTCTTTCAGTTCTGCCATTAAGCACATTTATGCATAGAATCTCTTTTTTTCCCCTTTCTTTTTCGAATTTTGTTTATTTATATGTCTTAACATCGCGTCTCTTCCAGAGATGTCCTCCTCCCACCCCCACCAGTATCATTTTTCTCAAATTTCTTTTTCCGTTTAAATTTATTTAAGCATTTCGACTCCGGATGCAGAATGCTTAAGTACTGATCTCTAAAAAAATTGCTGTATGATTTAACACTCTCAGTTTCTCTTTTCCCTTCTTTAATATATATGGAGTTTTTTTTTTTATTATTTTTTTTTTCTTTCAATGAAAACGGCCTTTATTTGATGATCATTTTAAAGATATTTTTTCCCCTCATTTCGACGATTCATGCTTTCTCTCATTCTCGGAGTAATATGGAACGGGACATTGTAGTGTATAAATAATAATAAAGGGGGAGAAGTAAAAATCCTGATGGAAGTTCTTGAATTGTCGAAGAAAATTCCCTAGTAATTCATATCCGGCAAACATTTTTTTCCCTTCTCCTTTTTAGGATTTGGAAAAGGACTGAAAATTCAAAAATGGAAAAGCCCGAAAAAAATTTGTTCAAAGTGCCTTTAGTAGACTGAATTATGAAAGAAATATATTACTCTTCTGGAAAAGGATTTTCTTTGAGATTCGTTACACATTTCTATTTTGTAACGAGAATGAAATGAATATTTGGATAAACTGTAATATGGAACTTTATTTTCCTGGTTTATCTCTTCTTTTTTCAGTGTTCTCAATGAGAAAGGTCTCCGGTATCCCTTGAAGAATAATTAAGAGATATCACAGTATTATAATAAAATACAAATGTTTGCTTTGATGTTAATATCTGCTTACCGATGATGAATTCAGATTTCGTGCGGCATGATCGGCTGATGACCAAGCATGATTAAATCCAAGGAACATTTTGAAGAATTTAATTGAAAATGTTTAAGACTTGTCGTATTAAATAAAATTTGAAAAAACTACCTGGCAACCGAATGTAGGTTATGGACACAGCAAATTTAAAGCAATGTGTACCACAACGATCCCGTCTTTAAACCGTGCTTTTTTAACCCCATGCACTCTTGCGTTGGCTCTCATTCACCATTCAAGACAGTGCAACATTTTGAACTTTTATTATTTAATTTTTATTGTTAAGAAAGTAAGTAAGAGAGTAGTAAGAAGGTGCAAATTAATTAAATAGAATAATTAAACTTAAAGCAATTATACATATTTATTTTTAGAACAATAAACGTCCTTGTATTAGGTGAGTAATTATGCATTGAATTACTCATCTGAGTGCAAAGGCTCAAAATAAAACCTTTACATCTTTTTAATAAAAAGACTTCTTTTTTATCGAATGATCTCATCACCAATGAAAAAAACCCAAGATAAACATAAGTTTGCATTACAAATATACAAGATGGTAAGTATTTCAGTGATACCATTATAAATATACCAGGTAAATGTAATTTAACATTCCTCTGTACTATACAATGTTGAATTCTGACCTTTTGCAAACCTGTTAGGAAGATTTGATTTTAGTTATATTAATTTCGCATTATGAAATTAAGGAGGATTAAATAGGGAGAAACGCATAAATTTTAAACTTCAATCAGTTACCTTGGTAGGTATTTCCACGCTAAACTTCTGCACTCCACCATTAGGGAACACTTGATGAATGTAAAGACAAACAACAAATGTAATGGGCCCATATAAGTGGCTGATTTTTAGGAAAATTGATTATTGCATTCTCTATACTCTGGTTTAGAAATCAAGTCTTTAGCACCAGGCAACAGTTGAAGATATATTAGGAAGACTATACATTAAAGATGAGGGATTAGAAGAAAAAAAATTCCATGTTTTGAAAATTTAAATGGTAATATGAAATTTGAAAATATACTAAACAGTAAAAACTTCCTTCATGTAAAGAAATAACTGAAAAAAACTATTATAATTAATAAATATTTCAGGGACCAAATTTGAAAATCGTATTTAGACTTTATATCAATATTGTTTTCTATCAGTGAATGAAAAAAAAAAAAAAAAATGAAAAAAAAGTGAAAATTATTTTCGGAATCTTAAAATATTGTTTAAAATTTTTATTTGAAATAAACTGCTGATAAGCGTTGCAACGCATTATTTTTTTCTCGTACATAATGACATAACGTTGTTCTTAAATTGAATATTCACTACCATCACCTTTGTTGATATATCTAAAAGAATGATTTTAAATTTTCAGTACTTACAGCAACAATATAAGGCACATGAAATTTGATTGAACTTATGATTGCTAGATTTTTATAAAATTATTATATTTATTTTTATAAACCCTTTAATCATTATTAAAGCGTTTTAAAATGTCTTATTTATGAAACAAACATATTTTATTATATATATATTTACTTTCAGGTCTCTTTTCCCTGCAATTTCCTCGCCAAAGACTGTTTGATCAGCTTCAGCCATAATTTGAATGCTGTGATTGATTTTTGTGATTTTGTAATGAAAATTTGTGAGGAAAAAAAAAGCTTTAAAAAATTTACTACTATGTTAATATTTTTATTAAGATTCTGATAAGCATTTTACCTACAAAATCTGTAAAATAAAAGATGATATACTTTTTGTAATTTTTTTATTCTTTATTAATGACAATTTATCTGATAATGCCTAATTTTGTCATAGCACTGAAAGATGACAGATTTTTTAATAATACCGCTGGTTAGAGCTATAGGTTTTCTTTCAAACATAAAATAGCAGATAATGTTTTAAAATTAATATTCACATTAGGGTGATTATGAATTGATGTTAAACTTCAGTATAATACAAACAGTACTTTATTTTTGATGAAAATAAAATTGTGAAAGTAATCTGAAATTTTGTTTGAAGTTCTAGAAAATGAGAAATAGATATTACACTAACAACTTTCTGGTATTTCTCTGAATGATTTCCTACATTAGAAGTACAAATTTTGTAATATCATGTTTAAATTAGTTGTCTGAAAAATTCAAAACCTTCATAAATTTTATTCTTTTAAGAATTTTTAATTATTTTTAAAATTTTAAATTATTTAAAAATGAATTTAAAATAAATGTAATGAAATCTTCTCCCTTTATTAGCTAAAATTATGAGTTAAAAATATTTCCTTGAAATGCGGTTTTATACAAATTTTAATTTAATTATAAAATTTATGAGCATCCATATTTTTTTCATATTTCCTCTTTAAAAATTACCTGAAAAATTTAAATGATTCTTCTAAGTAAGTCTGTTTCAATAAAATGATTGATATAAAAAATGAGTGCCAATCAATACAATAATCAGAGGAAAAACTACCCAATTTTTTAGCAGTTGTGGAAAACAGAATATTGCCAAAGATGGGAATATCTTGCTAAATTGGTCCATATTGGAATAGGATAATATTCACTTATAGTTACTGTCATGATTCTTTATTTAAAACCAATAACGGATTTAAGTGCTTTTTTTTTTATTCCGGTATGATACAGAAGTAGGAGATAACTCACAACACAAACATTTTACAACAGTTCAATAACTTGATATATTTATGGGAGCAAATTTTCAAAACGTCTAATAGCCTCTTTGAAAATTTTGAAACGATGATATTTATTTAGTTGTATGTGTGAAACTTGACAGGAAAGTTTTATAAATTTATTTGTCCTCGACTTAATATAATAACTTTTGAGAAATAATGTATCCGAGAGAGAAAATTGAGAAGAAATAAAAAAAAAAAGATTTGCACTGCTGAATTTTTTAGAAGCTGTCGGATAAGATCTTTACCTTGAAGAAATTCTATTTGCTTCTCATTCGCTCAAGCAATATTACTCACCGCTGAAAAAAAAGATAAAATACATGAAGTCATCAGAAAGCAAAATAAGTGACGGAATCGCATCTTTAGATAAATCGTCGGCGGGGATGAAATAAAGTGCACAACAAAAAAGAAGATAAAAAGCAAACCGAAAAGATATATCGACCAGAAAATATGCAGATGCAAGAGTAGCCCCCTCCACCATTCGATATTCTTTCCTAACTGAAACTTAGTCCAATCTGTATGTGAGGGGGGGGGCAGCAAATACCAATACATAATTCGATATTTGCATTCTTTTCCGTTCTGGCATTCCTCTTTCTTTGGGTGTTACATTAGTGTTATAGATAGAATAGAAAGCGGCTTGAAACTGTATGCATATTGGAATCCTGCCGAAACTCTGACTGATCGTTAGAAGCGAGGGAAATAATACCTTGACTGAAGCTTTTGAACTTGCAAGTTCGAGCTGATATTGCATTTCGCTATTTCTAATAACGCACACATGGAAGGAAATTCGAAAAGTTGATTGATTGTTCCCGGTTACAATATGTATTTATCGTCAAAAATCAATACCTCCCCGCTTCTGACAAAGCTCCCTCCTCTCTGGACCCCTCCAGCCTCCTATTTCATCGACTAGCCGACGGTTAACGATGCCAGATTCCTAAACAGATAGTTTCCGTTCGGAGGTATGAGGATTGGGGTATGGAAGAGAAAAGTGAAACGGACTTTTCAAAAATTTCTGTCATTCCATGTTTTATTTAATTTCGAAACTCTATTCATTTTGTTTTGGCATTTTCTCTCTTTTGTTGCATTGTCTATTTGCGTTTTGGATGGGAAAAGTACGGAAATGCTAGTCTCCCTCTGTGTTGAAGGAATCGCCTTTATTGTTGTTCTCCAAAAGAAATATGTCGACTATACATTTAAGCAGTAATCAACTAGTTTCCCAAGTGATGATATTTCAAAAAGGACTTTTCGCAGTGCACTCGGACTGTCCTTTGATAAGCATTTTTTTCCGCTACCAATTTGATGCGATCAGTAAATAGAAGCTTTAATATTAAAAATTACTTTTATAGTTTCAATTTTTAAAAAGTTTTATAATTCAGATTTTAGGGTTTCATGCACGTTCAACTAAATTAAGAAATGGGAAGAAATAGTGAATCCTATGCTATGTAGCAGTCGTTTTGAATAGCCTTTTTTCAATGCCAGCTTTTTACATCAAGTCTCCGTGAGTTTTTCTCATATATTATCATCCATTATTGTTATTCCATATATTATTAAAGGGAAAAATTGAGCGATCCTAATTTCTTTAAAGTACTGTAATAATTTTGAAATTGGAAACGAAATATTTTCAATTAAAAAAAGAATATATATATTATATTCATTCAGTTATTTACCAGTTTTAATGCAATGTTTTATATCAAGATAATTTTCTTAATAAATTTGTTTCCAAATTCAATAAAATTTGAAATAAATAGTTAATTAGAAAGTCTTAAGAACCACAATATTTTACACATTCCCTTTCGAGTTTGTGAACAACAGTTCTAGAAGACTTGGTTTATAGGAATCAATTAAAGAATTAAAGGTTGAAAATGATTTAATACTGAGGGGAAAAGAAAAGCTTAGATTTTACAAGATGATCCCTAAAGTCAAATATTGAGTGATCGTGATAGGAGAGACGTGAAATTAATTAATTTTATTTTTAATTTCAGCAACCCTTTGAAAGGTATAATTTTTTAGGTATGGCACTTAAAACATTTTTAACCAGCTAATTTACACCACAACAAACATTTCTTCTATTTTCTTTTACTGGAAGAAACTTTTTTGAATTTTGTGAACCATATCTTTACGACATTGTTTCAGAAACAATGCAATACAATAAAATTTGGATTAGACATTTTCATTAAGTTTAATATGAAAATGGAATAAAATAATTAAAAGCTCAAATTAATTCATAAACGTTATTTTTCCAAAATTTTATAAGCTTTATATTAGATAAATAAAGTTAAATTTTTCTGTGTCCCAAAAGAGATACCAAATAATCGAGTAAATACTGCAAATCGAGTAAATTTATGAAGTGTTATAAAGTAGCATTATTGAAATATTGTAAACCCTGAATGGCAAAATAAGGAAAATATTTTTGTTTCTTGTTAATCATTTTAGGACTCTTGGTGCACGCCTATTGCACCTTGTCTTTAAGCCGAACCTAACTACACTCATTATGAAGCTCCTACAGAATGAACGCAAAATAAAGATACATGATACCTGTAGACATGTAACTTTATATAATATATGCCAGTAATTTCTAAAATAACTAAAGCTCTAATATAAAATTAACTTACCCTCTTCAATTCTACACTTGATGTTTACGGATGTGAATGCCAGATCTCTTAAGATAATGATAATAAAAGATGATCTCCTTAGATAAAATAAGACAATGTTCATCAAACACTTGGTATTACAAAAGAAGCATAAAAAGGAATTATATTGATAATAAACAACATTTTATAGATTATTTTACCAAGATATTGGATTATATCACCAATTATTGCATTATATAACAGAAATTTATTTCTACAGCTTTCTTTGAGCTAAATTATTTTGAAAATGAAATGTAAAGGGCCTGCGATCTAGTGCACTTAAAAAAGGCCTCAAGATATTTCGACGATTTTTATTATTAATTTCAATACAAGAGTGACATTTCTTTAAGTTATCAGTCACGGAGAAAACATGGCATGCAATAAAAATTATAATCTCTTAAAATCAAATATCAAAAAGAAAAGAAAAAAAAATACAACTTAAAATATGTCGATTATGACTGTACTATCTTCATTACTACTTAATAAGTCAATTTAGCTTTCTAGTACATGTTAGCAAAAACAGTCTATAAGAATAATGTAGGGGTGAATTGAATCTGAAATAAGGATAAAACATCTTAATTGAATTAAATTTTCGTGAAAAGATAATATTATAAGAAAAATTTTAGAGCATTATATTTGAAAAATTATTTTAAATAAATCAGAGTCTACAGAAATTATTAAATTTCAACTTGTTTTGTTTTAAACGCAATCTCACTAGAGGATTACTTAAAAAATAAGTATATTAAGTATTTATATAAGTATTAGCTTATATTTTTCCCCTCAAAAAAAGTCATCCTACATTAAAGCGAGAACAAAACTTGAAGTATTTAGGTATTGAATAGGTGTGCTAATAAATAAATAAAAGAACGTTTATGTGCTAATAAATGTGCTAATAAATAAATAATTAGAACGTTTTTCACATTCAAAAAGAAAGTAGATGCAAGAGGAAAAAACAAATCAATGATTTAAAAAAATTAACTCTCTATTTAACAAAGAAAAAGGTTGATAATCGCAATGTTCTATCGCTTGTTTCCTTCATAGTGTGTTGAAAGCTCTAATATAGAATTATAAATGATTTTTTTGCCGGAGTTGGATTGGAATTATGAAACAAATTAATAAAATGAAGGAAGGAAGGCGTTATGATAATATGTTTCAGGATTCAATTCATTCAAATAATTGGAAGATGTCCAAAAGGAGAGAAAATAATATAAGAGCAGTTAGGGCTAAAGTTTTAATTTTAAAAATGGTAATTTTAATTATTGAAACATTTTTAATATTCTTTCTCTTAAATGTCATTCCGTGTATAATAATCAACATCACTTGATAAATAATGTTGAAAAGTAATAAAAAAAAATGTTGAAAAGTAATAAAAAAATTGTTGCATTCTTTTTATGTTCTCCTGAGCAATGCAAACTGTTGCCAGAAAAAATTTTATTAATTAATTTCATATTAAATGTAGAAAAGGCGTATCGGTTAAAAAAATCATTGTCACTTTTTTAACATAATTATTACATAAAAGACAAAATTTTTTGATTCTCATACTGAATTTATAAATAATGCGGCCTTTAGATTGTAAGGACAGTCTTAGCCGGTTGCTAATTAGCTTTGCACGAAGGCCAATTGTATCTCTTGATAGCATAAAAATTAGTATATTATCATTTCGCATTTAAAACAATGTAATCCCAGAGGTGATAAAAGACATTTTAACTATTATTATCCCATTTAAATGCCTAAGATATTGTTTACGTATTATTTGGACACAAAATCATTGCTGTTCGAAAATTAAATTCAAATTACTCTTCAAACCACAGGGAATGGACTTCACTAGACTTACAAACTCTCCAGTAAAGTACTTATTCCCATCCCCCACCCCATGCAAGGGAATTTTGGAATACTTCTGATAATATTTCAACTGCTCTTCAGATATGAGGAAATAAAAATAAAATTACATTTTAATGTTCCGTTTTTCAAAATAACCAAAAATTGGAAACTTAGAACTAGGCATATTTACTATGGAAGTATTTTTGAATATTTTGTGTAAAAAAGTAATTTAACAAAAAGAAATTTTAAAAAAAACTTAGACAGCTTCTAATATATAAGATGGAAATCTATTCTCCAACACTTAAACATTTGTTAGCATTTTGTAAATTAAATAATATACAGTAATGGATTTTGAAACAACAAAATCCCTTTCCATTCTTCTACTAATAGTTTAACAATTCTTATAAAATATTGCCTTTTTAACAGTTAATGTTCAGTATTTTCCCCTTCTTTCTTTTTTAAACACTTTCACGTAAGAGTGAAAAAAAGATGCATTGGAATTCAATAAATATCCTAGCTAAGGAAGAAAGGGTTTTTGTCGATAAAATCATTTCCAACAGTTCTCACAGTTATTTTTATTCCTTCTCCGAGACTGTAATTAAAAACTTCAAAAAATATTCACATGACTTTATATAGCTTGGAAAAAAACATTCATTTTCATTGATATATAGTATTATAGTATTGTTTCATTGATGTATAGTATTTTCATATTAAAGACAACAAGCATTTTAATAACTTAGATTATTTAAATTTGCAAAAAAAACATTTTACAGATTTCTCAAAGTTGAGGGTGAAATATGTTGCATTTTATGAATATTAAGGCCGATTGTTTAAAATCAAAAATTCTATTCTATTTAGAAAGAATTAATCGTTGAAACAACGTTTTTCATTTTAATATTAAACGTTTTCATGATAATATTAAAAGTACGCTACGATTTGAATTGTAAGCGTAATATCTTTTACCATTTCATCGTCAGACAGTCATATAGTTTACTGAAATGAATTGTTCATTAGTTTATATTATAACAGAATTAAAACAACATAAATCAATTTAATAATTCTAAAATTTAGGTACGAAAAATAATTGAATATTATTTTTCATTTCTTGACAATATTAGTAATAGTTTTTACCTGCGATTTAAATTTTATAACTTAATAAATTTTTCCGTTTCATCTTCAGACGTTCATATTGTTTTCTGAAATGAACTGTTAATTAATTTATATTATAAATGAATTAAAAATTTTCAGGAACATAATTGTATTAGTAATTCTAAAACGTAAGAAAATTGCTGTTAATTCGTTAAAATTTTGAAGCTTAATGCAAATTTTAAGGGAAAAACTTTCTTTTAAGATAATACGTTTTGTTCATGGTTACTTTTCGTATTTATTTATATAATTAGATAACGCAAAACAAAAAAGAAAGGAAATAGCAACTCGTTTAATTTTATTATTTCACCATAAAATAGAAGTAAATTTAAATAGTGCAGCGTAACACGATTAAATAGGTTTATTTTTCGTTGAATGATTGAACTTTTAGTTTATGCTTTAAAACTATCATCTTTTTAATAATTCCGCCATTTTTATTTACTTTTTAGCATTACTTTTATATTTTTATGGATTTCTGTCTTATTTCTATTTCCCGTCAACTGTAACTAAAAGACAAATTAGTTGCTTAAATATAGCTTTTATTTAATGACATATATAAAAAAAAATAACGTTACAGTTATAAATATGTAATTTGTTCTTTCATGGAGAAAGAAATTTTTAAATTTTGTTGCAACCCAAGAAAAATAAAGCATTTTAAGCTAACTCTTCATTTAACCCAAATTTCATACAAAATTACCACTTGACCCAATTCCCAGGCTTAAAGAAGAACTGTATAAAATCATGTTCTAAATATGGGTATTCTAAATTGTCTAGCCAGTCACACAAATATGCAAAAAACACCGAAATTAGAGAGTTTTTTAAATATAAATTCATCGAAGGAAAGAAACTAAAACAAAGTTTTGAGAGCTAAAATAAGTCATTATAGGAAATATTATATATCAGCCATAATAAAATAAAATAAAATATTTTCATTACTGAATAAATAATGCTACTGCCGTTACGTTAAAAAAATTACAGAATTAGCATTTATGTTGATACATGAGGTTCATAGAAATTGAAAGGAATTTAAACGTGTAGAACATTTATTATTATAAAATTACGGAATAAATTTGAATAACTTATTTGCATGAATGTTATTACCTTACGTATGGAACATTTCTACAGTGTTATTACTAAGAGAATAAAATAACTCTGGAAAAAAAAAGATGAGATTATAAAAAATATGATAATAAAATCAAAGTTATAAAAGCTGAGCTATTGTGTGGTGCTTATGAAAATTATTAATTGAAAAACGAAAGCATATTCAGACACATTTCATGTAAAATGCGTCTGACAAGGCCTTTTCAAAGAGTGAATAAATATGCTACAAAAAGAAGAAACAAGATACTTAAGATCTAAGCAGAAACATATAATTATGCTCAATCAATCAGATTGTCTGATATTTAGATTTTTTTCCCAGCAAAAATTGTAATATTCTTAACAGGATGTTAAAGAAAGTGATACTTTGTATATCATATAATGTAGCAGTTTTTGTTTTAAAGCATTTTTTTTTTTTACACACAGAACTACAGAACTTTTTTTCTCTATAATTTCTGATTAAAAATACACAGAAGTAAAATTAGTTTTTAAATTTTTCTGAAATTTAAAATTTCTGTCACTGACTTTTTTTATGTGTAGAATTTATTAGTTATAAAGCAATGAAAAGTCATTTACTTGGTATATTAAATATTTAAGTCTGGTAAAAAACTATATCAAAAAATTATTAGTATATTATTTACTCAATGATAGTTGAAATTTGAGAGTTTAAAAAGCTTTTTTTACAGATTTAAAGACATCGAATTAAATTATAAATAAAATATTATAAAGATGGTAGGACCTTAATCAGTAGTAAGAGCTGGATAATAACAAGCAATAATCATAAAAAATGATAAATAATACTGGGAAGTTTTCTCTTAAAATTTTTCAAATATTGTGATTATTATTATTTTAGAGAGAAAGCAATTATGGAATAGTTTTTAAATTATTGATAGTTAACATCTATTCAAAGTATATGGAATGACTACTATTTATTCTATTCAATTTTTAATGTGTATTTATTGATAAGGATTTACACTCACAAAAAATCATTGTTTATTTAATTTTAGGATTATGTAAACAAATACTATGCAATGAAATTTCAAACCCTTATTAAGAATTAAAAATTCCACTTTTCCTACACACACACAAAGATAATGCATTTTTGAAAGAAAAAAAAATCAGCAGTGAATGAGGCATGCTAGAATATAAATAAACAAGAAAGACTTCTTTGAAACACCGGGCTAAACTAAGCCTAATTGGCGGAAGTCGTGTGACGAAAACCGGGTTGAGAAAATTTCAGGTAAATGGTCAGTGGCGAAAGACAGCTGTAGCTCACACAATGGTTCAAGTGATCATTTGCAACAGCTTCTTTAAGAAAGTGGGGGAGGAAAGAAGGTGAAAGAAAACTTTCTTTGCTTACCACGGCTTGTGAGCTTTCTGACTGCGACCGCCATCTTGTGATGAGGTTGGGAGAGAACAGGAGCCAGTCAAAAAGAGGGAAGAAGATGTCAGTAGGGGGGAGGCAGGTTTAATCAGATACTGGCAGAAATAGTTATTCAGGTTGCAAATGGAATGAAATAGTCCACTGGATAAGGATATCTGAACAGCATGAAATCTGGATAATAATATTGTTTGGTAAAAAGCTTTAAGTAAAAGCTTTAAAAGCTAAAAGCTAAGAAGGAAATGCTTTATAAACATTTTTAATCCATATATATATTTAAATTTTATAGAGGAATTTGCTACTTATTACCTGAATACTTACATTTAGCAATTGATACAATTTTTAAATTTATTTTTAGAAATGATAGGTATGGTACACAAAATAAAAAAGTTGTAAAATGATTTTCACCATTTATAGTGAAAGAAATGAAAAGCAAGAAATGTGTTATTTTGGTGTTTCATACTTCTAAAATGTTCTTTGTTTCACACAAGCTATTCCATTTCAATCATATAGTGCATGCACACACAAAAATGAATATTCATAAATAGAAAGGGAGCTTTCTGAGGTTACATAGATACCTTGAGTTAACAAGAAACTTCTTGAGGTTTCCAATGTATGAGAAATTCTGCGAAGTATTTCTTGAAACCACAGCGTCATTTATTTTGTACGGTAGTTTGGGAATTTATATTGCTTCAGTTACTACATTTAAATTCAGTTTTCTCAATGAAACCTGTTACAGATACTTTCATGGCCACACTGGTGAAACAATGAAACAAGAAATTAACCATGATCCATGAAAATTGAGGTGATTGGGCAATACGGAAGTATAATTACATAGAGGTTTTTTTCTATTTTTATTTCCCTTCAAAAATAAGAAAGTTCTTTGGCAAATTTCCTCCTAATTTGCTTTTTTTATTTTTAAAATAATTTTTTTGATCGTAATAAAGTTTTCATTTGTTTTATTTTTAACACACTCACAAACTCTTCTCAAATTATTTGTTTTAAAAACAAAAATACAAATCATGGACTTGATCGTATTGGAGTTCATTGTCTTCATTTAAATTACAATGAAAATAGAAATTAGTTATCAAATAACATATTCTCCGGGATTTAAAAGGGAAAAGCAAAGTAATTTTAGAAAGTTACTTTCTTTTTGCCTTATTAAATCTAAAAATAATAATAATAATTTTTTTAATGAAAAATATTATTAAAAACATTAAATTTTTTGTAAAACGATATAACTGTGCATGAAACTATGCAGTTATTACTTAAAATTTACTTTTAAATTAAAATTTTTAAAGCTCACAAGGAATTATATAGCTTAAAAATATATATCCCTTAACTCAAATTCCTTATTGTCCATTATTTTAATAAAATTAGATATCTTAAGATTTTTAGGAGAAAATCCCATTATTTATGAGCAAATCATGTCTTATTCTTGTTTTCTGTTTTTTTATCATTAAATTCATAACTATATCGCATGAATAAATCTCTTTTATTAAGTTTCATTGTCAGTAAATTCATAGCTAAATCACCCGAATAAATGACTTTTATTAAAATGTAAGTTTCAAAAAGAAATAAAAAATTAACAAAATATAACTGGAAACTTACTAAACTAATGCACTTATATTAGAAAACAGGCTTCATCTGGAATTCAATACCTCCAGAATTTGAAAGTTTCTTTGCCTTATAGATTATTTTTAAAGTAGGAATCTAGGTTATGACGATCAAACCGATGCAACTAAATTTACTGCTAGAATAAGAACGGCTGAAAAAAAATCTTTTAGATAGTTACCAAAAAGCTTTCATTATCCATGCAATAAAAAAAACAATAATAAAAAAAACTTACAAAAAGAGTGCAAAAGCGTATATTTTAAGCATTTCTTTCGCTTATAACTTAGGAATTCCCTGCAGATTCTTCCCGAGTTAACCGTACAAAGAAAGGGAACAATAGCGGAAGAGTATAAAAGTTTCTAAGAGCAGTCGAAGGAAAAATCGAAGGGATTTTCATTCGAAAAAATTTTGAATATATGCGCTTTGAGCGCTTTCTTTTGCGCGCATGTAATTACTGAAAGAACTTAATGAAAATTAGCGAAGTTTTACTCTTCTAAACAAATTAAGAGAAAGGACACTTCAGTAAAAGCGTGACAATTTAAAGTCTTTAAGTTCGCACGAACAATGAGAATAGCAGTGGTTTTTTTCCTAACAACTGATCCTTTTAAACAGGATTTTATTTACTATTCGCAAGTGAAGTCGAAATCCTGGTACCTAATTGGTTCTTTTTAAGCAACACATTCCCAATCAGCGAACAGTTGCTTGTCTTATTTTCACTTTCATCAAAGTTGAAAAACTAAAGTAAAAATCCAAGTTTACTATAACACAAAAGACCTTTAAGCTTTAAATTAGGTAATCTGGACGTCGAGAACTAAAAAGTAGCATAATTATCTATTCAGTAATGAACTTTAAACGTCGCCTAACGAAGTTTCTTTCTCTATGCTCTAAGATTTTCTGGGTTAGAGTAGTTTTACTTCATTAATGAATGGTCATTTTTTTCCTCCGCGTGTACAAAAGGCATATGAACGTTGCAGATTTTTAAATCCATTGATGGCTTAAATGGGAATGTAATGAATTGAAGAGGAAAAAATGAACAGTTGGATCTTGTTGGCAAAAATTATAATGTATTTTCGATAGCTGGTATGTCTTTAATTTCACTTGGCTGTGAAAATATTTCAGGATAGTTTAAGTTAAAAATTTAGGTTAGCATTTGTTTTCAAGAAGCAACACTGCAGATATTTTTAGCTAAATTGAAGTCCCCTTACTCAATGTGTGTTCGAAAATCGAAATTTCAATGTTTCATGGCAAATCATAATTTTATTTTTAATTACTATTCATAACGACACCAGGGGAATGTTTTATATGTAGAGAAATTGTTTCACTGCTACAGTTTCTGAAATAATTCTGTTATCTTTAAACGAACCAATTAAAAGTGAAATCTTTCCAAGGAAAAAAAATGAATGGAAAAGTTTAAAATGCTGAGTTATGAAGTGACTCAATGACAGAAAAAGTAGGAATAATCTTATCTAAACTATTTCAATTCTTTTTTCATTGCGTCCCCAAATTATGATATATATATATTCATTATTTAAAACAGGAAAGTATACGATATACACTTGTCTATATTCTTTTGCCTGTGAAACACAAAGAATGTAATCAAACGAAAATTTATAAACTACTATGATGTTTAACGCTAGGTTTACCATGAGTAGGCATATCCCTATTTTCACCAAAGTGATCAAAATGACTCCTTACGGTATTTAATTAGAAAAAAATATAAACTGACCTATCTTATAAGTTAAAGTAGAAAAAAATATTTTATAATTATCAATATGTTTGTTGAGGTATGGTGTGATGAAAAGGCAGTTTATCGGTGTTTATTTACTAAAAAAAACTATTTTCTAATCTAGGTGTTTAAGACCATCTATTTTTCTACCACCATCTTCTACCAAAACATTGACTCACACGTCTTCTTACCAGCAACCTATAATAGCTTCTATTTGACTGATTTTCGGCTTCGTCTTTTTGCTTCTTATATACACACATTTTATTAACATATACTTATTTCTCTATTTATACCTATATCAACGGGAGCTCCTATGAAGTCTTTACATATTTCAATATAAATTCATGGATTCTCAACAATATTTATTCGAATAGTCAAAATGGTCCTTTCAGTAAAAATAAGTACACTACATACATTCTTCCGAAACTAGAAAAAGAAAAAGATAATATTTGAGATTATTAATGTAAGTAAAAATTAATTACAGAATTTTCACAACAAACGGCAATAATTTTTTGAAGAAAATTAACAAAAAGTTGTCTCAGAGGGGTAAAAATGATCCTCCGATAAACCTAGTGTTTAAAAGCATATTTAGCGTTTTATAGATCTATTAATCATAGCAAGATACTATTAGAAATTATAAATTAATAAAAATTAATTCAATTTTCATAAGTGAGCATTATGTACAACATGTAATCTTTATTATAAAGAATTAAAACAACATTAATGACTTATTATCGTGAATAACAATAAATTTACAGTAAGCTAACCTACTTTGGAAATTACTTTTCAAACTTTGTTTATGAAAATTTATCCTCTTCGCTTTTTTATTTGATGTTTCTTACGATCGATAACCGAATCCTTAATTTTAAAATAGATTATGAGTTATTTCTGAAAATAATATTATTTTATGCAAGAAAAAACTTTAACTTAAGCTTAAACTTTCCGGTGAATCTATATTCCACAAAAGCATTGGTTAAAATAAAATATAATTGTTGCAAACCTCCAACGCATTCTTTTGAAAGAAAAGGGTATCCAGAATAATGCATTGCATAATATATAGCACAGGGAGGGAGGAAATGCAAAAAATACTCCACCCGTCCCTTTTTTTTGCAAAGACAGACAGGCTCGCGAAAAGATAAGTTAAAAGAGAAATAAAACCGAGAGTTGTCATCGATTAAAGATCCCCAGCCCCTTCCTTTGAGAAGCATCTCTGTCTGCGCCCGTTTTCCGGTTCTATCGTTTTCTGTCGATACCAGTCGGGGATAGAAATGTGCAGAGAAGAAAAGCAATGCTGACGTTTCCATTTGCTTGAGACTTTAGACTGGAAAACGGATGACATTTTTGCCTCGCCCGCTCTGACTCCACTTTCTTACGTAGACTTAGGGGGAAAAAAGGAAATAAATAAATTGGTATAGAATCCAAAGCCTCTCAGTCGGAATATAAACACGGGTTTTAACTTAATGTAATCATTTTGTCTACTAAAAGAGTTAGATTTATGGCTTTTTGTTGCTGTTGTTGCTTAAACGCTGAAAAAAATCGTGGAGTAAACCTGATCGTAGATTCGTGCATAACATGTATCTTTCCTTGCTGAAAATAAAGCAATATTATATGTATTATAGATTATATAATATGTGTATATATGTATTATAGAAATGTAATACATATTTAAGAAACCATGAATGATTGTCTTCTAGGCAAATCAAGAATAATGTAATCAATAAATATAAATTATTGCGTATATATGATAACCTGTAATCTATGTATAATGATTCGATGTTATTTCTGATTAATTTTTTTGGTCGAATAATCTGTTTTGAAAATTTATTTACTGGTGTGTGTATTAAGAATGCATTACCTCTTAAATCTCAAATTCTCTTTTCATATCAAAACTCAAAAATAATTATCATTGACAGTAGTAAAATTCATGATAAGCAACAGTTCTCTAATGACTGTTGCAAAGTTGGCATAAGATACGCCTGCATATAGTTTTTTTATGATAGCATGTAATTTTTTTAAGATGATGTTCCTGCAAACGGTGTCTGATTAAAGATCATTACAGCAAATGATAGTTTTCAACATTGCTTCCGCCTTTTAATTCACATATATCAGTCTCTTGGGCGGTATCAGCTTCTTGGGAAACCAGGTATGAATACTGTTGAGAATCAACAACTGTCCCTGAGATGTGTCTGAAAAGAATCCTTTTCATCAATTGTTGAAAATGCTAGAGATGTAGCCAAATTGAAGGGGCATTAAGCATTACTATGATTATTCCAATATTTTCATTTAAAAGCCTTTCATCGAAATTAATTGGAAACATTTCTTTCATTCTAAGCAAAATCCAAAGATACTCCAATCCGACTTTAAAAAACAATGGTTTCAATAGCTCTCTGTTGGGTTTAATTTCCTTTTCATTAAAAGTTTTCATAAGCTTAATACCTGTTTTTCTGTGCTTTTCATATATCAATGTCCATATTTAAACACTTTAACGAAATAACAAAATTATCAAAGGCTTGAAAAGTATGAGTAATAGTTTTATATTTTATTTGCGGTATGGTTTAAATGGTTACAGCTGAGTTTTCCATTAAAAGTCACTATATTTGAAATATAAACTATGATAACAATATGTTTTTCAATTCGATCATCATTTGCCTGACATCCACTTCATCAAAATACTCAATGATTTTCCTAAATAGATAGTAATTAGAGAGAAATGAGAATGGTCTCGTAAATTTACATCTGATGAATGGGCTATTGAAGAAAAAAGAGTGCTGGATTTTTTTGAGATTTAAATAATCTTGCAATCCTTGAAAATCGTTGTTTCCCGACGCTGAAAGAATAATTTGAACGGTCGAACAGAGGAATTTTGAGACCTGAAGAATTATGAATTTTTGGCATTTCAAATAAAAATGTTTAACTATTTGAAGGAAAAAAAAACCTGTTTTAAATTGAAAAATAGAATACGTAAAATAACAAAAGGAAAATTTTTAGAATAACAATCAGCTACATCTCACAAAGCTTAAGTCAAGAAATCCAGTTGCCAAATTCAGATTCTGGTCTTTCAAGAATGATACTTATGTTTAGATTCATTTTTGATTTCACCAATTTGATCAGTTTTTAGTTTTTAAATTATAAAAATAAATTGGATTACCCATATTTTAAATTCAATATTATATCTATTTTATCTTAAATCTAATACTCACTATCATGCATTTAAACCAACGCATTTTCAATTTAATGGAATAGATAAATCAATTTTATGTTTTACGAGAAGCTACAGAGAATTTTACTAATAAAAGAAATAAATTTTTAAAAATCTGCCTTTTTTTTGCATTAGGTTTTTACAATGCAGTTATATAGCATTTACACTTCAAGGATCAAATTATAGAATAAATTGACTATTGAAATGCAAAATAATGCTCCAAACAAAAATAAATAATTAGTCATTTTCAACGAATAATTGAAAAGCTAAATTTTTATCTAAAAGACTCCCTTTTTATTCTAAATACATGCAGATTATCCGATTATGTGATCATCATTAATATAAAAGAATTAATTTTGCGAGATTCATTATTAGCAATTCATTGCAATACTTTTTTTCTGAAGATCGTAAAGACTCACTAAAAGCCATTCTTAGAACAGGCAAGACAAAGTTTCGAAATCGAATGTGCGTTTTCTTTACAGTACAGAATAATCCCTTTTTGTTCTTCCGTCTATCCTGAGGGTTGATTTCCTGGAAGAGTCCTCTCCCATCCCCTGATCACTGGGGCAAAACGGACCGATAGCAACCCTTACGGATGTTGCTTCGGGATATTCGCTTGGTGACGTTTACATCAGTAAGAGGAGAAACATCGGACTGCATTTTTCTTCCCATCCGCTGACAGATTGACAATGAGAAAGTCCCCCCCCCGAAATAAAAAAAGACAGTCGACTTTATCGTCCGACCTACGGAAGCACATACAGTTTCGATTTATTACTATTTTCGACCTCCAGTTTGTTTCATTCATACTTTCTGCAGGTCGAATAGAAATTAATAGGCCAATTGGCTTTATTTCACCTTAAAGAATACTCTTAAAAACTATAATCGATTATAAAGTTAATAATTGCTTTAAATAATTATTCAATAAAAGTGACCTTGGTTATTTGAAGAACATTAACAACCTTACATTTGCCATTGAATTCATTTAAATATTTACTAAATTTTAAGACTTGACAAATCATATTTGATTAAATGCAGGACGAGGCTCAAGACTTTTTAGGACTTTTTTACTTACAAATTACAATTATTTACAATTAAAGTTAAAGTCTCACATCGATCATAAAGTAAATAAAATTAATAATGACTTTAAACAATTTTACAGTAAAAGTGGTGCTGGTTGTTAAAAGGCTGGCATTAACAATCTTATATTTGGCCATTGAATTCATTTAAATATTTGCTAACTTTAAAGATTCTACACATTTTACTTGATTTAATACAAGAAACAGTTCAAAATTTTAAGGGAGTTTCCTATTTAGAAAACACAGCGAAATAATTAAACTTAAAACACTTGTACAATAACATTTAGTTTCATATGAATAATGAATTAATGAATATTTAATAAACTGTGCTTGTATATCAGTTTGTTTTCTTACAGATTTAATCTGAATTAGCTTTGAAATCGATTTTCTAGATTAACATAACTGGCAAAAATAGATTTGTGAAGGAATAAAGAAATAAAACGGTTATTATATGGCATATTAGTACTTTTATCTATAGGTATTAGAGGTAACCTTAAACAATTAGGAATGAAATACATTCCCTAAAATTATGAAAGGCTTTGATTTGTTGTGTAAATGTTCCAAAATGAAATATGTACTACATCCAAAGAAATTAACACATAAATTTTATTAAAATTATAATGTCATACGAATATATAATAAATCAACACAGAACACAAGTGAAGTAAAGACAGAGAGAAAAAAAAACATTGGAAAAACAGGAATATAGTACGAAATTAGTTTGAATAAAAAGAAGAGATCGTTTATAATAAAGGAAAAAAAAATAAACTGATAAAAGCGCAGATTATCAACCCATTTAGGTATTAAGCTTATAAACTATAAAGTAACGTAGCATAAGGAATGTAATTTAATTGATTTATTCCTTGTATAATTGAGAATTTAACCAAGTTTCCTTTTAACAATGACAAATAAATGTATATACAAATCAAACAAAATAAAATTAAAATGTTATATCAAATTAAAACTACCTAGAGATTGAAAAAAAGGCGAGTGATTCAGATATGAAAAACCAACAATGAAAAAAGCTGTTAAGATGAGGAATTGATAAAACAAAGTAATTAAATGAAAACAGAATAATCCATTCAAGAATTGAATAATTGATAAAAATCAGTGAAAATAAAAAAAAGCATATTATATATATTTATATACATAAAAGACTTTCCATTGAATTTATAAAAATAAATAATGATGGTTTTCAAAAAGAAAAAAAAAGAATTGTTAAAGATTTTTAGAAAAAAAGAAAAAGAACAATGAAAGAAATGTTTAAAACGAAAAATAAAAACGGTTTTAAAAAACTGCGCTGCTGAATTTAGAAACCAAAGAGCAAATAATTTGAAAAGCTGTTGAGAGACAAATGAGCTGACAGTTTTCAAGTGGAGTAGTTTGTTTACGAAAAATGACCCAAGCATTAAAAAAGAAGAATACACAATACTTAATTTTAAAAAATATAAATGTTTGGATGAAAATTGAAAGCTTTCTTTTAAAGGAGTGTAATTGTAAACGCTGTGCCACACTTATGAAAAGAATTTTTTTTAAAAACATACAACAGAAGATTCACTACTTTCTTCACAAAAAAACACGTTTTGAATCGAAGCATTAAATCACGACAGCTACAAAAGATAAAATAAAATAATTTAATAGAAATTAACACAATGTAACTTTTAAGATTAAAAGATCCGCGTCTCAAGTCATTAAATGAATATTCTTCATGCCGAGCCCTTTCGTAAAAACTACTTTGCAAATCAGTAGATTTCTAACTTGGTTGGATGAAGAAATTCAGAAAACCTTAAAAGATATATGTCATAAATACAGAGTGATGAGAATTTCATTTAAAAAGCATATGCAATAGATATGGGGAGAAGCTTCCATTCGAAACCCTCATAGCCTTGATATCACTTACTCGGTTTTTGATCTTCATCCTTTTTGAAGTGCCGTCTCCCGACAGGAAAAAGGAATATGGTAATTAAATTTTTGGCTTGACTGCGAAAAAAAGTTGGAAGACCGAGATGATTAATGACGATCGAAAAGTCCTAGACTTCATGTCAACAACTAAAAGTAGTTCTTTTCTTCGTCTTAGGAAAAAAAAAAGAGGAAAAACTTTCTCTTTGTGCGTGGTAGAATATTTGTTGCAAGAAAAGTATTTACCTCCCATTGAATTTGTCTGCGATCTTGATAAAGTAGTAAGTAATAAAGAGAATCACTTGGAATATAAAAATTTACATTTATCTATAAGAGCCTTAATAAAGTATCAAATTTTGCATGAAAGTTTAAATAATCTTGGCATATAGTTAAAAGTAATTTTCATGAAAAGTCAATTCGACTATTAGTGCTAAGTACCCCAGGTAATTGAAAAAAGGTTTAAATTAATTAATTAATGACAAGCATTCTTTGCTTTAAAGTGGTTTCAATCTTATTTGATCCAGTATATCTGTCCAAATCCATGAGTCTAAGATATATAATAAAGAGGAATTGTATCCTTTTCTTTTAGTCAAAGTGATCATATAGCCCCAACGTAGCATCTGAGAGAGGCTTAACTTATTTCTTTTATAATCGGCAAGGCTGTCTTGTTGGAGGACTTTCAGTTAAAAACTTGCTTGTAGGAAACTCAAGAAAATCTAAAGAAACCTGTGGAACCTAAGCAACTCATCGCTAAAATACATATAGGCGAGTAATTTTTTGAAAAATGCTAGTTAAGTGAATAATGAGAGATTAGAAAACATTCCATCTTCCGATGATTCATGATCGTCAGTTATGCCATGCCTTTCATCAATGATGGGCTCATAAGGAATTTTGCAATATGTCACAGAGGATGATCACTAGGCCAATTATTCGATTGCAAAATGTAATGATTTATTCATCAGTTATATAATATTGCTAACCAAATCAATAGGTTTAAGAAAGAAAGGAAATAACACTTTTCGTTTTTAATACAAATACGTATATGTTGCAATTTGCATAACAACTAACTGGTATTAATTACTTTATCGTTTTTTAGATTGCCCCTGCTTCTAAAATTTACTCTGGAAAAATTATTATAAAATGAATTAATTAATAGTTGCTGATTATAGACACAATATGCATTATATTTCAAATATATCTGAATTGTTCACGTATAGAAATGTTTGAGAAATCCTAATTCTTTTCGTAGTGAAATTCTCGAGTAGGTTAGCATTGTACCTTGAAGACCATTTATAGTTTAAAATAGAATCAATGAACTCATATAAGCACAGAATAATTTTCGAGACCTCTAGTGTATATAATAGCAGCAGCAAATTCAAATAAAAATTACGTAATGCTTTTATTAATCGATGACGAACTTTACGAAATTTAACGAAGTGAATTTATTATTTTTCATTATTAACTTTTTTTCGTCATTTAGGTCAGAGATTTGCAGTTTCTTCAAACTACGCTACAATGAATCTTATTTCGCGATATTTTAATGAATGCCATACACGCACACTATGCAATTAATTGCCAGATGTCTTTATGATGGAAGAAATAAACAGATTCGAATGTAACGTTAGACCTATATTGAAAAAGAATTTTCTTTCAGAAAATGTTGAAGACATTTAAGAACAAAACTATGTGAACTAAATTTAAAAACATAATTTTGTATTTAAAAAAAAGGAAAGAAAAGGAATGGAAAGAAAGATAGGAAAGTAGTTATTTTTCCCTTTCTATTTTCAAAATGTATTTCAGTTAAATTTCAAGAAATATTTACCAATTTGTTGAATAAGGCATATTTTAAGGGTCTTGAAATTCTGGGAAAAGAACTTAATAAATTAGCAAGTTGTATGAGTTAATCTATAAGAAAAATCTACAAAAAGACAAAAGTTTTCAGAAAATTTATTTGATTACAATGGCGATTCTAATTGGTTTTGAAGAAAAAGAGTCTATATTCAAACTCTTTTAAAGCTCTGAAGACTAACAAATTTATTGACAAATTTCACGCAAATCCACAATTCATTAAATAAAGAACTTAATTAATTAAACATCCTATCAATAGTTATTTTAAAAAGACCAATAATTACTGAATAAAATACGGTATTGCTTTCGATCATTGTTTTGCTTATAACGGATTCTGAAGGTCATAGTTTCAAAACTTTTCAATAAACAATGATATGTCACTTGAGATTGATCTTGCGATGAACTTGCTTCTGAATTTTAAATTTAATGTAATAAAATTTTTTTATCTCTTTGCGCCGTGACAAGGTTTCCGCTTGCACAATAGTTATCAGTAAAAGTAGGTGTTTTTAAACCATTCGTATTCGTAAAAGTAAAAATACAGAAACTTTTCCTTTTTCATCTCCTTCCTTTTCCTAAGCATTTCTGATAATTCTAAGACAAAAAAAAGTTTTAATAAGTTTTAGTTATTAATAAAACTTAAAACGGATTTACATTAGTATATTAGTATATTTTAAAAAAATGTAAAATTATCGGGTAGGGTCAGTTTAATGCCACTTGGTCATACCAAGCCAAATGAGATTTAAGTTCTTTCGAATTAAGGCAGAAGTGTGAGCCTTTCGTTGTTAACGAGTACCGTTAAGGTGAAGGTACGACTTTGCTCGACCACACACAACACAACCCTTTTTAGGAAGCGGTCGAACTCATTCATCCATCCGCAATTCAGAATTTATATCCAAATGAGAGACCGACTCATCTCTGATTCAATATCCCCAGAGGTTTAATTTGCTATGGGAACTTGGAGGACTTTGTTGTCAGGACATATTTAGCGTGCCCCAACTGTCATTAGCCAACACGGCGGTCTTTGGCCAAGACGAGAGCAGAACTCGCTACCTTTCGGTTACGAGACTGACGCTCTAACAACCAGGCTTCTGCGACCCTCTATAAAATTATTTTTGCTTTGATTGTCAAAAAATTTGACCTCTGGATTTTACTGCCTCTCTACGTTCTAAACCTCCTTGTGTTCGACGAAAAAAAAAAAGAATTACATATATGTCTATGAGGATTTTTGTTGTTGTTGTTTGTTTGTTTAAAAAGGGAACTGCTACAGTTATAACAGTGACACTTGGTATGAGGTTTTAATATCTAATTCACAGCTCTATTAAATTTTGAATAAAATACTTGAACGGCAATTTCTTCTTCTGACCTTACCTGTGATATGAATCAGAGAAAGAAAGGAATGTCCTTTCGTATGCATGTGAACACAACTCAAACACACGCAAAGAATTAAACAGATGTAATTTGGCATTTAGTTTTATTGCTAGAATTGCGGAGTTAATATTAGAGTAATTACTGGAATGAGCTGTCCACTAGTCTGTATTTTTTTGCATGTATTTACGCCATAACTCAAAAACGCATTAAGTTAGACGAGTGAGTTTTAGTATAATGTACTAAAATCCACTTATCTTACTGCCAGTTTAATGTAAAAATTATACTATAAACGTTAAAGCAAAATAGAGTGCTATTATATTGGACATAATCCAAGAAGTTTGCCCGCGCATATGAGAACAAGAAAATCGCATAATGCAGTAAGCTAGATAAAAGAAATTTGTAATTTGGTTTCGAAGCAGAAACTGTAAATCAATATCAAATTATAGGTCCAATCGGTGAATGGCACTACGAAGTTTAACATAAAAAGGGTCTTACTTAGGAAATATTAGACAATGTCGAAAAGAGAAGTCCTCCAGCTGGTTTAATTCAAAAATCTTTTCAAAATGGATCAAAACCTTCACTCTAATGCTCATTTAGATTTTATTTTCGGTGTCACATGTCGTACTTTAAGAATAAAAGTATTGAATGAATTTTAACTTGTAAAAGCTCTGAGATTTGCAGCTTATTTTTAAGTTGCGTGTGGCAGCAATCATTACAATGAAATGTTTAATTAGCAATTAAATTTGGCACATAATTGTTTTTTGGGTACTTCTGCTCCCTATTAAAGAGATCTTGAAAATTTTAACTAAGTTTTTAATTAATGTCACTTAATGAAAATTTCAACGCTTTTCGCCAATAACATGGTTGCATATTATCGCATAAAAATCCTTTTTACATCATTGAAAAAAGAAAAATTAGCTGTTTAGAGATACCAATTTCCTTTCTGTGTAATTTTTTCTTTAATTTCAATATTGAATTTCAAATAATTCTTTTTTATTGTTGTAATGAAATTCAAACCATTTTAAGACTCCTTCAAATCTTTTCCTCTTTCGCATTTGGCAATGTTAACATTAAGATTTAAAAAATATATATTACTTGATTAAAGCGAGAATAGATTATGTTGGCATTGACATCAAAGTGAAATTTTCATTTTTGCTTTCTTTAACATCTTATTATCTTAAACTGCCATTTGGTTTACAAATAATGTGACTTTTAAGACTTTAAATTTGTTAAACATTATTTACGGTTTACTGGCGTTATGCAATATAGACGAAGACAAAATAGGTGTATCAAGTTTCACACTCTCAAATAACAATATTTCGGTCAACAGAGTCAAAAAGATTATTCTTAAAAAATAATAATAATACTCATCTCTATGTGAAGTATAAAAAATTATACAAAACTCATTCTGATATATACAGAAATTAACTGCTGGATTCTTGAAAACACTGACAACTTAATTCCTTCTTAGAATCATTTTCCCCTTTTCGCTTCTTTTAAAGAAGTTGTGCTTGGCCTCTTCCTTGCTGACTTTTAAATTCGATAAACTAAGAATTAAAAATTAGTAATTATCAGTGAAAGCAGCTGCATGCTCTAGAATCATGGTAAATGCAGAGATTCTTAATCAAATCCCAGCCCAGGAAGGGGCGAGTCGCCTTTGGGGACGTTACAATACACCTCCTTCAGCCCCTTCCTTCCATGAGCTTAATTTGATTTTTGAAACTGAATCCATTAGAAGTGATTGGAGCCCTGTCCGAATTTACCAAACCATTTTTTCTTTCGGATTTCACTATCCAGCTAATAGGATTTGTATGTCACCCACTGCCAACTGGAAGGGAAAGTAGGAAAATACGATGTAAGAATGTTTTTCTTATGGAGAATGACTTATTACTAACTAATTTTATTTTTATTTTGAGTCTGCGTAAGAAAAGTTTATAACTTTTTTTATAGTTTCTCTTTGAAAAAAATGAGAAAAATTTCACAAGTTTTTTAAAAAATGATGTTGATCTAAAAGCTATAAGAGTGAGAGCTCTAGTTTGTATTTAATTTGACATTTATTGAACAAAATGTCAACTAGAAATATATATAAAAAGAAAATGAAAGGTAAAAAAAGCATAAATCATTGAAATTCCAACTTTAAAAAAAAAATCTTTTGGGAGGTATAAACTGATGAATCCTATGAAGGTAACATAACGTGAAGAATTTTCATGATAAATTTTGGTGGCATGGTTAACTTAAAATAAAATAGATTCTTTTCGTATTTTACAAGAGCTTTTCCCATTTTAAAAAGTTCCGGATGGAGTGAAAAAAATTATTCAGAAACTTACTGAGGTATTATAAACTTGTTGAAGACTGAATATATTGTAATGATTTAAGCAAATTAAAATTTTTTTTATAGATTTGGTTAATACTTGCATGACGATCATTGACGCATAAAAAAAAGTCATGAAACTTTTAACAGATGAAGAAAGAAGTTCAAGATACACAAGAAGATTACCTTTTCCAAGATCTTAAATAAATTTTATAAAAAGAAAATTTTACTTGTGAAATTTATTTGTATGACCTTATACTGTCTATTTTTAAATATATTTTACATAAATGAGACCAAGGCAAGTTAACTAGCGATTCAAGACAAAATAAGACACATTTTATGTTCATATTACTCAAATATCATTATCTTAAGGGTGCTGTAAGCATTACACATTAAAAATTCTCCATTGCTGTCATTTTCGTTGTTTGTTAGATTATGATCGTATATTTTGACTAACGTATTATAATTTTCAAGATCTGCAACGTAAGATCTCGATGAGTAGCATATAATATATTTGGCCATTTTTATTATGTATGGTTATCTTAGATCAGAGGTGTCCAAACTACGGCCCGCGGGCCAAACCCGGCCCGCCAAGTGATTTTATCCGGCCCGCGGAGGGTTTTAAAACGAGAGGAATGTTTTCGCCCAAACCTTTTCATTTTCATAAAGGTATAACGAAAAACTACGTGGCCAACAAAACGGAGTTGTTGTACTTGACCAAACACAAATGTCTATCGCGCTGTTAAGTTATAAGACTAAATAAAAAAAATATATTTCGGTAACTCAAACATAAAAGAAATTTTATACGCATGTGAATTTTGACGATAAGCAGAGTCTTATTGTTTTGTTGTAAATAAAGCATCAGCAATTTTGAGTAGTTCGCTTAAAGAAGCACTTAAGTATAAATAAACATCGTTTTGAATTCGGTTGTTCCAAAATCCATTTGATTGCAACGTTGCTGAAATTTCAAGCCAGCTTCAAATAGAAATTATTGATCTTCAAGCAAACGAACATATCAAGGACAAACACAAGGAAGGAAACTTAATAGATTTTTATAAATATTTGGATGCAAAAGAGTTTCCAAATTTGAAGAAATTTGCTCGTAAATTCATTTCAATGTTTGGGACTACTTAAGTGTGCGAACAAACTTTTTCTCGAATGAAGTATCTCAAATCAAAATATAGAACAAATTTATCTGATGATCATTTACAGTCATTGCTTATGATTGGTGTAACAAATTTTGATCCCAACTATAAAGACATTCTTCAACAACAACAAAAAAAGTTTCATCATTCGCATTAGAAGTTGCATGAAAATATTTCAATTTATATAAAATAATTATATAATTATACTTTGTTTGTTTAGTATTTTGTATTTTCAAGTTACAATAAAATAGTATTAATTAATACTATTTAATGCTACTTTACTCATAATGATATTTTTCAATTTGTATATACATGCGGCCCGTATAACATGGATCTAATTTCGATCCGGCCCGTGCCGCAAAAAGTTTGGACACCTCTGTCTTAGATAATGGATTTTTATAATCACTACTTATCTATATCTTATAAAAAAATCAGTTTTTTAGCATTTTTAATTCGTGATAAAATCACCGAATTAAATTAATGACCTCGTTTTCTTAGCTCAAGTGTTTTTATTGTTTTCTATTGGATGTTTATAAGCATTTATTTATTAGATTGTACAGTTTCTTTTAACATGATCCACAAACTGTTTCAAATTATACTGTTAGTCGCCTAGATCTACAGAATTTACTCTTACCTTTAGAAAATGGACCAGTTCTAAAAGATTGCATTCAGCACATAAATAGTTAAAGCAACTAAGTCTAAAGACTCAAAATGCATAAAGAAAAGGGAAAGGAAAAAAGCTTTTGTTTCTTGACACTTACGACATTAATTGAAAATTCCTCTGAAAGTACGGCGCAATTCCTACATCTTGAAATCTCTATTTAGACTCTCCAACAGGAAACTGGGATAGAATGTTGCAAAAGCTGCATATGGTGGCACAAGCAATACGCAAATTTAGAAATAAAATTTCTGTTCAATTTTCAAACTAAGAAAGCCAGAGTTAAACAAAATAACACCATCTACGTACTATTCTGGAAACCTTATTTAACAATATTTTATTAATTAGTATACTGTCTTATATCTTCTAATGAAGGAAAAAAAATTAACTTTTATCAAAATTGTCGTCTTGCCCCTATACTGTAGCATGTTGGCATTTTGCTTTATCTTTTTTTAAATATCAAAATAATAAAGATTGTAATACAATAAAATATTATATAACAAGGTGTAACACAATATATAAAAGACATTCTAATAATATATGTAAAGAGAAAGATCCATTTATCCCCAAAACTGAATTCTTACAAAATGGTCAATATTTATATCTTCATCTTCAGGTCACTAAAATGTTTATACACGATTTTTTTCTCTTGGTTTCATGACTACAAAATGGGATAACGTCGTGAATGATTTTTTACTCACTTTCTAATGTGCCAGAATTTCTTAATATTGTATAATTACGTATTTTTCATTAAAATATGATATTTTATAGTATTTTCAGAATTACTTATCAAATAATCAATTGATATAATTTAATTTTGTTTCTGTAACCAATAGCACTATCTGGTCTTGAATTTGATTTAAAAAATTGATTTCAAAATTCCCTAATGTTTATAACAATGAAATATAAATTAAAGATCAAAGTACTTAAAAAGAGTATTTAAAACTTTTACATTGTATTTCTTGTCTATTATGCCGCATTAGATTAACGAAGAAGTTTAAATGTAACACGAGGGTGTTTTAATGGACGTCATAATTTTGAACTATGATGAAATGACAAAGACGATCTCCAGCATTTTCTAAGCAATCATGCGACAAAAGCATGTAGACGTTTGATCGACGAACACCAAATTTAAATAGTTAATCTGACGACCACCTGATGGATCTTCAACGGAGTCGCATTCCAAAGCCATCAACACCAGGAGACGTCAGTTTCGATTTAACTTAAATAAACGATGAAAGCAAGATTAGTCTTCCAGACAGAAGATGATTTTGTTAACATTTTCAAATATATGTTTAGCTGTCATTCAAAAGCTGTGAAACAGCATATTTTTATCCTTAGTCTTAGTTATCTAGGAAGCACTTCGGGTGTGATTGGCACTACTAATTGTAATCGATCTTAAACAATTTACTCAAACATTAAAGCTGCATTATTAAGATTTAGTCTGTCTGAGGATGCTGAATTCGCAATCTCCGAAATTTTGAGAACAGTTTCGAACACAAATCATTGAATGAAATTCGGTCTAAAACAATTTTTGTCAAACTTTTATACTATATTAATGTATTTCTAGAATTTGTTGCACAATATAAAAATCAGAATTTTTAATTTGAAATATAGCTTTTTTCAGCTTTTGACAGACTTTTTTCGAATGCACTTTCAAAAGAAAGAGGGGGGGATTCATAGATTTAGATATAAAGAACTATAGAGAAAATTTTCATGTGCCAAAGCAGTACCAATAAATTTAAAGTTATTATTTTGTAAATAAGTAGTACATTCAACAGATTTATTCTACAAATAGATGCATGATACTTATTTTTTTACAGGCACATATAAATGTTTTAAAAAAAGGCCTTTTCAGAAAACACCATGAAAGAATTCAATGCTGAGTACAAATTCGGAAGGCTAGAAAGCAAAAAGAGCTACTAATATTCTAAAATTTTAACTTCTTAACTAAAAACTCGAAGAAACGGATTAAGAAAAATAAATGTTCCGCCAGAACTTTAAGTTTCTACTAAGCGCATTCCAAATCCTGCATTTTCGATGACGCGTATTAAACAAAGTTTTCAGACAGCTATGGGAAGTAAAAGAAAAGTACAACACCAACAAAAAAAATCATAACTATGATTTTTGGTGTCATATCGTTTTCGCTACGGATGGCTTAATACGACTGCAGGTAAATCATTTTTCCTTCTCTTAACGATACATTTTTGTTTATTTTATGTTTTATGTAAGTGGGAGGTATAACCGGAAATGTTATCAGAGTAAAAGAAACGAAAGCAGGAAATGGCCGATATTTGATGTGCAATGATTGATATTATCAAAGAACAAATTGCATACTTCATGGCTATTTGATTCGAAGTATTCCATGACATTTCCTAACTTTAACTCAACATCTGTGTAATTTTCAAGTTTGACAGACTCGCCGGGGGATGTTTTTCTTGTTTGATTACTTAGATGACATTAGACGGAGGCAAAGGCATCATTGGTTTCTTGAAAGTGTGAAAATACAAATCTCGGTTTAGCACTTCTTTCAAAAATAAGCTTGCTGCTTGGATTAAAAAATTATATCGAAAAAGCCTGCAGGAAAAATATAATGGATTAGCTCGTTAGTGGGTGCATATTGCTTCCTTGTTTTTGCCTCGTCTTTGGAGGCAAAACAAGCATCAGTTACAAATAGTTAATGAGAAACAGTAAAAGGAGTACAGTAAACCCTCAAATTAACAGACTTTACGTTTAAAGGAAAAAAGCTGATCAATATCAATCTTCTGATGATTTTGCTCATTTCTTCTTTCATTTATGTAATTGTGAGAAAATTTTAATATTAATATGACATTTATATTTATTTTGCAAAACTTTATTAAGATTAACTAAGCATAATTTCAAGTGTCGCTTCCTATTCTGAATAGAGCTCATTAGACAAATCTCAATTTAATGAACTTTAGGTTTAATGAATTTTGATTCATACCGTTTCGCTCAAATTATCTTTAGATCCAGGGTTAAAAGAGCTTCAAGTTATGAATTTTTGTATCATAAATTTGAAGTTTCAAAATTTGAAATAATTTATTTTAAGATTGTTTTTTTTTTAAATGAATAGATATTTTGCATCCGAATTGCATGAACTAAGTTTCGATGCTGATAATTTTACAATTATATATATATATATATATTTCAGTGTTGTTCGTTTCGTTTTGTTTGTTTTTAATTTTATTGACTTGGAAAAAAAACCTAAGTTTTATATCATTATAAATTTATTATATGACTTAAAATGCAATAAAAATAATTATACAAAGCTACTACAATCAAAGCTTGATTATGGTAATGATTCTCAAAAGAAAAAATAGTTTTAGTTATATGATTCAACCGTTTGATGGAAAATCAACTTTAAAATTATTCACATTCTATATATTTCATACTAATTTCAATATTCAAAAAATGCATATGATTCATTATGATATTTCAAATACTTTTAAATATCAGTAATGTCTAATTCTTAATTGTAATTTGTATCAAAACATAAAAGTAAATTTTGAGTTGTTTTTTAATTTTCAAGCAACATTATAACAAATTAGGAATGGAAAAACTGTTCCTTTGCCGAATAATTTTTTTAAAATCCAAAGGTATTAAAAATATCTTCTTTTTTTAGTTTTGTGAATATTTGTCTCATAAATTACTACCTTATTTATACATTTTATAACTTTGTATTTTTAGAAGTAATTTTTTAAGAGGAGATATAAACTTTTAGAGGAATAAGTATTTTGATTATTGATGGATAAATAAAATTTTTCCAAAATAAGAAAGAAAACACACTTCTAAAGTGAAAATAAACAGTTTTCTTAAACAATGATTTTGGGTGAAAGTAAATATTATATATGGTTTGTTTTATCATCATATTATAGGTTTATCAAGAAATATATTTAAGCGGATAACTTTTTTAAACAATATAACAAATTCTAAGTTCATGAGCACATGAGATTAAACAAAAAAGATGCAGAATATTTCTCAAAATAAAGTTATCATATTTATGAGCTAAGAATGCTTAGATTAAATAAATAGTCAACTTCAAGAAGAAGTTTTTTAGGATTATATAAAGATCTTACCAAAGACATGTGACACAAAATGAACATTATCTTAAAAAATTAATCTTTATTGAGCTCAGGGATCTATATTCATTTATCATATTCATGAAAATTTGATGAATCAAACAAGAAGAATGCAAAATATTTCGAAAAATAAAATTCTCGCATCTATGAGCTAAAAATAATACACGCATTAAATGAGTAGCACACTTCAAGAAATTTTTTAGGATTATAAAACATTCTGACCAAAGACGCTCGATACAAAATCAACTTTATTTTTAAAAAATTAATCTTTATTGAAATCAGTGATCTATATTCATTTTATGAGAAATTTATGAACCCAATAAGAAGAAGGCAAAATATTTCACAAAATAAAAATTCTCGTATCTATGAGCTGAAAATAATATACATATTAAATAAGTAGCGCACTCCAATAAATTTCTTAGGACTATAAAAAGTTCTGACTAAAGACGCTTGAGACAAAATCAACATTATTTGAAAAAAATTAATCTTTATTGAACTCAGTGATTAGTATTCATCTCGTGAAAAATTGACGAATTTAACAAAACTGTGAATCCTTTCTTACCTTCCTTTCCTCGCTGTTGATACGCATCTCGTTTGTAATCAGTGTTTTATAGTCCAGAGAATTCTCCCCAAGCTCGAAACTCTTCATTCGTCTCCAGCCTGCCTTCTGCGAGAGTCCGTGGGACAATAAGGTCAATTCCCATCTGAACAAATCGCCTAGCTGGAAACTGAAGAGGCTGACATCACTGGTAACCCTAATTAAGCGAGGGAACTAATTTTCTCTACATCAAACCTCATCAAGAACTTGAGCTACCGAATTGGTTCTCTGACTGAAATGGCAATTACTAGTCTGTTGCTTGGGAATTGGCTCCATTATCCACTCCCCTACTGATTTTACGAGTCTATATGGTTATACTTTGTGCCTCCCCTGCAGAGAGTACTAGTTTCACCTCCAGGTTGTCCTATAGGGTAGCTGGCAAAACAACTTGGAAATCCTCTCAAAAGTTCCTGTTTGCCTTCTGTCAAAGGGGACGGCAGAAGTCCCCTTCCGTGTTTAGGTTCAGTTTCCCCACCATTTTTAGGGTCTAACTTTTAAATTTATGACTCTGCGTGCAGAGGTCTCGAAAAGGGCATCAATCTTGCTGCCAGTTTAACAGATACATCTTTTCAAGCTACTAACCGCCGAAAAGGAACTTTTTGAACCGGTAGGGATTGACAAAACGCGGATAACACGCGCCCCTTTTCACAGCAGATGTATTCACCTCCGATATCGCTTACAAAAGACATTCGAAGCCGGTGACTATCCACACCAGATCAGCTTTGAACAGATGAATTTAATCGGGCTTTGTTGAAAAAAGAAAGAAGAGGGGGGAAAACACACACACCTTGATCAATAAACACTATTGAAGAAAATGAAGCTCCAAATGATAAGTAATATGGATAATTGCAAATATTTTTACAATCCCTTTTTTTATTAATATTTGCGTGATTATCAGTATTCTTGCATTATTGAGACAGACAGCTAAAAGAAATTTATAATTATTTCGTATAACAAAAATTTATATTCTTCTGATTTAAAAATTTAGATAAAAGTTCATTTACTAACAAATGAACAACTTTCAGCTTTGTAATAAGAAAACACATTAACTTAAAGAGGGAAATAAATAATAAAGGAAATTCAATTCAAGGAAAGAAAACTAAATATGTCCTAGAACAATCAAAATATAAGTTTATAAAAATTATATTAAATGTTTTAAGCTTAAAAAAACAAGCAAAAAGGGAATAGATATATTTACAATTAATGTATTAGAATTGTAAGGAAAATTAGAAACGAATTCTTTTTTCTGAATCGCTAAGCTTAATAATAGTGGAAAATTATATTTATTGTAACCGTGCCCTCGAATGGTTGCATCTTGTAGCTTAAAAGTCTGAAATTTACGATCACTCTTAAGGAAGTTCTATACTGGAGTGGGCATTTGCATCATCATTTGAACATAACATTTTCTCATTCCTTCATGAAATGTTATTCATTTAACCCTTTATGTGCTACATTTTAATGCTTGATAAAATCAAAGAAAATCCTGCTTATTTATTTTTTAAAAAATTGCTCTGTCATTTACGTTTAGCATCAAATAAATATAAAAATATAGTAATTATAAAATATTTTAGAAATGTATAAAATATTGTATAAACAAAGAAATATTTATAAATTAATAATTTTTTCCCTCATTCTGCAACGAAGTTTCACCTATACAACATACCTTAAATTGATTTCATTAACTTGAAACTGAAATAGAAATAAAGAAAATGAAATAGTACATGAAAGACAGTAAAAGAAGGATGGATTGTAGGTTATTCTCCTTTTAAGTAAATAAAATCAGGGTGTTTGTCATTAAAAAGTCTTATTTTTTTCCTCCTAAGAAAATAAAATATAATATTTTTAAACCATATTTATTTTTTTAAAAAAATGTCAATCTGCCTGTCAGAAATATTGATAAACAGATACAAAATTGTTTAATAATAATTAATATTATAAACAATGTTCCGCATATAAGGATATCACAATGGAAGATACCGAATTCTATGAATATCATAAATTTTCGAAAAGCAATTGGCAGGTGATATCTTCTGATGGCTTGTCCCATTAGAGAAACCTTTAAAAATCATAGCTGCTTTCTAAAACATTATTTTTTAGCTGTCTTATGCTGAGATCTTATCAACTTAAGATCTGTCACATACTCATCCAGTTTGAAGATGAGTAATGCCAATCTTGGCTTGCCCTTGCTTATTGCGATCGAGGCTTTGATACATTTTCATTAAGTAATAAGGGTGAGCTTAGGAACAAATAAAAGCAAATATTTCCATCACATTTCTCTGTCAGAAGTGCATTTTTTTTGTACTGTTTAATATAGAGGCTATGCCTATATTAATTACCCATGGGAATTAATTATTGAATGAGGAATTGGAATTGCTTCATTGTTTAGAATATAAAGATAAATCAATTCTAAATTCTAAATTGGAATATTGTAAGCAGTGCTTTAATTCGACGGATGTAACCCATTCGAATCTAAGAGACTTAAAGGATGATAGAATTCTTAAAGTGGTGAATATGAGCTCTGAAATATAAAAGTAAAAAAAAAAAAGTGCGCAGGATCTGTGACTAAACTAGTAATTTTTATGCTACATCTAGATATCTGTACTTGCAAATCATGAGAGGAAGACACCTAAAATAAAAGAATCCCACCCAACCTTGTGTGTCAGATATTTGCGTCGAACATTTCAATAATTTCTGAGCAATTTTTTCCGCTCTTTTGGGAATCACTCAGAAAACACGGAAACTTTTAATCTTTCTAACAGACGACAGCTAATGCAATTTAGATGACAACAGGAAAGTTTTAGTTCATCTGGGCGTGGAGATGTTGAGACATAAGGATGTCTTGTAGATAGATGCAAATGGTAATTACATTTTGATCACTATGGGCGTTATGTTGTTTTAAAGGTATCATCGTATTATGTTGCAGTTCAGATTTATTTTCTCAAAGCTGCGTTCATTCAACCATAAATCCAACCCACCTTTTACACATCTTTGGGTGGAAATAGTTATTTGTTCGAGAGATTGTTCACATAAGTATGAAATGTAGCTGGGATAAAACTAATGATTTCGAGAAAAGAAAAATTCTCTTGAGTATTGTTTCAACTTTGCATAACACAAATCATTCTACTAAGTAGCTTCTGAATGTTGAGAAATGCCGAAAATAGCTCTTTATCAGATATATCCAGCGTATGATGAAAGGTTAGAAGATGAACTTTAGATTTCTGTTGCTGTTGTTCTTGAATGTGTATCTATTTGTACTCCATTTTATAAATTACATTTTTGTTGATTATTAATTTCGCATTCAAAGTGAATAAAATATTTTTTAGCAAATCTGAAAATTTTCCGAGTCACAGACGAAATGTGAAAGAAAAAGTATTATAAATTATTTTAAACAGATTCTCCTTTCGTTAAATTGACTTCAATGAAGTTTCGATTTACCTACAAACCGAATTAATTTTTTCAAGAAGAGAAGTTATAGCTGTTGAGTCTCGATGCTGAAAAACCATTGAATGAAATATTTTATAACCTTAGATCTGCATATATAGTAACAAAGAAACTCCTATACAAAGGATATTTACAAAAGCTAAAGGAATTTTCACTTTTTTATTTACATAAAAGAAAAATTGATAATGATGCTTTATAGATATCTGCCAGTATAATGATATTAATAACAGAGTCCAAATCTATTTTTAAAAAACTGTACAGAAATCCTGAAACGATACTAGCGTACTATTTGCTTAAGAATTTGACCAGATTATGCAATACATATTCATAAACTAAATTGTGTTTGTAAAATTTCAAAAGGAAAAATATAAACTTAAAAAACATTGTAACAGAAATAGAGGAACATTTTAAAAGTAAAACGACGCTGTGAATTCGCAAAAAATTATTATCTATAAAAAAAAAACACCTTATAAAAAGATCACTTACTGAATGAAGTCCTGTTATTGTGAGTTAATAAAGACGACAACCGTTCACCACACATATTTTTCTTTTTAAGTACTCCTCTTCTAAGCATATTGAGATCTGGCAGCCCCTTTTTACAGTCGTAAATTGTCTTTCTAGTCCAAGTTAATGTTAAAAATATAAACCATATATAACTATGCGTTCGTGCAATTCACCGTTCGGTTGCATTTTACAATCTTTACAAACTTACAAGAGTGTTAAATAACGCACGATATAAATAACCATAAGAAAAGCCACATGTTCTTGAATTCGAGAGTGAATGGGGTTGAACATTGTCTCCAAACCATTCCTCCAATATTTTTCCCTTCGTCGTTTCCCCTCTCTGATTTATTCTTTCTATTGTCGGGGGGACTTTTGGCTGCTCTCATTAATCTTCATCGGCCACCCGGAGCGGCTGGCAGCTATTGTGGACGCTGACAACGTCCCCACAGAGGTCCCCGCCGAAACCTTCAATAGGGACCAGACCCACGAGGGGTCTTACCACTCAACACAAAACCTAGGACATTTCAAGATCTTTATAGATGTGGGAAAGAAAGTTTCCATGCACATCGACTTCCCTTTGCTTCAATTGTTGGATGCAGTTAAATAAGAATAATTCAAGTTGAGTTTAAAATTATTTAGTGGTATGTATTTGAGTGGGAAATTAAGAATTTAATAAAACAATGGCTAGTGCCGCCTTTTTTGTTCTTAATTTCAGCGAAGTGAGTCAGATTTGAGGAAATGCAACAATGCTATCCAGTTCAAGGGAAAAAGAGAGTTGATAAATTTATGATAAACATTACTAAATTTCATATAATAAAATATTTCATATTTGACAAAGTATTAAATAATTATGAATGAAAAGATGTTAAATATTATTGAAAAAATTGAATAAAATCCAAGATGGTATTGGAAAGTCATTTTGCAAACTAGCGCTACTCAAAATTTCTGTTGTTCAATAGACAAACCAATAGAGCTTCAAATTTACTATATAGGCTTATGGTGACGTCAAGATTTGAAGTAGAAGCGAAGTTCTATATAATCCAGCACTGTTATTAAAAGGACTGATGAGCTTGATGTAATTTTTAAATTCTATGAATACAAATGGCATTGAAACTTTTCTATTCCCATTCAAATAACACAAATAATCAGAATATGTATTGATCTATTTTCTTTGTATGCGTTATTATCATCTAGGCGATTTTAAATTGCTTCCGTATCTTTAAAAGTTCATTACGTATGTCATTCTTTATCATAAGGGTTTTGGGAGATTATTTTTAAGCAAAATGCGTTCCTATATGTCAGTAACATTTTTAATATAACCTTGCTTTGGGAAGAAGAACTGGACCATAATTCAAAATGTTGAAAGCTAATAATTTAAAAAGAATGTAGAGTTTAATGAAAAAAGTTTTATTGTGCACCTGTTAGAATATAAATATATCTAAACTATTTTCAGCAGTTGTATTAATCATTGTTAGATAAATTATGACACTCTCTAGTGCAGAAAAATAATTTAAAATCATTTTGCTCCATTTTTGGAAGTGCTAATACAAAGGAAATGTAGTGAAGCAACGAAGCCTATACTTTTCTTATTTTAGTAGAAAATTTGAATAACATGGCAAAGTAGTTCCAGTTTTACTAATACTTAAGTAAAGTAAGTCAACCAGATAAGCAAGTATGACATATTTAGCGTGAGAGTAATAACAGCAAAAATTATTGTTAACCTGGACCGGAAAAAACGCATATTATTTTTAATACATGCTACTTGTTTTCCTTGAAATCTTCCTGTACTCAATTAATATACATTTTTAAGTAGATTTCCCAAGCATCCTCGTTTACTCACGGCTTCGTTCTCCATTAAATAATCTTAACAAATTCAATTAATTTTTAATTATCTCTCAATGGATTATGAAAAAATTTTATAACACAAGGCAAAGTTTAATTCTACTTTCGGCACGAGCTAAACATTTTTCTTAAAACACATTAATGCTAATTAAAAGCGTATCGCCATTAATTTACAGACCAACTAAATATCAGATGCATGAGAAATGAAGTATCTTTCAACCTAACTAAATTAGTCGCCGATTTCTAAGCGCGCTTTGTTATGAAACAAAATCGTTTCAAGCTGCATCACATATTTTTAGATGCAGTAGTTTGATAGATTGGTAGAAATAAATATCCAGAAAATTATTCTATCACCTTATATATTATGTCCCTTAGAAGACATGATATTAAAAGAGGTTGCAGAGAAGTATAAAAAGAGCACTAACTTCCTTAATTTTCGGATGATGGATCTTAATACAGAAAATTTCGACAACTGCATGAAACATGTCATAATGGGACACAATGACAAGTAGTACAATGCTATAATTTGAGATGCATTGCGACAATTCTGTCAAGCTTCTTTATGAAATAAAGTCAGGTTGGATCAACTTTACTATTTTTTTTTTCTTCTTTTTGCACCATTTAAAAGAAAACCGACCAGACAAAAATTAGGCAAAAAGTTTTTTTAAATTACTTTTTCAGATGATATCCGTACTGTTGCCCTGGAAGAATTTATTTCAAATTGTAGAGATTATCTTCTTCGGAAAAAGATCTATATCAATTTAAGGTGTGACTGCTTAAATTAATCTATAAATGAGATTTTTATATTATGGTCACTTACGTGGAAAGTTATATACACTAGTATTTTATATTATTTCACTGTTATGAAGAGCTAGTTATTCAGTAACTGAAAACTCTGAGAAACTCGAACTGAAAAGAGAAACATTTTAAAGATAAGAGATTTGAATGACGGTATTTTCAGAGTGCTTTCGAGATTTCTGAGTATGAGTTATTGAGATGTAAGTAGATTTTTGGTATTAATAGCCAAACAAATAAATTGGAATTTCCAGGATTGGGAGGATTCCTTAAAACTGTTTTAGTTTATAAAAGTGGCAAAATAGTCTTATACTGGCAGCAGTCAGTACGATTTTTTTTTCACTTAATTTATTTCATTGAAAGTAACAACAATTCAAGAATAATTTTCAAAATTTATAGACAGAACACGAGACCTAATTTTTCTGAAAGTGCTATAAATTAAAGTATAAATAAAACGATACTCCAAAATATTTTTAATAATATGGACAAGTATAAGTTTAATACCATTTATGTTTTGAAGTTTCAGATACAATCTGAATTTATCAACCATTTTCTTAAAAGTCATAAAAAATGCCAATTATGAGAACAAGTCTCTCAGAAGTGGACTTTCATACAAGTTTAGCTTGTTTACAATTCTTTTATAAAATAGGAAACCGAATAATTCTTTTGAAATTTTATTAGTTTTTTTATATGATACTTCTTGATATTTAAATATCAAACATCATAATTTAGTTCCTGATTAAACAACTCATTTTCTGAAGTTTATGCAATTTATTATAAAACAATATTAATTTAGATTTTTAAATACTTATTGATGCGTTCATCGTAAATCTCCAGACCAAAATATTTGACAACTCATATGGAATATAAAGCATTTCGAATTATTACTTTCAGAGCCTCCTCCTAAAGCTGCATTCCTATGACAAGTTATAGTTTTTCTGTGACTATATATTAGTATATGAATTTTGATATTATCATACATATATATAAAATTTAAGATTATAAAGAAGAATTTTTACTATTACTTCTAAAATTGAAACGCAGATTTCAAAAGCAATGCCATTTTTATTCCATCAGGAAATCGAATTTTAGGCAATCTTATAAATGTGTGTCATTTTTAAATTCTGTAATTTCCATTATCTCTTCTTAAAGATAGATCACTTCCAATTAATTCACCTGCGCAACATGTTTAATCCAAGCCTTTCCTTTTGTCCATCGGTGGAACACACAAAGCATTCTTTCCATGCCGCTTCAAAACGAAATTTTAAACGTCTTACGAACTAGAAATTATTTGTTATTTCTCCACTTCCTTTTCTATTAAAATCTTCATTCCTTTATCGAGATTTCTCACCCACCAGTTCCTTAATTTTGTTTCATTTTTCTTCCCAAGTTCCCCATCAGGAGCACTGTCTGGACTGAAATTAATGGATTTCAGCTGTAACTGACTCAAATGCCGAAACCGGCTGCTGCAATAGCCATCGGTAAGCACACCTCCCCTTCGCCCATGCCATCTTGCTTCTTTTCTGGCGTGTTGCTCGCACATGCCTATACATTAATATGGGCTTCGATTCCTTCTTGTTTCCCGCTGCTATGTAGACCTCTTGTTTGTTTCTTTCCAGACACAACATTGTTTAGAAAAGAAATAAGTCCCGTTTTTGAAGAAATGGCCTGAGCCTGACAAGCTAAGAATAAAAAATCTTTCACCAGTATTACAGTGCATGCTAATTAAAGATGAAGAATTGGAGATGAATACCGTAACATGTCCAGTTCTTTTTCGAAACTCATTCTTTTCCTGTAATGAAGAATAGGAGAAAGCTGATATTCCAGTGTATGAAATTTTTTCTCTGGGGTTTGCTTTATTCCTACGATTGGGTTGTCCTTTTTCCCTATTATATTTTTATACAGTATTTAATTATTGTCTTAAATAAATAATAAAATTGTTCTTACGATTTAAAGAAACGAAATGGTCGATTCAGGGACCTGCAAAATATGTAGAGTGTATGCCATAAAGTATATTAAAACTTTGCTTGGAAAGACTAGATATTTTCTTAGAATGATAATATGATGAAATTTAATGAGAAATAGGAATTTAAATTAATGAATTATTATAACTGAAAGAAAAAACTTTTTCATTGTTTGAGAATGATTTCAACTCTTTTAGTAAGAATCACAGTAATGCTGAATTATTTTTAATTACTTGCTAAGTTACTTAATTAATACTGCATTAATTTTAATTATTTGTTTTTAATTTTTAATTATTTAAATTATTGCATTATTTTCTCTTACAATATAATACCTTTACTATAGGAATGATAGTTTAATAATATTCTGGAAAGTATTTTCAATACTATTATTTAAAAATAGTTCTTGATACAGGACACAAAAATGTATCTCTGGTTAAAAATTCGTAATATTATTTATATATTGGTCGGAGATGCCTAATTTATGTATGTGAAAACATTTATGCTGATATTAATGAAACATTGAATGATATTTTGAAACTGTAGTAATTGTTTAGAATCCCGGAATTATTTCATCATAAAATAAAGGCCTCTAGCTATACAATAAGAGGAATTTTTCTGGAATTCCTACAAAATTTTTATGACAGAAGGGCTGACATTGCAATTTAAGAAAATACATTACATTAAATTATTTGATACCCCCCCCCTTCCTTTTCCCCCCGTCTTTTTTTCCTGTGCTAAATGATTAACCATAATATATTTCCTATTAGCCATTTTTGTCTTAATAATAATAAAATGCTCACAGAAGTTGCCATTCTAAAATTATTATTACTTTGCCAAATGTACTTAAATATTATGATTTGTTTTTAACAGCTAGAAACCAGTTTATCCTGCCGAACTGAAAACAAAAGAGTAAAATATTCTTGATTCCAGTAGAGATTAACTGCAAAAATGTATATATATATGATGTCTGAAATAAACAATACCTTTTCTGATAAGTCAATTTGCATTTCTTCACTTTCATTTTTTTTTCAAATCTTTAAAGTGGTAAGTGACATCGCATCTTAAATCGTCCATCAACTATTCTTTTTACATTGCTCTAAAAAGAATCAAAAATTTGTTAGGATGCAAAATGGTTTTATGTAGTTGGAGAGCTAAAAAAATATCTATGTTAATAGAAATAACGTACAACATTGATTAGAACATTTTAAATCCCTTTCTAAGGATCACTGAAAATCAAATGAATGAAATATTGACTCATTCGATCCCAATGTAGAGCAAACTTTAAGTTTTCCAACAGGAAAAACTATTGACTTTTTTTAATGTTTCCTAAAACATGGTGATCTCGTTTAAAACATGTTAAAAGGTCGTAAAAAAAGCTTCAAGAATACATTCAGAAATTCTATAAATAACAATGCTTGAGTTTCGACAAATATGATTTTAACGTATAATAAATCACATTGGAATCGAACAATTCAACAAAATTTAAAAAGAATGTTGTTGTTTTTAGTTACACTGCGTAAACAAAGTAGAACAGTCGTTTTCTGTAAATTTTCTTTTATATTTTTATCCTGGCTAATAGATTCGTATGTAGATTTTATTTAAGAAAGTTTCCTTTATTTTCAAGGGAAAATGAAATAATTACCACTATTTATAATTAGAAATACTATAATTTATGATTTACTGTGTGTAAAAAACGTAAAAGATTATCTACAACATTTTTTTTTATTTGGTGGAATTGTGCACGAATAGAAGAGTAAGTATATACATTTTAAAACTATTTTTTCTCAGGAAAACGTATTTTTTTAAAATTTCCTTGTTGCTTTAATTTCAGAATGCCTAGAGGTATACCCTATACCCTTAAGTGATTTTCAAAACGGTCAAATTGTTGCATATAAAAATGAACGTAAATATGTTAGAGAGATCTCTTGTATTCTGCACGTCAGCTCCAATAAAGTCTCTAACTTTATTAAAAATCCAAACAGAAACGGAATCAGAAAGAATACTGGAAGGCCTAAAACGTTAACGCCACGTGATTAAAGGAAACTTGCTCATGAGCTTAAAAAGAATAATGGAATTGCTGCAACAGCTCGAAATCAAGCAGAACGTATTTATGTGTCCAAGCAAATAGTATACAACTAGATCGAAAGGTCCAAAAGATTCGTTTTCAAAAAACGGAGTTATCATCCCAAGTGGATACATTGCACATTTTAATAATCGTTTGCTTTCGGCTATGGGACATCTGGTATGGACCAAAGAATGAACTTCTGCTATATTTTCAGATGAAAAAAAAAAGTTTGACTTTGATGGTCCAAACGATTATCAATACTACAGGCATTCTCTGAAGAATACAGAACAATATTATTCAACTAGACAAATATGAGGAGAAAGTTTGATTGTCTGGTTAGCAGTTGGTTATAGAGGAAGAACAAGTTTAGTCTTTTTCAACAATAGGCAGAAGCATATAGACTACATTAATGCTCTGCATTAGGTGGAAAACAGTAGATATTTCAACAAGATGGAGTCGCAATCCACACCGTCAGTGGAGTTGAAAATTGGTTGGCTGGGAATAATGTGCAGGTTTTACTATGAATAGCTAAAAGCCTCTATCTGAAATTGTAGAAAATATCTGGGCTATGCTTGTTCGTCGAGTATACGCTGGTGGGAAACAGTTTGAATCGATCTCTGAGCTTCGAGTGGCATTAAATAGCTCATGGGATAATTTTTCTCAAAGAAAAACTGAATCTTTATATGATTCACTTCCAAATAGAATATCCAAAGTCATAAACGCTAAGGAAATGAGTATCCCTTACTAAAACCTCTTATTTTTTGTTATTTTTATAAGTGTCATATTTTTTACATGATTTCAAATGAAAGAAAATGTTTTTGCTGTCATTTATAATCTATTTTTGAATATCTTGGTAATGATACTAATATTTTTTCTTGGAATGATCTAAAAAATAATTTTTATAAAAATAATTGCAATAAAAAAATCCTGGTTTTCTTTTTAAAAATTCTAGTGTTCTACTTTTTTACAGAGTGCAGATGGGTTTTATCCTTGCAAAATTTTAGCTTCCTATGCAGATCGGATTTAGAATGTTTATAGATATTTGAAATTCTGGCAAGTTACTTATAATCATAAACGTATAAAGGACACTGGAAGATGTGATAATAATAAATAAATTTCCATGAGGTTAAATCATGTTGAATAATGTGTAATTTGACCTTCTATCATAGTCTTAACTGAGTACTTTTAATTTTTTAAATATTTTTATTTATTTATTACAGTACTTACTCTAGTAAGCAATAAATTTAATTCACCATGAAAGCTTGCGATATTTCAAAACTAAGATTTGATTCAGATTTCTATACTCGTTTATTATATTCATGTCGAAAGGCCATTGGTTTTAAGATTTATTCATTCCAAATAATATTGTATTCTGTTGGCAGATAAAGTATTATTTTATTATTTAGAATATTAGAAAAAAGAATTCGGCTCATTTTTATTTTTGGCTACAGAGAAATTTTGTAAAAGCACACGAAGTTGAAAAGATGATTCAATGAAATATTAATCATTGTCAAGCAAAAATAAATGTATTGTATTGTAAAAAAAAACAATATTATTTAAATCTTGGTTAATACTTAAACGGAGTCATTAATTTTTAAAAATAATTTATGCAGAATATTCCGAGCGGACAGTTCACTCTCATGGTTTCTGAGATCTTGTGAATTATCAACTCATATGGATCATTGCTTAAGAAGGCTATAATGAGAATAGGTAACAAATTCAAATTCTCCAGATATTTATTTAGAAAAAAATATATATAAGTGATATACATGTGTAGTGAAGATTTCTTTTTACTTATAATCCGAATAATAATGATACATAACAATAAGAGATACAACTTCAAACAAATAATTTCTTATTCCTGTAGGACAGTTTTTAAAATTTTAATTGATTTCGCTCCTTTAAGAAACCATAGTTTTAATAATCCGGATGTATTTTCATTCAATTAATTAAATTAAGAGTGATTTTGAAGGAAGTATCGAAAATTAGAAAAATATAGTGGACATAAGCAAAATAGTGAATGATATGAAGGAGAAAATAGAGTATAAGAATATATTAATTTCATTTTTATTAAAAAATAAATATGAAAAATTATCTATGTGCCTGTCGGCGATTTCTGAATAAATCCTTGCTCTCTCGTTCGTATTCGTGTAGATCCTAGAGTTACAAGGTATATTTTAGGAACTGAAGATGTAATATTTCTGAGACTTATTTTTTAAAACGTTTTCGTCAATAACTTCAAAAAGAACTTTTGCACAAAAGCAATTTTTATTCCATTTTAAAGAGCAAAAACTTTTTCAATCATATTAGCTTTAATGTTCGATATTTTGTTTAATTATGACTCTTTTGTATTACCATTCTATGTCAAGTTAGTTCAAAGTTTCTATAATTCTTTTTCTTTTAATAGGAGAACGTGGGGAAAATAGAATATAAAAAAATGGTTGTGAAATAGAGTGAGGCGAAGAATTCTTTCGAAAGAAATTTGGAGAACATTTCGTTTCTTTTTTTATGAAGTTTTAAGTTTTAATGAATTAAATTTATGATTAAAATAACAATAACTTAAGGATTAATGAATTAAACAAATGAATTAAAATAGCAATAACTTATGGATCAATGAATTAAACATGGAAATTAAAATAACAGTAACTTATGGATTAATGAATTAAACTTATGAATTAAAATAATAATAGATTATTTATTAATGAATTAAATTTATGAATTAAAATAACAATAACTTGTTGATAAATTAAATTTATGCATTAAATTTATGAATTAAAATAACAACTTAGGAATTAATGAATTAATGTATTAAGTTTATGAATTAAAATAACAATATATCGCTATTTTTACAATTTTCCTACACTTTTATGCATTTTAATCGCATTTAACATTTTAAACACTTTTTATACAAACAAAAATTTGGAAAGTAATTTTTCTATTCATATATTAAACTTCATGCTATGTAACTTTGGAAAGGATTTTATCAAATTCTTATGTCTGCTTCAAATTTTATGCCGAACCAGTCTCAATAAATTCAATGAAAATACCACAGTTGGAAGTAGGCAATAGAGCATTAAAGTTAAAAAAAGTACTAGTGAATAAAAATATCAAATATTTAGATGTTTTGCTAAAAAACTTTTTTTTTTTTTGTAAATTCTTAAATTTGTAAGCGTTTCCAGATTTAAAATTATTACCTTTTAAGTATTTTCTAATACTACATCGAATTATAGATCAAAATTCTTTAACTTTTCTTATTTTTATGCCTTTTTAACTTGAAATTAAAATACGCTCGTAAGAAATTCAACAATAAAGCAAAAAGCTTACATCAATATGAGAAAAGCCGTATAATTTATTGAAAGTTTTTGAGAGACAGATTTTGTCAAATCTTGAAATAATCGGACAAATTTTGAACGGATTACATTTAATGCATTAAAGATTATTCACTCTTGCCATTTGATTCTGCATGCATCTGAATTTCCTTTTAGATTTTGTAATTAATTGTTTCGTCTAGAAATTCACATTAAAAACATTTTCTTTGGATTATATTAGTCATTTATCTGAATTTTCATTTTTATCCTTCATCTTTCATAACTTGCAGCTTATAATTATGTTCAGAAACTTCAAATGGATATTAATTCAACTGGTAGTTTTAGTTTCAAATTATAAATATAAACTATTTTAAACAATTTGCAAATATCTTTTTGTTTATTACATTAAGATAGAAGAGCAAGATGGCCATCGAAGGCGACCAATATTTAATACATGTAACTGAATTGTAAGAAGAACATTTTAAAGAAAATCCTCTATAACTATATGTACTCACTCTGTATATATATATATATATATATATATATATATATATATATATATATTGAATTCCAAGGGGAAAATTATGATAAACAATGATTTAACAATATATATCGATATAGCAACAATTTATACATGTTATCATGTAAGAAGTTTGTTACAATATTTTTTTCTGAGAGCTTTTTCTTGTTTATGGAATATTGTCAATGCCACCGCTGCGTTTTATCGGAAGGCGTGGTGTCTCGACACTTTTTTTTACACTTAAAGCTTCGGACAATCCATCATAGAGACATGTCCATAAACACTGACCTTATAACCAAAAAATCGTCACTAGACACGCCTGTTGGATATGACCATCTTCAATATTGATTGGAGGCAATTGTTTCCTCTTCAGACCTGTCTAAAGATCAAGAAATTGACTTTTGTGTGGACAAGCTGTTTTTTTTTTTTTTTTTTTTTTTTTTTTTTTTTTTTTTTTTTTTTGCTTAAAGGACTTTCAAGGTATTCAGAGACATTGCTCTAAAGTATCATATAGGATAAACACTTAGAGCCAATAGCATTTTAGTTCAAATGCAAAAATAACTCGTCTTTGAAGCCAATCATAGATAAAACGTTTATTTTACAGCACATGAATGTATATCTGTATTTACCAATTTATATACGTTTTTGAGAGTTTTTTCCTTTCATATTTTGTCCATTTGCGACTCCTTTTTGGAGACAAAGTTTTCTTGGTAGCGATTTCATCTAGAAAACTTTGTTGTGGCATCAAAGTCGAAAAATCAAAAAGATCAATTTATGAAAAATTTGAGAAAGTTCTCTTTAAAAAATATTTATCAAATTTATAAAAGTGTTTTAAAACTAAGTAGTTTATAAAAAAATAATTCTCCTTTAAATATATGGAAAAATCTTAAAGAAAGAACAATGGAATTTTTCACAATCCCAGTATTTTGATAAAAGTTATACAATGAAATTACAGTTTCGATCTATGTTATATTTAATATTTCACATACTTGAAAGGGTACGAGAAGAAAACGTTAGTGTTTAAAATTTCTTTACACGATGAAAATAATGATCACGTTGAGTAAGCTATTCAAAAGATTTTATCATTTTTTTATCTGTCATCGGTCATTAAATTACCGTTATAGTATAAAACAAGACATAAAACTTTGAATACTTTAATTCATATTGAAAATGTAAACTGAACTAAAACTAATCACAAAAAAAAAAGGATTAAAGAGTCATTTTTGTCCCTAGTTTTATTAATGCTTTATATAACCCGGACCACAAATCTTGTTTTAAAGCATTGTAATCGATCTTTATGAAAAGAACTAATTGTTGTTCTCGGTTAAATAAAGCATTTTATAAACTAGTTATAGAAAGTATTCTTCAATCAGCAGTTTGTCTTTAAAACAAAAAGAGTTCATTCATAAGTAAATGTTTTAATGTATTATTTGCAGCTTCGAAGAAATCTGATTGTTATCATCAGACGTTTCAAAGGATGTATCAGTGAAAAAAAAAAACTGACTGTTACATTTCTCCATAAGTTTATGAAATAACCAAACATTATATAAATAAAGACAATTAAAGGCAAGATATACACACCTAACGCTTTTCCTTTATACGAAAACCTGGGAAACATTTTTCTTAGATTGTTGAGAAATAATTAATAATGTACGAACTGAAACTCGTAACAAATAGTGAAAACAAGTTACAAAGATAATAAAATAAAATGCCATTTTGTGTAAACAACCAAGAAATGTGCTTATAATAATTAATTTTTAACAAAATTTCCCAGGCATTTTAACAGCTTTATCAAACAGAATCTTCACCATATATTGATAAAACAAAGAGAGATTTCTGTACTTCCCAAAAGAAATAAATTAGCGAAATTTATCTAATTTCATAATTATCATAAAATAATATTGAAATTTTCGATAGACAAAGCCTATAATTCTAGTAATTTGAAAGATCAAAATAGTATTCAGTACTTGTACTACACTTAGACTGTTTAACCCACTACTATCAAGATTTTTAATTTTATTCAAAAGTATCTTTTGATATTTTTCTCTTTAAACTAATACCCTTAACTGTGGAAAGAGTTATAATGCCATTTAAATATAAATTAAATAATACATTTATTGATATATTAAAATGTAATACATAATTTGTCTATTTTATGATAACTTTCCAAAAACTCATCCATTTTCACATTCAAATTGAGGGTCTTCATCAGTTTAATAATACTTGTTATGCTAATTCTTTTTTATTTTTTGCAATATCTAGATTTTTGAAATCCCGGTCATAATCAAAACTGCTATTATATTAAATTAAAATAAACAAAAAATAATAATTAACAGTATCATAAACCCTTTTGCTAACTATGTACCTGAAATGCACATTTCTACTTTTTTCTCCTTTTAACGTTTTCAAGAATGTACATTTGAATTGAAATTATCGCAAAATGAATGCCAGAATTGGAATTAATATATGCTCTATATAATCATTTCTAGATCTAAAGATTGTTTTGGTTTGCAGAAAAACTTAACACTAGAAAAAAGAGTGACCGAATATAGAATTTTTACAACGGATTCTCTAATCTTTTCTTACAACTGAGGCCATCATTTTCCAATTCGATTAGAATTGATTTAATACTGCCAAATGTTGCTGCGTCTGTGCAAAATAATTTAAAATTAAACTCGGCTATGAAATCCTTTAAGTGTCGTAAGATACCTCATAGTAAAAACAGGTATGCAGTTGCATATTTCTAGCATTAGTATTACAAGAAAAATGGGAAGAAAATAATATATTAGTTAAAGGAATTCAACAGTTATCACACAAAAAAGTCAAAGATTAATTGTGGAAAAATAACATACAGAAAGAATGATTTTGTTTAAATTTTAAAAGGTGCTTTATGACATATTTTATAGATATATTTTTAAAAATATTTTATTAGCCTTCTCCCATCTCAGGCCCTTCATTTTGAGTTCCCAAATAGCGTAAGAAATTTGAAGTCTGTAAAATTAAATGAATGAATGAATATAAAAAAGATGATAGAGCTTTTCAACGTTTTTTTAAAGCATTTCAACATTTTCTGTGTTGACAGAATGTTTTGATTAACTAAGTCGGGTATTAGTTGCAAGATGAATATTTTCCGTGGTAAGTAAAGTGATGTTACTGATTTGTAACAGAAAAAGGAAATCGAAATAAGATCAATGTTGTATTGATATTATTGAAGGATAACTCTTTAAAAGCTATGAAAGTTTCTATAGGACTGACTAATTAGAAAGCAAATATTTCAAATTACCATAGCAAAAGATATCTGTATCGATCTAATGTATAACAACGAAAGATATTCACGGTAGCCCTTCAAAATCATCTAAACTTAGCATAACCAGAATCCTAGCTTGGAGAAGTAAAAATGTCCTGTATAGCTATGCCTCTTCAACCATAGTTTTCAGAAAAAGGCGAGAAAAAATATGATGTCATATTTGGTGCTCGCTCCCCAAAGAAAAACTTTATTTGATACATGAAAATCGGTATTTGTATATGCTTAAAAAAAATATATCCAAAATGTCCACTCGTATATCAAAACATGCATGCGTGCTCTGTGAAATAGCTGACTATACATGTTGCATTAGCTGGTGTAACAAAAGTATGAAGGATTAAGTCGCTTTCTGCAATAACTTAGCAATAGATAAAATATAGATATCCTTTAACAGAACCCATAAAAAGAAATCCAAAAATGTTAATCTGGCGATCGTGAAGTCTATAAAACCAGAAGCCTCCCTCCCCTCCATTCCAGCAGTCTGGATACTCCATATCCAGGCAATCACTCATAAGAAAGCAGAAACGCTGGAGCTTCATCATACTGGAACCATAGGCCATGCTTTAACTCCTAAGAAAAAGCGGCATTATGAAGTAGCAGTTCTTAAGCAATAAAGTTTTATTCACGCTCTTGATACGATGCCACATTTTTTTTCTCTCACTTCTCTCGGAAACTAAGGTATAATTAGGTATAGAAGTCAGAACTATATTTTGTTCTATGGGCATTTTAAAAAAGCCTTAAGCTAAGAATCTTACGGCTCAGAGTTTTGGCTATCTTGATGGGACACCCTGTTTATCAATTTGTTGTAAGATCTATATCTATTAGGCCGCGGTAGCCTGGTTGATAGAGCTTCAGTCTCGTAACCGAAAGGTCGCGGGTTCTGTCCTCGTCTCGGCCAAAGACCGCCGTGTTGGCTAATGGCAGTTGGGGCACGTTAAATATGTCGAGACTGCAAAGTCCTCCAAGTTCCCATAACAAAACGATACCTCTGGGGGTACTGAATCAGGGTTGAGTCGGTCTCTGATTTGGATTAAAATTCTGACTTGCGGATGGATGAATGAGTGTATGAATGAGTTCGACCGCTCCGTAAAAAGGGTTGTGTCGTGTGTGTGAGCTACAAGTCAGACTTCTGCCCTCTGGGTGCTCAGGGGTCTTTACCCTCAGAAGCAACTGCACCCCCTTTCCGTGAAAACACGGACATGACAACAACAACATCTATATATATTTGATATAAAAAGAATAGAATATTTAGAAAATAATTATTTTTGACTTTTTTTCTAAACTCTGGATGAATAAATCATATCTGAAAGGGTTTTTGTTGCTTACAATAAAATATTGACATAAAACAAAGTTTCATTTCAATTAAGGCTTTATTTAAATTTCGTATAAATCATTCGATATCGTATTATTTCGTATTAAATTATTCGATACATCAAGATAAATAATAAAACATTTACTCATCTTCTTTTGGTAAGTCTTGCAAACATTTTGAATTCCATCGTCATTATTCTAGATTAATATTGTATCACTGCAATGCTATGTCGCTGACACTGACTCTGGTTTTGAGAGAATTATCTAAAAAAAATCTTTAAAAAAGTTATTATTTTCTTTTGTACATAATCTCTAGTGCATAGCTAAATTCTGATGATTCCCCCAAGAAGATATTATTCAGCATCAAATTCAGGCAGAAAATCGAACTGTATTATTTCAATAAAATTATATCTCTTATGTTCAATGTATATAAGAACCATCTCAATAGAGTTAAATCCCACGACATGTATCATAATGTTATTGAAAACGTAACTTTAAGGATGGTCTAACTCTCACAGTTTTGTAACTTCACTTTTTTTTTTATCATGTAAATTACATAGATGCTAAATAGAATCCTACTTCCTAAGCTAAACTCTATGGAAGAAAATGACGCTATCAAATATTTGATGGAACAATGAAAACTATTTTAAACTCGAGTTGAACAATGAAATTTACAAAAAATTATGCATGAAAATTACCAAAATTCAGAAAAATTTGCGTTACATTGATAGTACTAAAAAGACAAGTTTTTGAATTTTAAAGGATGTAAAATTCAATTTCGTACAATAATATTTCAGGAGTAATCCTTCAGGAATTTCACAAAAGTGCTAAAATCTCGCCTAGTTCCTAATTAATTAAAATACAAAATAAAATTTAAAAAATTGCTTCTAGACGTATTTTTCTACCCTCCAGTGCCGAAATATGGTAGCTCTATGTGAAACTGGCTTTCCTGTAAAACGCAAACATATAAAGAAAGACATACATTCCTCTTTATTATTAATACAGATTACACTATCAGTAAAATGGGGAAAATATATCATAATTATTTAAGGAAAAAATAATTTTATTTTTGATTACATAAATTTGAATTAAATTGATTAATTCAACCAACAATCTTCGATAAAGTTAATGCATTAGTTTAATATTGCATATCAAAATTGCCTGCTTTAAAATGAAAATAAAAAGTATGTTCTAGATGCTATAAGCATATTCAGAAGTATTGTTTGATGAAACAACGAAAATTACCGATTAATATTTGTATTTTTAACAATATCTTGACTTTTAAACTTTATCAATTATATTCGTCCGAGGTTGAATTTATAGCATAAATTTTAACACAGTTACAAAAGAGATGAATAAAAAAAAAAAAAAAATTGCATATATACGTTTTTTTTTCTTTTCTAACTCATCTTTATCACCTTATTTCGAATTTAAATAGAGTGAAATGTCTTTTACACATTTCTCATTTATATGTCGTTTCATAACTGCCCCTTTTCATTTGTAACGATTTCGCTAATAAAGAAACAAAGCTTCGGTCATACGTCATTTCAAGCCCTGTAAAAGATTGGGAATCATCTGTGAACAGATATGGTTTTCAAGAAGTATGTGAAATGTAATACTATATAATGACAAAGTACTCACAATTGGTAAATTAATAAAAAACAAATTACATGCTGCCAATTTAAATGATGATAAAGAAGAATTTGAGGAAGCTACTCCTCCTTTACTTTAAAGATCCAGTTTATTCCGAAAAAAAACTTGTTTTGGTTGTAAAAACACGAACGATAAAACATTTAACGAACTTAATCTGATTCATAACACTGCATTAAATGCTAATCAGCCAGTCAGACAGCAATTCACTTGTAGAAATGAGTGAATCAAAATGAAAATTGTAGGAAGAAATTAGTATGACTCATTCCAATAAAGCTGAGGCCTTCAAATTCAAAACAAATTGTAGATGGTGATTTTCAGAATTCTCTTTATTTGTTTACTAGCCGCCTTTGGCGACCAGCTGGTTCGCCATGAGTAATGCGTTCTAAAATTTCCAATTAAATCATATATTTTTTAGCCAAAATTTAAGAAATAGTTTAAATTAAAAGATTCAGTAATTAGTAGTTAAAGAGTCGGTAACTTTATTCGGAAAAACTTTTTGAGTTTAATGCTCTAATAATTTATCAATTATGCTTCCAAAATATTAAAAATGTTTTTTTAAAAAAAGCGAAAAAGGGAAATTATTGAATTAATGATACAAATATTGCAAACGATTATAGAAATATGCCATTAAGTCGGGATTTCAATGCATATCCTGTCTAAATTAAATCAGGTTTACTGTAAATAAAGATAATTTATGGAATTAATCATATAAATATTACAAACGATTTCTTAGAATCCTTTGCCTTGCATTTATTTTTTTAGAAGATATCACATTTTATATTTATGTTATTTTATCCAGTCACGTGCTGAAAGTTGTATTTCTTTAGATTTGATATACGATGATCGTTGTTGTTTATTTGGACTTCCTTCATTGTTTTATTTTATTTTATCCAGTCACGTGCTAAAAAAACATGGTTAAAATATTTCTTTAAAAATTCGTTAAAAATAGAAGCTTGAGTTATACATTAAAACACTGATACCATTAGAAAGCTAATTTTTTTATCTTTAAATTGATGTTAAAATCATGTTTGTCCGATAATAATTTCGGAAGTTATAGCGGAAAAACGTCGAAATTTCGCTTAAATTTTAATTAATTCAAATTCTAATTAAAAATTCGAAAAAAGGGCTCCGAGGTGCACATTCCCGACCTCCAAGGTATACATGTACCAAATTTGGTAGCTGTAGGTCCAACGATCTGGCCTGTAGAACGCCAACACACACACACACGCACACACACACACGCACACACACACACATTGAGCTTTATTATAAGTATAGATATAGCTTTCTTTCAAATCATATTCACATGCAACCGAAATGAAAGACAAATGATGGACAAATAATCTTAAAATAGACTAGAAACATACAATAGAATGCAATGTTTTTTCAGTGGTCAAAATAACCGCGGTCTGTCTTTCTAAATAAATACCGACAGAATGAGCAAAAACAGATAATTTTTGCTTCTTAAATTCTTCAAGAATAAGTGAAAAAGTCAAAGAATAAATGAAAAATTGAGGAATAAGCAAGACAAATATGAAATTTTACATTTCGTTTGCTACCAAAATGATCGTTTCCATCTTTTTGATGTTGAATTCTAAGCTGCATGCAGAAAATAAGAAATGTATAATTTGCATTGAATATAGGCATGAGTTTTTGTATTTTTATGATAATTTTCAATTTTAAAATTAAATGTATGCTTACAATACTTTTCAGTAATACGTATCTTTAAAACTTTTTTCTTTACAAACTATTTGTTTTAAATGAATTTCCATTAGAAATTTTAAATTTATAATTATGAATGTTGTTTATTAAAATTTGGATTAAATGCTTTTTTCTTCGTGCCTCGTTTTATTCATCTTAAAAGACACTTAGTGGGGCTTTAAGTAATTTAGTAAGATGAATTTTTAAACTAAAGTATGAGAAATTGTTAAAATATGGATAAGACCATGGATAAAATACGATAATGATATGGATAACTTAAAGATATCATTAAGTTAATTTCACAGTTAGCCATACTTGGACCATTTGATGCAGACAATCCTAAGGCTTTTCTAATAAATTTTCTAAATTTCTAAATTTGATTTAAAAATTATAAATTTTTAATATTAATTTTAAATATCTAAAAATTTTCCCAAATTTTTAAATTTGAATTAATTTTTTTTTAAATAAGCTACGAAAAAACAGCAATATTAGTTTATTTTTTCTTCAAAACAATTGATTGCCAACAGCATAAATGTATGGCTCATCCCTTAATGCTATATTTTATGTACAGAGTGTTTCAGAATTATAGCCACCCATTTCAGGGTTGATTTGTTCTATTTAGCATAATTGTATGGCCTAAAAGTGGTAAAGCTCTTGAGAGTAACGTCTGCCTTCACTCATACAGACCTTTACTTGATCCTAATAAATAAGGAGTATTGGGTTTATCCCCAAAAGAATTTAAAGGTTAGTTTAAATACGCAGCGTATAAAGAAACAAATTGTCATTGGTAGAAATAATTTGTAAAGCAACATTCGCTCATAAAACTACAAGTCATTTGCGATCAATAAATGCACATACTATTTTTTGATAATTTTTGAAATCTGTGTTTTAAATCGGTGCTACACTTCAACAATATGCACAAAAATGTTTCAACATAATGGTATTTTGCTTTTAGGTTTTTTTCTCTCTCTAATATCTATATCTGTATTTAAACATAAGTAATGAAAATGTTTTCCTTATTTGAGTTAACAAAGAAACTTTTCCTTTTGAGAAGCGATTCTCATTTTAGAAGGAGACTTATATAACAGAAAACAGTAGAAATAAGAAGCAGTAAATAGAAAAAAAAATTAAAATTAAAATTTAAAAAACTAGGTATTATTCTGTCTGATATTTCTTGAATGTTATTTAATTCTTGTCAGATTCCAATATGCTTTAGATTCTGTTGGAACAATGAAAGGTGGCAGGCTTTTCTTGCATTTGGAAATTTACAACAGAATCTTTTTAATATGAAATGTATGCGAAACTAAATCATTTTTCTATTTATTAGTAGTCCTGAAAAATTTATATTAGAAAGAAATAACAAGTACAGTGATGGTCTTAAAAGTTTAGACAGTTCAAGCACACTATTTCTCTAATAGGAAAAATAAACATTATAAGCTTCATTTTTCTCGTAGATTTGAAGAAGATAATAAAAAAAGATTCAGATGTGTAATATTTAATAAAATCTATAAGATATTAAAATAGATATTCTAAAAATATCTTATTGCATTTATTGGGCTATGCCACTATTATGTCGATCTGATGATGGGTTTTTGGGTGATATTTTAAAAATGAAGTTTTTAAAAATTTATAATATGTTTTTAACAAAAGCAATAGTTAAAGAAGCAAATACAAATTACTTCCTAGGTAAAGAAATATAGTATTATTTCAATTATCAGGTAGTGCATTCATGATGCGTGCTGTTAATTACAAAACGTTGTTGAAAAATTCACAAATAAGAAATCACTGTCTAATTTTCACTTTCTATTATATGAAATGTAAAGTGAGAAAACATTGTAATTATCAAAAAACCCGGGAGTTAGACGAAACGGAGGAGTTAGTTTCAAACCTTCCTGAATCCGAAAAATACATTTTTGAATAATGCTTGTCCATTTGTGAACATGAGGCTCAAAACAACTTTGAGGCAGATAGAGAAGTCAGTTAAATGGACGCTACACGAATTGCCTAAATTTTAAATTAAATCCAGTTAGAGGGTCTGTCTGTAAGGTTGTCTTCAGAAGAGGGAACTCGATAATTACAAAAAGTAAAGATGTTTAATTGAAAATACGGTTTATTTGAATTAATTGATTTTTAATTGAAATTACGGTTTTTAATTGAAAATAATTGAAAATTTTTAATTGAAAATACGGTTTATATTTAGCAGCGAAAATGTTTTTAAATAAAAAAATTGCTTTAAAAATGTAACTTTTACAAGACTTTTTCATTTGGAAGTTAAAAATTTATTTTCATAAGTGGATTTTTAAAAATAGATATAGATAGATAAAAATAGATATAGATAGATAAAAATAGATAGATAAAATTTAGAACACATTTTTAGTACTTTAAATTTAAATCAGCATTTTAATTAAACATCAGTTTTTGAACCAAGTCTCTAAAAGGGCTGAAGGTTTGATGATTCGTATTTTATCGTGCGTTTAAACGCAATTATTCAAAAAAGATAAATAAATAAATGAATGAAAGTCGGTATGTGATCTTATAGTTGCAACTGTAGTTCTAGGTCAAATTTTAGTCTCAATTGCACGGAAATAAAGCGTCCAAACTATAAATTCAATTTTCGGGTACTTGTATATTAACTACATGCCATAAATTAATCACCAAATATTGCATGATAGATTCAGTAAAAATACTAGATTTGTGTCAGAGACCTTATACTTCGTAACTATTGTTTGCCAACACTTTGCAAAACGTTGGCGCCCTTAGAAGGGGATAATACCCTCATGCTGGAACATTTTGGAGAGACCAATCCCCCCTTTTTTTGTTAAAAAGTAATACAAAACTTGCAAATGTATGAATGCGTTGTTTATTAATCCGTAATTGAGTTAATAAGTCCCCTAAAGAAAGTTAAAAAAAATCAAAACCATTTTCATATTCTTTTTCAATCAATTTGTCTAGTTTAGTTTAGTTATATTAATGTCCTGTTTAAAGAAACACGAGGGCTATTTTGGGACGGACCTCGTAATTTTGAACCACGGTCAGATGACGAGGACGACACCTGAAGTGGAACCCCCCCTCTCCACACCACATCAGCAGGAGGACGTTTGGCCAGACAGATTTAACGTGCAACAGACCCCCTCACACGACAGATCTTCGGTGGAATCGAGTCTCGAACCTGAAACCCTCCGGCTCCGAAGCCGAGACTTTATCACCAGGCCACCGCGGCCCCTCAATCAATTTGTCGTACACGGAATTATTATTATTCTGCAAAACAGCAGTTTACTGTTTAATATTTCGATTCACTTCGAATAAGTTTATATTTCTTTCTTTTTGATAAGCAAATGTATACTTAAAATAAATTCATGCTTTAAATAAATTTATATTTAATTTTATTAAAAAATGGTAAAGAAACGCCTGAATGATTTGCCCATTTAATATTGTAATGGCTAATTTGATAATGTAATAGGATTATGATCTGAAAATTTTTCTTAATCCATCTTGACGTATACTTACAACACATCCAGATGGCAGTGAAACAAATAAATGTAAACTCACGCCACCGTTTTGAGTGAAGAAGGACTATTAACAATAACGTTATCATATGTAAGCCTGATCATGAACTCAACTCAACTAAACAGCCCAATACTTTCTCTCGATGAACTTTTGCTATAAATAAGGCACAGTTTAAATCACTTAAGTTGGCTCATTCTAAATTTAATGATCCCGAACAAATTTCACAGCAATTTCAATAAGTATTACTATGCTACTTTGTTGTATTCAGTTACTACTGTAACTGGGACAACTACTTTATACCCTTAAGGCACAATTTTTGTGCATATAAATATTTAGAAAAACATGTAGATGATACAATAACCTAACTGGAAATTTATGAGTAAAAGAGTAGTCGAAATTTCGAAAGAATCAAAATGCTTTTTAAACAAGTTTACATTGTAGTTTTATCTTTGCTCATAGCAATAACCGCTTTCTAAAATTTTTTTCAAAAACAAAATTTTTCATACTTCAAATATTATAGTAAAATAGGATTTAAGAATAATTGCCATCATGAAAATACCTCAATTTAATGCTTTTGATATGTTATTAATTCTTTTTTAATTGAAAATACGGTTTATATTTAGCAGCGAAAATGTTTTTAAATAAAAAAAAATTGCTTTAAAAATGTAGCTTTTAAAAGGATTTTTCATTCGGAAGTTAAAATTTATTTTCATAAGTGGATTTTTTTTTTTTGACGATGTGCATGCTGTATCGGACATCAATACAGTTCAAAAGAGCAAGCTTAATTGATTTGTGACGGTGACTGGCAGCTTTCGAAGAAATCAGAAAATACACTTAAAGGACCTTTTTTCTTCCCCCATCGTTTTAAAAATTGGGTTTGGAGGGCAATTATAAGAATTGATCTCAAATATCCGTTTTTTTAAATGTAAGTACTTATTTAAGAAAGGTTAAATTTTGAGCAAGAAAAAAAAAATGTTGTGCCCTTTTTGAAGGTTTTTAAAAGTGAGAGAATCATGATTTAAGCTTGTTTTTTGAATAGCGTTGATTAAAATATTTCATTTTAAAATATAAAATATTGTTTAACACTCTTATTTAATTTGACTGTTTCATATTTGCAAAGATAAAATAAATTAACTGATTTCTTAAAAGCACTACTAATGTGTTACAGGATTGGAATTTTGTAAACATGCGCATTCTTGATGATGAGAACTATTATCATTATTAAAAGTTCAAATATGAAGATAATAACTGTAATAATAAAGTACTAAAGTTCTTTAAAAGAATGATTAGTTAATAGAAAGTTTATAATTAATTTAATTAAACTTTAATTTCGTACCAAATTGAATCTGAGGAACAATGGATCTTAAGATTTAAAAGTACAATTTAAAATGAAAAACTTTTTAAATTAAACTTTTAATTTTAAAATGCTAAAAGCTTTTAAAATAAAATTTATTTTAATACTTGCAAGTACTCATTTGAAAGAAACAAGCTACATCTATTTATTAAAGAATTTAGAACATAACATATGAAGCTGTGAATAGCGGTCTGTAATGGAATCATAAAGTAGAACTTTGATTTTGCTTTTGATGAGTTCATCAACATTATGGTGAGAGAAAAAAAATGAAATCATCGAAATAAAAAAATATTAAAATTGCCAAATAATTCATTTAAATTATTATTATTTTTTAGTAGCAATTAATTTATGATTTTTTAATTTTTTTATTTTTTTATTTTTTTAGTCATAACTGAATCGCACTTCTTCATACTGCAGATTGCAAAATCCATATTGAGAAGAATATGGGTTTGTTACAATGTTTCTAAGTCGCAAAGGCTCAAGAATACTAGAAATTTGAGCCTTGTTCCTGAATGTAAGTATAGAATATGCACATTATCTTTCATGTCATATTGGAAATGGATTACGTAGTAATTTTCTATTTAAAATTCAAACTTATTACAAATTTTAAAACTTTTAATGAAGTACTAACAACTTTCAATGGTATGATTGCAAGTTCCAAAAAAGAAAAAAAAATTACTTACCTTACTAATGGATATAGTTTAATAGATTCTAGTTTCTGGAACGATAAATTTTGTTTGCTTACAAAGTTCGAAGGTACCCTGCTTGGAGCTTCGCCTTGCCTATCTAAAATAAGATCAGCTTCTAAAACGAGCATCGATACTTCACTTAAAAAAATACCTTCTGGAACCTCAAGTGCTACTCCATTCTCACCCATCACTTTTTTTTTTGTTTTTGTTTGAATCCCTGAACGAAGACGCGTTTTAGAGGGTCTAACAGGAATTTTGGGTGAGACTAAATGATGTATTAGGGGGAGGAGTGGAACCAAACTTATTGCCATGGTTTTCACGAAATCGAGCAACCTTAAAAGAGGCTAAAAACAGTAACAAAGAAGCTCTAACAGATTAGTCTTCTTATTGTTTTACCCGATAATTGTTACTAATAACTTAAACAGAACATTCACAACTTTAAATGTTGACTTACGTCATATACAAGCGTAAAATAGCTAGTAAATTATTTATCTCTTTTTGAGAAGTAAAATTAAAGTATGATTAATTTGATAGAATAGGAATAATACATTTTTTAAAAACAATAACTGGTTGTAGAAACTACAGATTTTAGGAAAAAAAGGTATAATTATTTTTTAAGGAAGTGCCAATTTTATCATTAGATAATTTGATTTCTACATTATTGTACATGTTGGGAATTTTTATATCAGGTCATGTGCAATTTAACCCTTTAAAGTCTGATTTTTCTAATAAAAAATTTAAAAATATCAATGTGCTCATTGCAGTAGCCAGATAAAGGGAAAAGCAATAAAAAACATCCCATGTTTTATTCTTCAGCCTGAAGTATTAAAACGGATGCTCACAAAAATAGCAAGATTTTTCTTCAAGTAAATCAGGCCCTTACTAAAATTAGTTATATTATTGTAAAAATAAGATTCTCACCAATCTCAGAAAATGTCCATTTATTCCGCTAAACTTTTTCTAAAAATATCTCACTTATTCAATATAGAAAACAAAATATCATATTAATTGAACAATTTGTCTTCTGATGTTGATTTTTAAACATTTGTTATAAAGAATATTATTCACTGGTAGCCTACATACAGCCAAATATTAAAAACAAACTCAATACAAGTGCACAATTTGATTTAAAAGTCCGGCCTCGAATTTGAAATTTAGGGTCTTTAAAGGAGAATATTAAAAATACAAGACAAAAGAATTAAAGGATTTCATTTTAATAAATTTGTATTTGAATTAAAAGTTAAAAAATATACTAATATCAATGCAAAGTTCATACTAACAAAACGCATTGTATACAAATTTCTCGTTAAATAGGGATGTGAAACGCTTTTAACAAGACTAGGTTGGGAGATTAAGTTTTGTTCTACAGTTCATTTTACCAAGTTGAAAAATTTGCATTATCCTTTATACATTAGACAACATTTTATTTATCTGTTTGAAACAAAAGATTTATTTCGAAAGGCCACTTAGAATCATAGACTAAACTTTTCTTAAAAGGTATTAGACAGGAATAATGGAAAAGTTATAAAATAGGAAAAATCTAAAATTCTTCACTCTTACTCTTTTAAACTTATTCATATTTAAGATCAGAAGATTTAGATAAAATACGAATATAGTAAAAAGAATTTAAACAAAATAAATCTAAATATTTTTTTTTACCTAGAACTATTTTTCGGTAATATTCTGGTAGAAGAACAAACTCCAATTCCTCATTACCCATCTACATTTAATTTTCAGTATCTTTTTCTAGTATTCAACTTCTATTGATTTTTAATCTCATATCAAAATACTAAATGAATGTCTGACAACCACAGAGGATGGTGCTTTAAGTAAGGTTATTATTTTAATAATCACAAATCAATTTTTTTACAACTTTCTTTTCTTCTCAAAAACAATTTCTACATGCATACATTTTTCCGATGAAAAATGTGTATAAAGGTTTAGAAAAATAAAAAGAAGCACGATAAAAACATATATTTACTTAAATCGGTATAAGGATTGATTCAAGAGATGAGTAAACATTTTAATTATTAAAAAAATAACAACATCTATTAAATGTTTTCATATTTGAAAGGCAGAAACTGCATGATACCAGTATAAATTATAGTTATTCTCTGTAAAATATCAGTTGTTTGGTATTGAAATAGCCCGAATTTTGTTTTAAATGAACATTAGGCAAAATGACATTAAAATATTTATTGTCAAAATCAATTACCCGTATTTAATAGAATAAAAATTGTCATAGAATTGCAAGAATGATTAAAACTAAGCCCTAAATATTATACCAAAAAAAATAACATATACATATGAGATATAATCATTTGATTAATAATGCATTATTTAATCATATCCACGTAATTTAACTAAAATAATGCGAAATTTCATTAGTTTTCTTGAATGATTTCATATAAATCCAAGTAAAAACGCATGCTGAATGTATCTTAAATAATCAAGCATCAGCTAAAAGCTTTTGTAAGGTTTTAAGATGGTAAAAAATTGTAATGAAAGAAAATAATATTAATAAGATTAGATCAACTCATTGTCTCATTAATACCATTCATTTTATTGAAATTTGCACATCTCTAAATTTTATTTCAATGATTCTCACATAAAGGAATGAACTAATTTCGACATAAAAGAACTTAAACTAACGAAAACAGCGTTTAGTGAGAAAAATCAACAAAATTCAAAAGCCGGAAGGCAACAAATATGTCTGAAAACGATGAATACCGTTCTCATAACGTTTCAATTAAAAGACGCCCCCAAAACCATAAAGAAATTTCAAAATCCGCTGCTTGAATAAATTTTGAAAGCATAAAAATCTCGGCGCAGAAATCTTAAAGGAGCTGAAAAGTCCAGAGAAAGAAATAGATTGAAATAATAAAAAAAAAAACCAACCGAGAACACCTCTGCTTCGAACAAGAAGATTCCGGTCTCTTCAGAACACAGCTTTTTGGTATGTTTTGAATCGAGCCTCTGTTGTAAAAGGTCGCTACAAGCATTAGGCGTTCCTATGATTACAATGTACGTTAGTCACCTATCAAGACTGTGGGCGATGTTTCAATTTTTTGAAACTGCTTACATGTTCCAATTTTACAACTCCATTTTACTCTTTTGTTGCTGCGGCTTGATTTTACTTCTTAATTTGAAGGAAACGAATTTTTCTATTTTTCTTTGTTCGCTCCAACTCAACAGCAGCGAGGGTTTTGTAATGACGATTTTTGTTTTCTCTCTCACGATAAATCTCCAACGAGTTCGGGAGTTAAAAATGCACTCTCAGGAGCTTTGTGAATTGTACCGCGGTTTTTTTTATTGGTTGGGGTGTTTTCCTAATTGTTCAGCTGTTACCTTATCGAAAAGCAGTAAATAATTTTAAATCACGGTTTCTAAGCAAGTAATGCTTTAGGTTTGATGGAAAAATGAAAATTCTTAACAAATTGATAGTTTCATTTCATTAAAAGTGACTGAATAAACTTTCTAACTTTGTGTCATCATCAGAGCAAGGAAAATAAGAGCTTTTTTTTTTAGTCTTAAATAATTTTAAACATATGAACTCTTTATTAAAACAAAAGTAATATTTTATGCTAAAAGTTATTAAATAGAAAGGATTCTTACATTTTTTTTCCTTAAGTGATCTAAGGTTTTAAGTAGTAAAAGTTATATCAGATATTAAATACTCACATAATTAGGATAATTTTTATAGTTTATTGTCTATGGTACAATCAAAATTAAAAATTACAGTAGTGTTTTTTTCTTTTATTGAAAAATTTACGAAATTAAGAATGTATATATAAAAAGAAATAATTAATTTATTATAAACGTATTTTTGAATTTTAAAAGTTATTGAAACTTTAACGAAAACACAAGAAGTCAGAAGTGCTCCCTTATTCGTGATTTAAGATCAAGACTTATTTAATATGTTTCAAAAAAGAAAGAAGAAATCGTAATCATGCACAGATAAACTATGCTGCAACTTTGTCAACGTCTTAAATTCGTAACGAAATTTTTCTATTTAAAAATTTTATATACGTTTTAGAGAATTTTCTCAAATAATTCTTACTCAAACGAAGCAAAATTTTAGTATACGGATTTAAAATTCTGAATTCCCTCTTTTAATTATTATTTTACGATTTCAAGAAGTTGCAGTTTCGCTTTGAATGTAAAAAGTCATTTTATACTATTCGGATTTCACACTTAAAAAACACCAACACTTCGTTTACCCTTTAAACTTTAAAAAGAAACAAGACGTTCCCTAGTTTAAAAAAAAATGTTCTGTTACTGAATTTCTTTTCCGATGAAATCCGTATCATTATGTTGCGTTCACTTCTAAGGACAGTGTTGCTTCACTTAGCGCGGTGAATCTGATTAGTTTCTCTTTTTGAAGCAACAGGAACAACAAATCAGATTTTGAAGAACAATAATTCTTCCAACTTTTCGACTCTTTTTTTCTATCGAAAATCGAACACCCTCGAGAACAAATGCAGTGATTTTATTTAGCGATCTAAAACTAAACAAATAAAACTTGTAAAAAATGAAGCAGATTAAATCACTTTCAAGATCCTCTTTTATAAAATGAAAGGAAAATTATATCAGACTTATCAATTATAAATGTTTAAAATAAATAATGTAAATTTCAATTTAGTTTAATAATAATTGCAAACTAAATTACTATTTTTATTTAATTTACAGCTTAATGTTGTTAATTGACACGTTTTTAAGTAATTTCTTCTCGGCTAAGTTTTTGCGACTAATTAAACGCGAAAAAAGGTGAACGTTAGATTCTGTAGGCATATTATGAGAAAGGAATCTTCATTAAACATTTTCTCAGAAATACTTCTTATAAATTATAAAAATATTACATTATTATTATTCTATTTATATACAAATAACTTTCGATACAGATTCCATTAAAGAAATTTGGAATTTCAGTGCTAGAAAACCTTATATTTTAGTGTAATGACTTCAAAATAAATATTGTTGTTTTGAAAATATGTTAATTCAATTTAATAACTGATGTATTTTGAATTAATTTATGTAATTTCTTTTCAAATTTCAGATTATTTTAGTCTTTACGTTTGAAGGCCTGTAGAGGAGATAATCGCCCTCTTTTAAACGATATGCTTCAGAAATACATGTATGCGTATCAACACCGAAATGCTCATTCAAATAAACAAATGAACTAAAAAAAAAGAAAGAAAATAACTTTAATTTTGGCTGCATTCACGGTGTTAAAAATTTTCTATTCTGTCGGCTTCTAAATCATATTTAAAAAGGTAACTAGATAAAACTAACAAAATATTTACATATGATTTTATTGCTAATTGTGAAAGCAGTAAGAAAATTAGCGAGATGACTGAGAAAGAAATTGGAGCATAATCACTAATCTTCTTGTTGAAAAAATGTTATAGCGCTTTCCTTTTTTTGAGCTAATTTGACTGCAACAGGGAAAATAAGTTCATTTATTATTAGGAATTCTTTAAGAAATGACTTAATTTAATCAAATATTCTTCTCAGCTTTATATGAATAAATTTACATCAAAATATTTACAGTAAAAAGTGAAACTTCTGATTGGAGGTGAAATTAATAAATTTTTAAAATCATCGCGAGAAGTGACATTCTTTTGTTGTAGTCTAATGTAGAATTTTATTTTGAAAATATAATCTAAATCGTTGGTTGATAAGTAATACCACCTACTGTTTAGTTTAGTTATATTAACGTCCCGTTTTAAAGCAACACGAGGGCTATTTTGGGACGGATCTCGTAATTTTGAACCACGGTCAGATGACGAGGCCGACACCTGAATTGGCACCCCCCTCTCCACACCACGCCGCACCAGCAGGAGGACATTTGGTCTGACAGATTTAGCGTGCAACAGACCCCCTCACACGGCGGTTCTTCGGTGGAATCGAGTCTCGAACTTGAAACCCTCCGGTTCTGAAGCCGAGACTTTACCACCGGGCCACCGCGGCCCTCACCACCTACTGAATATATACTGAACACAAATAATAAGTGTTTCTTTTATTTTTTGTAATCAAGAATATTCCTCATTTTTTTACACATCTGATATGGGCATGCAATTTCTTTTCATACCAGATATTAAAAAATATCATTCTTAGTTGTGAAAAACATGCAATTTTAATTGTTAAGCGATGAAATGCTACTGCCAAATCAGCATTCTCATTTCCCGTGGAAAAATTTACGTTTCTTATTGATTTAATGAAGGTTTGATTTTTCTTTGTATTAATTTTCGTTAATGACAGAATTTCTGTTTCTAACATTATCAATAACACTGCTTTATTATATCTACAATTATTAATCTTTAAAATTTTGATCGATTCTTTATTGACTTAGAATGAAAGTTACTCGAACTTTGACATTTAATCTAAAATGTTGTAGGCGTTCAAATACATGAAAAAGCTTTTATTGTGAAATCAATATAAGTTAAGGCAATTTACTAGGCACATATAGCATTTAGGCATCCCTGTTATACTTTTATGCATACGGAAAAAAGGAATTGAAATACACTTCCAACGCCTGATATGTTTCTAAGACAACAGTTTTCCAATTATACAATTGCTGATAAGTTACGTGAAAAATGAAATTCTACTACTTGCAATTTTACTCACTATTCGATGCATGAAGAGAATCATTCGATGCATATAGTACTGGAGAGAATATTTCATAATTACAATAAAAACAATCCCCTAATTTTAAAAATTATACTAAATAGATTTAATTCCTACTCAATTCCACCTTTTCCTCTTCTTTAAGGCACAAATATTATTAAGGTCTATCAAACTGCGCCTTGTTCGAAACTGATTTGGAACAATACGTCGCAAATAAGGTCCCCTGCTAAACAGATTAATAATCGTTAGATATATAAGGCTTCTGGTTTGATCTTATTATGAAGTCTATTACTAATGTCACTTGAAACAGTATTTTAAATTTTATATGCTTAACTTATTTAGAATAAGTTCATTTGGTATCTTATTATTTTATTATTTTATTCCATTATATTTATAGTTTAGTGTTTTGAGCATTGATTAATATTTAATATTTAATATTTTTTTAATTTTTTTAATATTTTTAATATTTAATAATTTTTAATATTTTTCTGGAAATGCAGCATTTTATTTTGTTTTATTGTTTAATTTTGCTTGACAATGTTTTCTGAGAATTTCATTAATAAATATATTTTTGGTTTCAGAAGGTGCCGTTTATATGAATAGCAATATACGCTTGTCAGCAATTTTTAGAAATAATATATTAACTTGAGAGCTAAAAATTTCTAATGGATAAAAAATAATTCAAAATCTACCAAACATCTAAACAAAAGTTAATATATTTCATGCTAATCCATATATAGAAAGACATATGTATGATCTAAATGTGCAGCACACACAGTTACTGAAAAAATATTATTATAAGATTAAATAACTGTCTCATTATAATGATGAAATTAAATATTTTTTTCATATGACAGTATATGGGAAGCTGCAGTTTACTGTTGAAGAAAAGATCAATATCCTTCTTAATCGCTACTGCAACAAAAAGTTTTAATTAATTATTTTCCTTTTACCATGAAATTAGCACTTTATTATAGTTAAACATCAAAGAAATATTTCAAGTACTAAATATTTTCTTTTTATTTCTAAATTTTAGACAACATATTGTCCTCATACTTGAGATAAAATAGTGAGTGAATTGATTACCTATATCAGCACAATTATATATTAAACTTTGTAATTAAACAAGTGATCAATTTCAAGCATTTTTATATACCAGTTTAAAAAATAAAGTCTACTAAAAAATTTGATTTTTCATAGCAATATAAGATAGGAAAAGCATTGCAAATCAAAACTTTCAAAATCTTTTTTGTGATGTTATGAGACTTTACATCTTTCGTTCGTCAATATAAGATAATAAATTAAGAATTTAAAATATAGCTATAAGTTTTATTAGAAATTACATCATAGTGGATAAATAATCATAAGAAAAATATGGATAGGATATTGTAATTACTTAAATAAAACATTTCTTTTTTTAATTTTTTTTCAAAATGGTGAATTTCTTGGGCAATTTACGAAGTTTGAAATCATTTGTTTTGAATAATTGAATTTTTTTATTTAGATAGAGGAAATAATTTATTTTAAAATCTTTTTATTTAAAACAGAATATCTATTAACTATAAAACCAGATAATTCTTTTAATATTTTGCAGAAACAAATGTGATTTCATTCATTGGGGTGTTTCTTAAATTACCTAAGCTGAAGCTCTAAAGCGTGATGCTCTATAAGGAATTATTTGCTAAAGCAGTTTGGAACTTCGAATCAAGATATTTTGGTCTGCAGTCACAGCCATCGATCAAAACGTGAAGTTCGTAAACATTTTCAATTATCCGATATTTAGTTTTGAACAATGGATTTGCATGCTTGAGCAAATTTGGAGAAAATGCACGAATTCAGATTCAACTTTTACTCGAAATAGAATAATTAACTTTTATACGACTATATTTATATATATTTCGTTTAATGTTTGAATGTCACTTGGATCCCGTTATCGGCTATACTCATGGGAATTATCAGAAAAGAATCTTGGCGTTTGTCGAAAATTCTGGTCTTAATGACTTCTTTTAAAAATAGTCATTGAAGTAATTTCGTCGGAGAACAAAATGAGAGCATTAAAAGATTTTAACACGCTTTTCATGATAGTAAATTTTAGAGTTTTCAAGGTTTTGAGATAAACAGGACTGGAACTTATGTCACAGGGAACGCTTAAAATGCGCCTAAAATTCTGGAAGTATTTTAATCAAGATATTCCATTCTATTGTTGCAATTTAACAATATTAATATCCTGTCTAGAAGTTGCATAAAGCCTAGTTTTTAAGGACCTCGAAATCTCAAAATTTTTATTCAGGGTTAGATGATGAAGATATCTTTATTTGCATTGAATTCAGTCGCTGAGTTTTACCCATTGCAGTAGATATAAGACGAAAGAGGGTCACATTTTTGGTAGAATCATATCTTGAATGCATGACCTTTCCGACTACAAACTCGAAAACTAGGCATCAAGTCCCTTCCTTGTCTCGATCTTTTATTAATATAAATTGCTTGAGGGTTTTTCAAGTATAAAAGAAATTAGATTAATATTACTTTGAACAATATCTTTATTTTCTGTTAAATTTTGCTTACACGTGCTTTTTAAGAGACACAATAACAAACTAATATGAAAACTTCAATAGAGCAGTGAAGGTGTAAAATTGTCTCAATTTGGAGACGACCCCTTAGGGAAAAACTGTCTCCTTTAGTAATGAGTCACTGAAAAGATTTCATTTGAAGATTTTAAAATTTTATTTCACTCTTTCTTTGAAAGAGTCTACCTTTCCTGTTGCTCTTCGAAAAAAAAAGGAACATAAAAACTTTTATATTTCTTTTATCTTTCTAAGGTGCAAAAGATAGACTTCGAACCTTCTTCCCCCGCTTCCTGCCAGATATACCAACTCGGTAAATGGGATATATCTATATTTGTTCCCATATATATGTATCTATGGCGAATTTTTATTGTTTTTTTTAAAAGAAAACTGAAGCAAAAGGGCACCTAAAAGCAAGACTTAACATCAACTTTGTTCGAAATGGTATCATAGAAAAATCCGAGTTTGTAAAGTCTAGAAACCGTTTTATTGCACTTGTTTGTTTCAACTGAGCACCTTTACAAAGAACAGTTTTGACGATTAAATGAACGCCGTAACTTCTGCAGCATAAAATGTATGAATTAAGGCCCAGTGAAAAGTTTGTAATTTCATTTTTTCTAAATGTCACAATAAACGAGATTTCATTTGAGATTTCTGTTTCGTTCAGCGAAGCTAATGGATCTCTTTCGCAGCGACGTTTTAAAATTCATGTTTCCGCCAAGTGATAAGCAAAATTCGAATAGCTCGGTAATAAAATTGCATTTAAGAAGGGAATTTTAAACCCGTTTCTGGTAGACGTGTAATTGAAGCCTCATAAATTTTTTATATCGAAGCGCACGATTTTTCTTTCGGTACTAATCCAGGTCTCACCTTTTTACAACACAAATTTCACTTATCATCCATGTTTTATTTATCTCTTATTTTAAAGAACTTTTTAAAATGTGTTATCAGACTTCGAAGGTACTCATTTTTTCATTTCTTTCGAGTACATTCCCTCGATGTCCCTCATAAAGTTTGCTTTTTATACTTACTTAACAGCACTCAGTGAAGGAAAACATTTCAATATTTGAAAATTTGAAAGGATTTTTTTAAAAAACTTACACCTCCGGAAATCGCTTGAAATAAATAAAAACAGTTTCGTTTTGTTTTTCCCAAGAATTAATAACTGTATTTGGCATTAGTTTTCGTGAAAATTGCTTTACTCACTAACAGTTTTTTCCATGTTCTGAAATCTATTATTGAACAAGGAGGGGGGGATGTTCATGGTTTAAAAAGCTCATTTTAAAAACTTGCCTAATTCAGCATCGCTTATAGCATATTTTAATGAACGTAAGTTGAAAATTTTTTAAATTCTATTCACAGATTATAGATATATGAGCTCTGTTTTATATTGTACTATAACGGACAATCTATATAGAAAATACGCTGATTTTAAGGAATACCTTAAATAACTGTTACTTGATTAAGAAATGCAAAAACTCATGGTTTCGATGACCTCTTTTAAACTGTAATAATCTTTCATTCTCCCCCTTTATTTTGACAATGAATGCTAAGATAACTTTGAAATATTTGCTGTATATTTTAATAAAATTAGAAAGCGTTGATAATAACTATTAATAATTTTTTCTTCAAAGACATTGACTTGAAAACCAAGCAATACAAAAAATGTTTATTAACATAATAACATTTAAAAATTTGAATTAAATATATTTATTAAATAAATCAAACAGATTCTTTTACTTTTGAAGATATTGTTAAGATCAACGTCATGTGCCCCGCCCACATGAACAGCGCCACCTACTGGAAAATGTAAAACTATTCAGTAAGCTACAAGCTTTCATACTGTAAACATCAATCTCCCATTAAGCGGAGTAATCTCCCGATTAAGCGGAGCAAATTCTATAATAACTATGTCCCATAGCGGATAAATTGTAAAGGTCCCATTTAAGCGGACAACAAAATAAATAATTCTTTAAGAGGTCCGTCGTATTGATTTCATACCTCTCCATTTTGGTCCTAGCGACCGGAGAAAATCAGCAAATATGGATGCGAAATCCACTACAAAAACAGCAACCATTAAGGATTTAAATCGGGCACGAGGTGCCATCAAAACCAAACTAACGAACATCAAGAAGTTCATTGATGCGTCATCAACTTCCGATGATGAGACAAAGATTGTCCTAACTGCAAAACAAAAACTAACCAGTGTATTATCGGTGAAACAAGAACTGGAATTATTATACAGCAAGTATTTAGAACTTGATGAAGATGAACAAGCTAGTAAAAAAACAGATGAAGAAATGTTTTCTTTACAGGATGAAAGAGATGAAATAGAGGTAAGTCTTCAATGCTTACTCTCTAAATACAATAATGGTGATCTTGTAACATTTAATGAAACTAAAAAAGATCACAATGAAGATTTGAAATCGTATATTGAGCATATAGAACATAAATCTAAGTTGCCTGAGATTCCCTTACCTACCTTTTATGGAAAAATAGAAGAATTTTCGAATTTTAAAAATCAGTTCTTAAGTCTCATTAATGAAAACAAGGATCTTTCAAAGGATCAAAAGTTATTTTATTTAAAATCTGCCCTCCGTGGTGAAGCAAAATCAATTGAAACAAGTGATGACACTTTCGATTCTTTATTTTGTGCTCTCGAAGATCGTTTTGAGAATAGGAGAGCTGTTGTAGATATTCATATTGACAATATGTTAAAAATTCAGAAACTGAGTTTTGAATCATCCAAAGGTTTAAAATCTATAACAGACTCCGTTAATAAAAGTTTAAGAGCATTGAAAAGTTTGAAATTAGAGTGTAATGATCTAACTAACGCTATTCTGGTAAATATTATATTAGAGAAGCTAGATAACGAGACAAGAAAGTCGTATGAGTTATCGTTGCAATCGAAAGAAATTCCTTCTCTAAAAGAGCTCTTAAAGTTTTTAGAATCAAGAGCATTAGTTTTAGATCAGTTAGGAAAAAATCCGTCGAATAACAGATTCAAAAGGGAATTTCAAGGAACAGGAAATAAAGCGAAAAATTTATTTGTCAGTTCTAATAAAGGCAATCAATTTATGAAGAAATGTGTACTCTGTAATACTGAACATCCGTTAAAAAAATGTTATGAATTCTTAAAATTGAATGTTGCTGAACGTATTAAAGTATTAGAAAATCATCATTTATGTAAAAACTGTTTAAAGTGCCATAACGCGCCATGCAAGTCTAAATATATCTGCAGAGTATGTAAAAAACAAGGCCATAACTCATTAATTCATTTAGATCAGCAAAACGAAAGTAATGTTTTGCCTAGCTCAAATAGTGTTGCGCAATCAAATGCAACTCTAAATCCGAACGCTGAGGTTTTTCACTCTTCGGGTGGATCGACCTTGAACATTCAACCGTCAGAAATAAATCATACTCTTTTGTGCACAGCAAATATTCTTATTGAAAATACTGTTGGGCAAAAAATAAAATTAAAAGCTCTCTTAGATAGCGGAAGTAGTGTAAATATATTAAGACAGGATGTTGCCGATTCTTTAATGCTAGAAAAGCAAAAAATAAATTGTAAGATCTCTGGCATTTCCGGTGATGAATTCTTAGTTAAAAATAGATTGATAGCTACTATTTCTAACGAAAGCAATGATTTTTCAAGGGATGTTTCTTTTTTGATTCTTCCTAAAATTACTGATTTAACACCTGCAAGGAAAATAAACATTAATAACATAAACTTTCCAACTGAAATAAAACTTGCAGACAGTACGTTCCATATTCCCAGTCAAATTCATGTTTTATTAGGGGCTGAATTATTCTTCGAAATATTGAAATCTGAAAAATTTAGATCTTATGATAATTCATTGCTTCTTCAAAATAGTGTGTTCGGATATCTTGTCACAGGAACACTTAAAGGGACTGAGTCTCATTTCTTTTCTGGATTAATTTCTGAAGGGGAAATTTTAGAAAACTCAGTTAAAGAATTCTTTGAAATCGAATCATTTCCGGGTGATAACACAGATAATTCAAAGACATTTGAAAGGCAGTATTGTGAAGAACATTTTCTCTCAACTTACAAGAGAGATGATTCTGGAAGATTTATTGTCAAACTGCCAATAATCGAAGACAAACGCTCAACATTAGGGGATTCAAGGGAAATGGCAGAGAGGCGATTGAATTTGCTTTGGAAAAAGTTAAATAAAAATGAAATCATGGCAGAACAATACAAGGCATTCATCGACGAATATTTCATACTTAATCATATGGAGAAAATTGTTGATTCTGTTGATTCCGAAAGTAAAAACTTTTACATTCCTCACCATGCAGTTTTTCGTCCCGAAAGTTCATCTACACCTTTACGTGTTGTTTTTGATGCTTCTGCGACTTCAAATAATGGAGTTTCTCTTAACTCTATTTTATTAAATGGGGGAACAGTGCAACAAGAGCTTTGCTCTATAATTTTAAATTTCAGAACCTACAAGTATGCATTTTGTGCTGACATAAAAAAAATGTATCGGCAAATTTTGATAGATGAATCCGATAGAAACTTGCAAAGGATCCTCTGGAAGCCTAATCAATCTGCTCCTGTGGAAACTTACAGGTTATGCACTGTTACCTATGGTACAACCTGCGCACCATTTTTAGCGACTAGAGCTTTAAAGGCGCTCGCTGAAGAGGAACAAAATAACTACCCTGAAGCAGCCGCTAAACTTATAACGAATACTTATGTAGATGATATTTTGACTGGTAGTAATAACTTGCAAGCAGCTAAAGATTTACAGTATCAATTAATTGAGCTGTTAAAGAAGGGATGCATGGAACTCCATAAGTGGGTTTCAAACGATTCCGAACTTTTGAATGATCAAAAAAATTTAGAATATTCATTTCCATCAGAGTCTGACACAGTAAAGACTCTTGGAATGCTGTGGCGCCCAACATCCGACGTTTTCACGTTTAGAGTGGCTTGCAATTTAAAGAATAATTTCACAAAGCGAGAAGTTCTTTCAACTATTGCCAGATTGTTTGACCCGTTGGGTCTTATTGCTCCTGTGATTACAATTGCGAAATTATTCATGCAGAGACTTTGGCTTCAAAGGCTGAGTTGGAATGATCCAATTCCACCAAATGACTTGCATGACTGGATTTATTTTTTAAAGGACTTACCGGCAGTGAACGAGCTAGAAGTTTCAAGAAATTCACTCATCAACAATTCAAGTTCCATCGAGTTACATGCATTTGCAGATGCTTCTAGCAAGGCATTTGGCGCAGTTTTGTATTTGTGCTCCAAAAATGAATTAGGTGAAGTGCAATCCAGCATTTTGTGTAGCAAGTCACGTGTGTGTCCCATCAAAGCGATGACTATACCCCGTTTAGAATTGTCTGCAACATTGCTGTTGGCTCGTCTTGTATCCAAGGTGATATCAACTATTCAAGTGCCAATTAATCACATCTACATGTGGACTGATTCAACAATTGCGATATCCTGGATAAAAACTCCACCAGAAAGGTTAAAAACTTTTGTTGCAAACAGAGTAAGGGAAATCAATTTGTTGTGCCCAAATTACGATTGGAGACATGTAAAATCAGCAGACAATCCTGCAGATCTTATTTCCAGAGGTGTGTCAGCTAAAAACCTAGTGAACAATTCATTATGGTTTAATGGACCATCTTTCATAAAATCAAATATGTGTTTACCTGTAGAAATTAATGACTCTAAAAATGATGAAGAATATCTTAAGGAAGTTAAAACTTCCAGTGAGCCAGTATTATCATGTAAAATTTCTGATGAATTTGTTACTAATATTTTGAATTTGAGTAATAATTATGCTAAAATTTGTCGTATTGTTAGTTATATTTTTAGATTTGTGTTTAATATGAAGTCTCCTACTGAAAGAAGGAAAGGTAAGTTGGAAATACAGGAGATCAAGGAAGCTTCTAATTTCTTGGTAAGAAAGGTACAATTGTCTGAATTTGCAGATGAAGTTAAAGTTTTATCTAAGAATGTTAATCTAAATCAGAGTAAAATTAAAAACTTGGCCCCATTTCTAGATGAAAATAATGTTCTTCGTGTGGGTGGCCGTTTACAAAAGAGTAAGCTAACTGTAGACGAAAGACATCCTAAGCTTCTGCCTTCCAATCACAGGCTTACAAAACTAATAATGTGCTCATTTCATTTAAAACATTTGCATGTAGGTCCCCAAACTTTACTGCACCTTGTCAGGCAGGAATTTTGGCCAATTGGCGGGAGGAATTTAGCCAGAAAAATAGTTAATGAATGTGTTGTTTGTTTCAAAAACAAACCAATCAGCTGTAACCAATTGTTAGGAAACCTGCCAGCTGAGAGAGTTAATCCTAGTCCACCATTCTCAAATTGTGGGATAGATTTCTGTGGCCCTTTTTTAATTAAATATAAAGGTCAACGCAAGGGTATCTTTCAAAAGATTTATGTAGCAGTCTTTATTTGTTTTGCTACTAAAGCAATTCATCTAGAATTAGTCACCGATCTAACATCTGAAGCTTTAATTGCAACTTTAAAACGCTTCTTTGCACGACGAGGCAAATGTTCTTGTATTTTCTCAGACAATGCTGGGAACTTTGTAGGAGCAAATTCAGAGTTGAAGAGACTGCTAAAATTAGTAAGTAACCCTGATAATAATTTAGCTAACTATCTAATTTCAGAAAGTATTAATTGGAAATTTATTCCTCCAAGATCTCCAAATTTTGGAGGTTTGTGGGAATCAGGAGTCAAATCCTTCAAACATCATCTAAAAAGAGCGGCAGGTGCTGTTAAATTAACTTTTGAAGAATTTTTAACTTTGACAGCTGAAATTGAAGGAATCTTGAATAGCAGACCCATTGTTCCAATGTCTTCTGACCCTCATGATTATTCAGCCTTAACGCCAGGCCATTTTTTAATTGGTCGTCCTTTAACGTCAATTGCTGAACCATCATTAATTGAAAGGGCAGATAATTATTTGTCTAGATGGAAAAGGGTAGCTAAATTATTGCAACAAATTTGGAAAAGTTGGAAGCGGGATTATTTAAATAATCTTCATCTTAGAAACAAGTGGCAATTTACAAAGGATAATGTGAAACCTAATGATATGGTAATACTTAAGGACACTGATTTGCCTCCATATAGATGGAAATTAGGTAGAATCCAAGAAATAGTTAAGGGTTCAGATGGTTTAGTCAGAGTAGTAACCGTCAAGGTTGCAAATGGCATTGTTAAAAGAGGCATAAGCCAAATATGCTTGCTTCCCATAAATAATTGAACATTTGTAAATTACACATGATATTAAATTGCTTTATATAATTGATCTTAATGTATCTCCAAAGGATATACAGTACATTTGAATTTCATATATGTATATATTTTATTTCTTTTTTGTAATGTATAATGTGCATATTGTTTTGTATCGAATGTTTATATGGCAATTTGTTTAATTTGTAATCGTATAATTGTATCTGTAATTGAAATTGTATAATTTCAAGGCGGGAGTATGTTAAGATCAACGTCATGTGCCCCGCCCACATGAACAGCGCCACCTACTGGAAAATGTAAAACTATTGAGTAAGCTACAAGCTTTCATACTGTAAACATCAATCTCCCATTAAGCGGAGTAATCTCCCATTAAGCGGAGTAATCTCCCATTAAGCGGAGTAATCTCCCGATTAAGCGGAGCAAATTCTATAATAACTATGTCCCATAGCGGATAAATTGTAAAGGTCCCATTTAAGCGGACAACAAAATAAATAATTCTTTAAGAGGTCCGTCGTATTGATTTCATACCTCTCCAGATATATCTATTGATAGAATACTTCCCTTTGAAACTGAAACTTTTTTTGAAGACTTTCTTAAAATTTTTAGTGTTTATAAAATGCTATGAATGAAACTTTTTGGGGGAAGGGGGGAGCTGAGAAAAGAATAAAATTAACTTTAAAATTTTGTTAGTAGCCCATCATAAATGCAATTTTTTTTAATTTCTCATTTGATTTATAAACAGCAGATTTATAAACAGGGAAAGCTTTCAAATTAGATCTCTGGTTATCAAAGAACGTTTTTAGAACCAGCTGCAAAAGTATATTAAAATGCTTATTTTATTATTAATCTGGTAGATCTGAAGAGCTAACTTTATAACTAATCTGTTTTCTCTTAATTTCAAAATTCAATAATTACAGAAAAGAGGAACTATTTCTTACGAAAAAAAGATATACATACTTGCTTTCTTTTGCAAAATATGAATCATACTTTTTGGATACTCCTCTTTAATTATCGAAAAACAACCATCTGGCACCAGTTTACAATCTCAAAACATAAAACAGCATACTGACTGATACGCATGCATTAGGTTTTCATGCATTTTCCTACTCAAATATTGTTAAAGATAAAACATTATCCAATGCACGGAGAAGATGTGGAAGGTGAAAGTCATGATAAAGATTCTTTCTCTGGATAGATATCTTTTTCATTCAGTTCTTATGACTCACATTTTACATTATTACATTAAATTTCTTAGGTGTCAAACGTTATCTTATTAGACAAAGAGGGGAGGGAAACTTAAATGATTTATATAACGAAATCTCTAACATATAATTAAAAACATATCCGTTCTGATTCTACCACAATAGGCAATCGATCACGTGTTCGTGAGCTGACGTCATTTCACTCTCATGTTTTGCAGCTGTCTGTGAGAAAAACTCTCTTTGACCCACTGAAAAAAAAATTCATCCTTGCGAAGGAGGTTTACCATTTTTCGAGTTTGAAACAAAGAATTTCTTCAAAATCAATTTTCAGAAAGTTCGCTGATGCAAAAGTATATTCACAATTATTCTCACTCTCTTTTTAAATTCTACTTTCTTGATTGATTTGCATTCCGAATATGAAAAAAAAAATGAATAACATCGAAATTAACATAGCGAATTCTTGATATTTTAATTACTTTTAATAATTAATAAAAAAAAACGTCAAAATGAATTCAAGTACAATTATTAAATAATTTTTCTTACTTTTGTATGTTTTTCTCTCTTAGCATAATATTCTTTGGGTAATTCAGAATTTTAATAAACTGGAATAATATCAGAAATAGAGGTAAACGCAACTTTCAAAATTACAAAATTTATAAAAAAAAGTTGCAAAAGTTAGAAAACATTCCTTTTAACGTTTAAATGCTTATTAGAAAATATATGAGCATTAAATCACTTCTTAAGCAAAAAAGTGTTTTCTCACACTGAGAGAGGCCGCGGTGGCCTGGTGGTAAGGCCTCGGCTTCGGAGCCGAAGGGTTTCAGGTTCGACATTCGATTCCACCGAACAACCGTCGTGTAAGCGGGTATGGTGCATGCTCAATCCATTGGGCCAAACGTCCTCCCGTTGGTGTGGTGTGGAGAGATGGGGGTGCCAGATCAGGTGTCGTCCTCATCATTTCACCGTGGGTCAAAATTACGGGGTCCGTCCCAAAATAGCCCTAGTGTTGCTTTACAACGGGATGTTAACATAACTAAGCTAAACTAAACTTCTCATACTCAGCCCACTATAATCTACAGTGTTTCAAATTCTTGATCTAGTTTTAAAAAATAGCTCTTGCTCTTTGGAAATATAATACTGCAGGACATTAGTTTCATGATGTTACATCTTCATAAATAATCAATAATGAGCTGTGCACAGATTTTAAACGTCCTGTAGAAAGTCAAATCCGTCTTTTTGACTACGTATGGCAATAAACTTGTTGCATACTAAGCACGACGATTATTAATGTAACGGCAGTTATTAATAGAGACAAATGGCTTTTAAAATGGGAATCCAAATGGAGTTAGTTAAAAACGGCACTAGAGCTACTAAATGTCATTTATAATTTCTTGCAGTCGAATTCTCATATTTTGTAAACAAAACTAATCAATAAGTTTTGTTGTCTAATCATAATGAATGCCTATTGTTGTATTCAGAACGAGAAATTTTTCAATTCTACGAAATGAAAGAGTTTAATTTAACTAACATTCGTGGATATTTTGAGAATTAAAGCAGAAATGTTAAAAATTATAGTCATCTTTATTTTCACCAGCAGTTTTTTTAAAATAAATATTTTATATATATATATATATATATATATATATATATATATATTGAATATTCTCCCCTTCATTTTTTCATATCAAAATGGTTTGAGAATCATCAAAACGCAACAGAACATTTCTTATTTATATAATTTAAATCCAGTGAAATTATAAATTAAAAACTGTTGAAAGATAGAAATTTTAGAAATAAAAAGGGGTTAATTTCTTGGTTTAATATTCTTAGTTAAAAAAGAAAATTCTGCCCATATTGGGTCATACAAACATAAATAGTTTTTTATATAAATTTTTACTTTTATGATATATAATTTCTGCAGAAACACGCTCTTGATACCTTTTGTAATAAAATGTATTATTCTTATATAATTTGGTATGTTAAACTGAGAGTCGAGGAAAAATTGATTGGTTAAATTTTCTTGACAGACAGAAGGTTGTTGTTTACTTAAAATTGTTTATATTAGAAATATTAAAAAGTTTGGTTGATTTATTTGATTTTTATGGAACAAGATTCAAGTTTGCTCTTAATAATCTGTTTTTGATACTGATATGGAAAAAGATTTGTAAATGGAATGTTATAGATTAAAAATAAAATGAACTCTGTGGAATTTTCTTCCCACTGAATTATTTAATCTTGACTAACTCATGAAGCTGTGAAACAAGGACTTCAAGTGCAAGCGAAATATGGATGTTAAAATGCTCTTAGACACTTAAGTAGTACTCTTATACCAGCTGGTTCGAAAAATGTGTTAAGAATAGTTAAATACTTCTACAAGAAACCAACATGTTGAAAGAACACTTTTTTATCGTCCACTTGTGTGTACCACTATATTACTCGCTCAAAAGCATTTTGATGTGAGTAGTTACTTTTTTTTTTTTGTCTGTCATTTTATTTGTAAATCTTTCCAAATTTCGTTCGGCAATGTTGATCCGTAACGAATGTTGCGAACTGATATGATTTCGATGTCGAAATCCATTTGAAGTGACATTTACTTTGTTAAATTTTCCATAAATATGAGAAAAAAAGTAGTCAATTTAAAAAATAAATAAATAAAGTACGTTGTTTTCTGTTCGTATGCGAGCCTGAAATATGATGCATTAGTAATTGCTTTCAACGGCGTCTAAATTTCACTTAACGACATGTGCAGTCTATGAACGATTTCGAAACACGCCATGATAAGCATTCAAGTGCGGAAGCAAAACACACCCATTGCTAGTAAGCGTGCTCCAGGAAAAAAAAGAACAAAATAAAAAAAAAGAGAAGGGGGAAAAAGCATCTCTCTCAACGACTCACGCTATCCAAGAGCATTAGATTGGTTTTACTAATAGATACAAGTTGAGCCCTGATCGAGAATAATACGCGTCTACTTGCTTGCGTCAAACACATGCGGGACCTGTATACATTTGCGTTAGTTGTTGGAACACGCGGTGTGAGCCGTCACGGCAAACGGATAGCGGTGTTCTCTCCGATGCCGGTCATTTCAACGTTCTTACTTGGATACTACACCAAAAGGAGGTCTTGCAGCCTGGAATGTAAGTGGATATTATCGTTTCGTACACTATACATTGTTAATTCGAAATCATTATTTATTATACTACGCAGCATAAAAAAATTCAACAATTATATCTTTTACTTTATGATATTTTACATCATTGATAAATATAATGAGTTACAGTTTATCAGTCAAGGTTTTTGCTATTTTCCAAAAGAGATTTTGATCAAAAACTTTCCAAATCGTACAATATTCATAGAATTTTGGAACAATGATTTATAAAATAACAAAATAATCCCAGCATTTATAATTTATGATGGGTAATTAGTGTTTTATTTTGATGAAGAGATAACATAATTTTTTAATGTGTTGAAGATAACGATTTTTTTTATATAAATCAGTTTGCAATGTTTCGAAATTTGTTGCTGAAATGGCAGTTAATTAAGGAAGACTTAGAAAACGTGCCTGAAAAAAAAAATGTTTGTTTTCGTTTAAAAGTAATGGAAATTAATTTAGCCTCATTACAATCTTATTTTCATCAAAATTATTTCATAATTTTAACTTTATTTATTAGTTTAGTGTATAAGTAATAACTTTGAATGCTAAGTTTACATGATAAAAGAAAATTAAATATTTTTCTTCGACAGTTTCTTTATTAAAAGGAGAAAATTTAATTGTTTTCTTACTTGCTCAATTTTTCTACTAGTAAAGATCAAACAGAAATGAATTTTAAGAATTGAAAATGAAGATATTGAAAAATAATTGAGCATATTTGGACTTTTTTTTCACAAATCTTTACATAAAGGTTTTTAAGAATAGAAGCACGTCATTGCAACTGAATTATTTACTTGCATTAAATAATTTAGGCACACTTATAAATTTCTTAATACTACAGTTTCGATTTCTTCAGTTTTCATGTTTTCAGCAAAGATAGAAACTGAAAAAAAAAATATTATTCGTTTTTCGTACCTTTTCAAACAAAGCAATCTTTTACGAACATTTTCTTTAAATTTTTATAGCTTTCGATATTAATAAAATAATTTTTTATCGTTATAGCCGTCAATACTAAATTAAAAGATTAAAATCTATAGTTTTAAAAAAAATTTATATTCTAAAATACGATCAAAAAGACTAACTCCCCAAACATTTTTTAAGAAATATTTTTCAATAAAACCCTTTGAACAAAACATATTTATCCCCGTTTATGTTCAATTGCAAGATTAAGCGAGCATTCTACACAAACTATTTAGTTGCTAAAGTAGCGAACGCTTTGAATCTCCAGTAAATTTCAGAAGGGATCAGTTCAAAGTTGATCCACCGGGTTAGATAATCTCCTCTTAGATCCCGGGGTTTAAAAGTAAATGCGGTTTTATTCAAGCGTTCCGTTCGAAGTGAATAGGAACCTGACGGTTTATGCTTTGTCAATCCTGTCATCGGAAGGCTATTCGTTTCATAGCTACTGAGCACCGCCAATCAGTTCCGGATCTTCTGATCTCTTTTTATCAACCAGGTCCCTTCTGACTAACGAGTCCTGAACCCATTCCTCTTTACCACAAAAATGCGAACTCTTGTCTCCAGGCCAGACATAAACAATTCTCTTTGATGGATCACGCACGGGGAAGTGCACCTAATCGGACGCAGAGGGCTTACTGGTTTCTAGCTATAAAGGGAATGATTTGGATAACCCATTTTGCACCTCCCGAAAATCGATTTCAGAGGGAAGAATCAGTGACATTTTTGAGGTTATGTGCGTCATCTATTTGTCATCAAAATCAATTTAAAAAAATTAGAAAATGAGATGTATTTTATGTTATTCCATAAAAAATCCTACTAGAAGCAAGAAAAAGATTTTATATCAGTCATGCTAATTGTAACTAAAATTATTCAATTATTCCAAGCTTTATTTCGAGGGTTTTATGCATTCAAGTTCTATAGAAAGAATGATTTGGATAACTTAATTTGCATTGCCCCAAATTCGATTTCAAAACTTTTTATCAATTATCTTTCTGTGACTTACTAGAAACTTGGAAAGGGAAAAAAAAGATGTGTAGGTGTTTATTCCGTGTCAGTTTTCATTACAAACATCCAAAGATTTCATTTCCTTATTAAGAAAAAGTAATTCCTTCAAAAGGTCCTTTTTGTCAAAATTTGTGTAGATGCTGCTGCTGACAGATTAAAAAAAAATGATACTGCCAAAACCTCTCGTGAAATTATAATGAATGTTTTTATGGCTCTAATATTTCATAATATGAATTTACTGCTTTTGAATTTTAAATCAAAACTAGTTTAAGATAAGATATAGAAAGAATATAGTAATATTTAATGCAAGTAAATTATAATAAATGGAATAATAATTTATAATGTATTTCTTTATAGTTTATTTATTGCATATACCAAATATTAAATATATATAAAAAATGCTTCAATAAGGTGTTGAAAAAAAATTTCATCAAATTTTCATTAAGTTGTTCATCATTAACATTCAAGAATCATAAAAGTTTTGATAAGACTGAAAGCTCATAAAAATAAAATTTAAATTGTTTCACATTATAATATGTTATATCACCATACTATTGTATATCGCATGTTACTTTTGTTAAAGACAGAGCTTGTAAATCCTTTATCTAGAATATACAGCGATTAGCCTTATCTCTTAATAATTAAATCATCTTTGAAGTATTCATTTTGAATAAAGTTATCACATTTTGTATATTGTTCAGGAATATCAATTTTCAAAAGTTGTCACATTTTGTATATTTTTTAAAAATATAATTGTCAAAGAAAATTCTACGACTTAAAAAACTATACGATTCGGAATAAATTAGTTTTCGAATGATCTCTATATAAGAGAATCTACAGTGTTGGTTTTAACAATACAGAATTAAAAACAGTCGGGAAAAATATGGTACAAGAAGCATGGACCTTTTCTAGTTAATATTTGATATCTAAATTTGTTTTCTTTAATTTTCCTTTTATAATAAAAAATAATGCCAGTTTTTCAGAAGGTTTAATGCAAATAAGTTTTCTCGTTTAATTAAGACAATATCTTTACAGTCTTCATTATATTTTCTCTTCATTTTGAACTTCCAAACTTGTGACAAAAGGATGACTAATTAACGAATTCATACAGTTAATCTAATAAAAACGTCCCTTGAAATTTTAACGGGTGTCGCTTAACCTTTCCATTTTACGGTCCCAATTAAGAAAAAAACAACCTCACCACTTTTCTTAATTAATGAGATAAAGCACAAGAATCGTTTCAATTTATAAGAAATAATCAGACACCTACACATTGAATGACTCTGATTCTTTAAGGATTCAATTAGTTCCATAGTTTTTTCGCAAGTGGTTTCTTTGAAAATGAGGCCACTAATTGCAACAGGAATATAAAAGAAACGCCGAGGAAAAGAAATAAAAATTTGTACCTTATTAGATGGCAGAAAAGGAAGCAAAGTTCTGTAGTTTGCAAACAGTTAAAAGTAGAGAAACTTTTTACTTCTAAAGATAGTGAGGTTAATTTTTTTAAAAAAAATATTTAATTGATGTTTTAATGTATTCTCACATGGTCAGAAACGATGATAACAGTCATCCTATTAGGTCTTTTGGGGAGGAATATTATTCCTCTTTTATTTTCCCCCATTTTGACCAGTGGTCTGCTTATTCTGTTTGTGAAATACTCATCCCTCACGCTACCACGCCCCCTTCCAGTTAGGGGATGAAGACCCCTCATACTCCACCCATCCCACCCGGAGCCACCCTTAACGAGGGTTACTCCAACTTCCACCCACAGAAACCAAAACATCCAATATCCGAGCCAAAAATCTCCCTATCCATGCAATCATTAACCCGAAATGACAAGAGAAACATAAATTGGCTACTTTTTGAAGATATAAATTAATTAAAAGTCTAGACACTGTAAAATGTGATTATGCAAAATCTGTTGCATTTTGCCTCGCATTCGACACTTTTATCAATTATTTAAAAAATTATTTTCGCCCTTTTAAAAGGTAGTCGAAAAATTACAATGGCATTTAATAACTTTATTCAGTTAATATTAAGAAAAATTTTGTACTTTTAGCTTAACTGCATCTCTTGATTTAAAAAAAAAACAGTAGTTATGAGCACAATATTTTTAATTTTCCACTCTCGCATTTTTTTTTCAGGTAGAAGGAAAATCTTGCATCCTAGTTTCATCTGGGATTATTTAGTTGAATTCACTAAATTGAATAAGAATAATAAATAATCAGTGAATAATGAGAATAAACTTAAAATTGCTCTTTAGTGAACTTCAATAAAATATTTTGAATTCAGATAAATTTCTTACTGTCTGAATAATCTGATAATTTCTTACTGACTGGAGAATCTGATAAAACAGGCCGTAAAAGTTTTTGCGATTCCATTTTAGAATTGCCTATGCCAATACGATGCTGTGTCCCACAATTTAAGAAGCTCTGTCTTGAAAAGCTTGCATGTATGCATTATAGATTTTTGATTTCTAGACTAACGATTTTTAAAATGAAAAGACCCTGTATATACGAATATGTCTATTATAATTCTCTAGATTTTCTAAAGATAAAACATTAATTTGCTTTTTATTCCAGTTTCACAATTTCCATGATTTGGTTTAAATATAGAGTTGGAACATATTTAAGAAAGTTGTTTCTAATAATTAAAAGAGTCTTTTTCTTATTTTGCTGTGACTTTGTCGAATGAACGCAAACTTCTATCAATCTCAAGATATACTAATAATCATTTTAGCATTAGAGATTATGACTTTGGGACCACGTTTTATATTAGTGCACATAAAGCTTTAGAAATAAGGAATATAAAAAGTACTTAGTTTAAGTTTATATAATGAGAAAAATGTTAAAAATTCTCTGATAGGGATTCAGCAATTAAAGAAGCGATTAATGTTTTGAAATATCAATATACTCTTAACTTTATTTAAATCATATACTCTCAGATCTTTTATAAGCAACTAACTTCAGAATGCTTTTCAAATTCTGAAACGATTTTCATACTAAGACTTATTGGTTAAAATAGTTTGTATATACAAAAGAGATTTTTTTTCAAGTGAGAGAAGCGGATAAATTGTCATTATTTCTATTAGCGTTATTACTTAAGGAAAAGTAAAATTCTAATAATATGTATTTCAAAATTAATTCTTTATAGTATCTGAATTTCTTATTAATTTCCCGAATAAAAAGATTCCCAATTTACAATGCAGCTGATTTAAACACAAGAATTTAACACAGTAAACAGTTAGCATATAAAAATAAATTAATAATACATCAATAGAAGCAGCAGTTATGTGTAACAAAACAACCCCAGCAACATTTGTTTCCAATCACAAGATGTTACTTTGTAATTCTAAATCCCTTTCCTTTTAAACCGCCTCGAAAATGTAATACTCGTAATCATAGGATAAAAGAATGGACTATTGAGTGCGAAACACTTCCTAACCACACGAAACAAGTAAAGATAAAGAAGCCAATTGTGGCAACCCAAAAGCAATCCTACTCAACCATGCCCACCCATCCCCTAGAAACGCACGACAACACATACATAACCACCCTTCACTCTAACTCGCTCACTCATCCACTGTTGTTCTATTCCTCAAAACAGGTCCCTCTCAGTAACCATTGGACCGCCGACTCATCACGTGACTTGGGTGGTCAGCACCAGGAAGGGACAGAATGATTCAAAGACCACGGACTAATAAATCCCACTCATAAAAAATTTCCACTTACTGGCATGCCATTCGAAACTACGCTGTCACCGTACGTAAACAAAAACAGCTGTTACACGTCTATCTCTCCCGTTCTGGTGTCAAAAGACTATAATGGGGGTGGTGCAGTGGAAATTAACCACCCCCAAAACAGGGAAGATGTGGGTGAGAACTCCCAAAATGCTCTGAATGTCGATGACAATGAAGATGAGTCCAAATTGGAAGACGAGCAAGATAAACTCCTGATCTTATCCCGAAACTTCTATCCGGAAGCGAACTGTCCCGTCCAGATACCTACATCTCTACCTCTTAACACCGGGAAACTTTTCAACCCCTACCAGGGGAGAGTGCAGAGTCTCTCCATGTCCCCCTTTTCCTCTCACTGCGAAGAGGAGAGTCCTCGATCTGGAAAGAGTCCATCCTTCGAGTCCTCGCATTATGTTGATTACAGGGATGAAAAACTAAAGGATCCGATTTGTGAGGACCAGGAACAAAAGTTATTCATACCTGCGGAAGAGTCCAACGATGTTTTCACGAACAAACCCATCTACCCCTGGATGGTGGATTCGAGGCATAACACTAAAAACAGACAGCAGCAAGTCTATGATGCAGAAAAAGAACAATTCAGTCAATTCATGGGTAAGTATTTTAAAGATAATTATTTTAAATAAGCGATTGAAAATTCCTCAATTGTAATTTAAAAACACAAACATGACTTTAAAAGAAAGGAAAACTTTTTACCGAACTTTTAAATAAAAAATTCAAAATAATAACCGCCTTTTTATCCATCCCCCCCACTTAAAGGTGGCTAAATTTACTTTTAGTTCGAGCGGAAGGTAAATACAGAATATATTCATCAATGCTAGGTGCAATATTATATATATATATATAATGAAAATGTTTTTTATATAAAGGGAACATGTCTAACCCATAATATAAAATGATCCGAAATTCCTTTAATTAGTATTTTCTTTTGTAGCACAAAAGCAGTTTTAAATTACCAATACAAAAATCTTCAATAGAAGAAAAAAATTGACTTTAAAACCGAAAAAAAAAAGAATTTCGAAGAGAAAGAAAAGAATAATATTAAGTAATGATGATTAATTTGAATGAAAAGAAACAACAATGGACTCAAGTGGGATAATTGCAAGATGAATAGTTGGTATCATTTCGCAAAAGTTTTATTCGTGTATTTTTTATTTACATGCATTATATAGAAAGAAAATCATGTGATATATAATCATTGTTTTCACATAAGAATGTTCATTTAACTTTGGAACTATATATGCTAGAACTTTTAGTTTCTTCTCGTAAAAAATTGTATATAAATTTTTTTTATTTTAATTATTTTATCTCATATGAAATATACACAAATATCTGTATTCTCTATATGTCAACAAATATAATAAGTTATAGATTCTTCAGTGAATAGCAAATAAATATTCCCCTCCACAAATACCAAGTGGAAAAATTAAATATAAACACGAATCTAAAATTGTTGTAATTAATGCAGAATATATTCATTTAATTCTTCAAATAAAAGTCCTTCTTGTAAAATTAAGTTACTAATAAACATAATTTTAGGAATATGAAGATGATAAAATGAAGATGTAACTATTTAAGGGAGTTATAATAACACCATACTTTCTATTGTGGTTGCTGAAATGAAACTAACTGTATAAACTCACTTTGATATATTTTCTTCTATTTATGGTTTTAAAAGTTTAATGAGTTTTGAAATGAACAAAACAGGAACCTCATTAAGATTTTTTTCTTTATGTTTGAAAATTAGATGCTTTCTACAGTTGAATTAATAAATTTTATTCTGGAAACTTTCAAATTAATCTAAGTTTCGAAAACTTAAAAAAATTAGTCTTGAATATCTTTTAAATTATTAATTTAAAAAAGCTAATGAACATTGAACTGGTTATATAGTTTTCAGTGTGATTGATACTTTATCTCATGTGTTGAGATTGATTTCATGTGGTAATATTTGATTATTTAAATGCGCAGTCCTTTATCAAAGAATTGTAGTGGAAATTTAATTTATGCAACAGGTATCAGCAATCAGAACTTCAATAGAGAAGTATATTGAGAGTTCAAGCTTAAATATGTATTGTATGAAAGAAGAGCAAGAATAAAAAACGTTTTCAAGGGCTTTTAATTGTTATTTTATCGAGTGCCTTTTTCAATTTTTAATTGGTGCCCTAAGGTGAGGTAATGAAAAGCCTTCAATTGTACTTTTGTATTCGAGGTATTTTAATTGCAGCTTTCAGCCCGTGAATAGCATAGCAATAGCTTTAGGGCGACTAAGGATAACGTAGTCGTGAAACAATGTAGCAATAGCAACTCACACCCTCATATTAAATACGAATACATCACAGGAAAGAGAGAGTTGCTAGGCAAGATGTATGCTGAGCCAAATCACACAAAGTAGAAACATCTACATATTGGAGAGGTTGGCAAAAACTTTTTTATGTAATAACCCAGCCTAAATGAACCTTATCCATCAAATTGAAAGAAACAACCTTTCAAATTTTCATGCACATAGGTTTGACCTCTCTTTGAACAGTCAAAGCTCTGTGCAAATTATAGAAATTATCGTATCTAGTAAGACGACAGTCAAAATAAAAACAATCCCGGGGGTTGCTTGGATAAATGATTCTGTGACCGCCAAAGTTCGCCAACGTTTTACTCTGTAAGTGTCTGTTTTCAGTCCAGAACAGACCAATAGTAAGATTATACTTGCAAGAGGAGGGAAAGCAAAAGAAACTAAAAAGAAAATTGAGGTTGTAAGAGGAAATAATTCCTAGAACTTCAGAGGAAAGCTAATTCTAGCAGAGCAGCATATCTGTTAAACCATAGAGGAGTTCAGTGTGTGCAGATGGTTCAGTGACTGATTTGAGGAATGAGTAACTTAATACTCTGCTCTAATCAATTAACTGGTTATGTTGAAGAGCAATTCCGTAAAACTTACAAGTTTTGCCTCTCATTATATAGTAAACCTATACAAGATGAAAAAAAAAATGCATGAAAAACAAAAGTGAAGAGCTTGGAAAAAAAGACAGCAAACATACAAATAAACTAATTGCCGACTAAGATTGTTTTCCAAGGAGCTGCCTTATATGCCATCGTGGCTTTACGATGAAGAGAATCGCAAATTCTTCTCTAGTTTAACAAAAATGATTAATCGTTTTTGTAACTAATTTCCGATTCAAAATCACCTGACAAGGAAGATATTACAGAAGAGTCGTCATTAGGAAAAGGAATCTATGATATTTCTTAATAAAATTTATTCAATTTCACACTCTGGCGTGAACATAGTAACATAAAATATGCTAATGTAGCAACATAATGCATCTTTTTCTGCATGTATGATATTTTTGATATAAATACATGTTACTAGGCTCATCATGAATCCATATTTAATATAAGGTAAAAATTATATATAATTTTTAGTTATATACCAAAGTTTATAGTTTATACCAAAAGTTATATATAAACAGGATTTTAAAAAGTTGTCAGGGTTGTGCCAAGATTGGGAAAGTTATGAACAAATACGGAATCACAGAAATAGTTACTGTATTAGCACACAGAAATAGACATCCATTTCAAGATTCAGATCTAATTTCTATTAGCAATCAAGTTATTAGGTATAACCACTTGATTAAATCTAACTATTCAAAATTTTTTTAAAAAAACATTCAATTTATTATTGTTGTTATTGTTATTTATGAATTTCAATCTAACTTTTGTATTATTTTATTTTATATTTATTAAATTTGAGCAAAAATAGGGGTGGAGTGGAATGAAATTAACTCTTCGGATTTAAAAAAAAAAGCTGAATTCCTAATCTACCCGGTATCAAGAAAGTATCGCTCTTTCATTCTCTGATAACTGTAGAATGTTCTGAATTGTAGACAACTGTAGATTATAGATAATCACAGATTGCTCATTCTCTAATTAAAACTGTTAATCTCTTGCATATATTGGAATTCCTCTAAAAAATTTCTAATGAAAGTAATTGAAATTTTTAAAACGTAAAATTTCCCATTTCTTTTATTGAAATAATGCGGATATATGAATGCTTATAAGTAAAACATAATAATGCATAATATCCCATTAAATACTGCTACCGAAAATTCAAAAGATTTTAATTTTAAAATATTTCAAATTCCTTTTTCTTTTTGATCAAAAGGTAAGTATTAACGATTTTTTAAAGACATTTTTTGGAGATAAATCAAATGAAAAGTAAGTATTTGTACTCTAATCAATCATTTAAATTTTTAATGACAGTTAAAGGAATACTCCAGATGGTCGGTCCTTTTTAAACTTTTTCTTTTTTAGATTTTGATTTTTTTTTCCTAAAATTAAGTTATTTCAAATTCGGAAGAAAAAAATCTTGATATGCAATTATATCCAATCATCTGTCTCTCTTGGATACCTTTTATAATAAAGTGTATTGACAAAGAAATTGACAATACATGCAATTTATAAATTTATAATACCTGCAGAGAATAAACTTAAAAGAAACCACTTTTATAAAAGTTGAGTTGTTAAATGTAGTGTGTCCTTCTATTCAAGCAGTGCAATTTATATACCTGGGTTATTATTTTGGACATGGTAAAATCTTTTAATTACATTTACACTCAGGACCGATTTAAATTAAAATGGAAGCATAACCCATTGTTTTGGTTGATTAAGAATTCTTTAAATATTAAATTGGAAATAAGTAAAAGTATAATAAATAAAGGCTCTTCATGATGGTTTATTTAAGAATTAAAAAAGGACAGTGTTTGAGAGAATTAATTAATATAATTTACTAGAAAAAATTGCAGGTTTTAATATAGACTATCTGCAACAGTACGAAAAACATAATAAATTTGTTTATTCCGTTTTGAAAATTCTGTTTTCGTCCTGTTTTTTCATATATTTTTTTATTAGAATAAAACTGCATTTTATGATGTTTTTTAGATTTTTTGTGTTAAAATCTTTTTCGAATTCGATGATGCCAAATGACATTGACAATCTGCTTTTAATAATCAACAGATGTCATCATCTGTATTCATATTTCACTTAGATATTCTAAGATTGCAACATGATCCGGATACAAACGAATGATGGATGAATAATTTAATTAATTAATCTTCGTGACATTAATAGTTGTAAAAAGGAAATATTTTAAGATGCTTCCTTTAATATTTTTTTTATTAAGAGCTAGTAGTTTGAATTGGAGAGGATTTAAGTAAAAGAATAAAATAGCTTGCATGATAAAATAAACTAAATGTTAATAATATTTTCAAATAGAAAATAATTTTAGAAGATCTTTTAAATCTTCTTAACTATCATATAAATAGTGCTTTTATCCAAATGTTTTAATAGCAAAGAATTCGATGCAAAATGAAAAAATTCTACGCATTTTTATTACAGATAAATCACTCTCTTCGAAGAATTTTTATCTGCTACAATTCATTCTGTAAGATAAAATTAGCAAATCTTATTGAGAGAGTCATTAAAAGTCGCATACGCTTATTCATTTCCCCGTTTCTATTGATAATGGAAAATAACTATAGTATCAAAACAGCTTTAATATAGACCGCTCATTTCTCTATCATTTATCTTTTGTAAAAGTTGGAAATCACCAAGGACGAATTAGTAGCATTCATCACCAAAAAAGAAGAAAATAATCCCTACTTTTTAAAATTAGCAGTCATACTTATTCAGAATAATTAAACTTTGTATAATTTTAATAAGTGATTCATTAATTTAGAAATAATTTCCGTTTTAGAGAATAAATATAACTGCTTCCAGCCGAAAATGAACGAAAAATTGTCTGTCTGCAGTAAAATGTCTCTCTCTGACTGCAGACAGGTAATATAATTTATAAACTCATTAATGTGCAATTGCCTAAGTATTTCTTCAAGATGAAGCTTAACCGGTTAAATTAATAGTTAACTTTCAAGTGTTATATAGTATTTAGCACTTCCAAAACAAGCTACAAATAAATTATGAAGAAGTTCTATCCCCCAATGGAAGATATTAATTTTTAAAAGGAGCGAGGAAATGATATAAAGATTCACTTATTATCTATGAAGTTTCACAAATTACCTCAAGTTACGGCGAAAAGTAAAATTTATTTCTTTTGGAATCCTTTCTAATGTACATTGTTCAATATAAATTGCGTCTGTGAGGAATTTCTTGTAACCACAATTTTTCTGCATTCTTCTTTTCATAAAAACCTGAAAACTGAATAGAAAAAAAAATATTATTGCAAAGATTGCGTGCCATTAACTCTTGTACAGATATTATAAAAACAATTCGTTTTAAATATATAAGAGAGCCATTTTGGAACTTACCTCATAATTTTGAACGGCATTCAAAGCATCAGGATGATACTTGAGCTGACAATCCTCTCCAAACTACAAAAACGAAAGAATATTAGATTCATGACAAATTGAAATTGCTCTGAAGCACAGTGGATCTTTGGCAGAATCTTGAACTGACAAACTTCCTATCAAGATTCCAGAATTCTGCCACAATAAGGCAATAGTTTAGTAAAATAAATCGAAATGAAAATCTTTACAGATGAAAATTTGATAATATGTTCGGTTCCTCAGTTTTTAAAGTAAATGAATAAATGTGAATCATTTAAAGTATGCATTTCTTTATTTTAGACTATTCTGATCAAACTAAATAAACAGTAGGCTTTTTTCTTACATGTGAGATATTTCTCTCTTCTTTCGTAAAAACAAAACAACAAGTAATGATTTGAAAATATCTCTGACATTCTTTCACTGAAACGAGGGCATTCATAACCAAGCAGAAAAATAATTGCTACATAGTATTTTTCCTTCATTATAAATAAACTGTATCTTAGTTTACTGAGATGAAAAGTACTCATAATTTAACAGATTATTCCTTAACATTATTTCATTTTAAATTGAATTTTTAAGTGCCTTTCCTAAGTTTTTAAATTACTTTGTTGCTTCTCTCTATAAAATTGTATATGAAGATAAAAACTCTGCAAGCTACTTGTTTTGCAAATTTAAATCGACGTTTTACAAAATACTACATGTTTATTCCACCCAATTTTGTAAGCTAATATTGATTTTAAATCACTGAATATCATTGACTGTCAACAAATATATTTATTACATTGATTGGAAATAAAACTTGTGCACAAATAATGCTTGAAGCAATTAAATATAATATGAATATTACATATACAGATTATAAATCCCGCCAGCCTTTCGTAAATTTTTAAGATATATTTGTCGAATTCTTACAACTGTTATTCGAATTTCGAGATAATCATTTTTATAAAATCTCCAGTAAAAAGAGGAAATGTGTAATAAAGTAATAACAATTTGTATTAATTACTGTCAAAACGCTCTGTGACACGGATATCTTTATAAAATTTATTTTCCATTTGATGAATGTTTATTGTTTTAATGCTTGTTGCTTTTTTTATTTTTTGCGTGTTCTTTCACTGGCTTATTATGTATGCTTATGAAATATAAATAATTAACTAATCATTTTAAAAGCATATGTTTGGCTATAAAAGAAAAATCTCACATAAAATTACTATAATATCTTACTAATGAGGAATTGTGTTATATTTTTTTATAAGTGCGATGATGGATAATTGACTCATAACGACTTACTGCAATAATTTGAATAATCATGATCTAACGAAAAATGTATTTGATTAGGATATTTTTTTACTAAAGCCAGATTTCGAAAAAAAATTGAATATTGCAAATTCAATACCATATCGTCTTATCTTCAATTTATGAATTTTGTGTTTCAGTTAAAGCTAGTTCATTTAAGAAATAAATTGAACATAAAGTGAAAGTTTTAAATTCCCTCCAAACGACATTATAAAATTCAAAGCGAATAACAATCTGCATTTTCATGCGACATACATTTTCTGAGCATTGATGAATAGAGTCCTAAAATAAGCGGGAGCAGCCAATCACTCGCCAAGGCAGATAGATAGCCATTTATGGGAGCCTAGCCTTGAATTGCAGCTGTTTTGAGCGGGCAATTTCGATTTTCAACTTTACTAGCTCCAGATGACGTGCTGCCACAGATACATCATCCACAGGATACACTGCAACTCCGGGATTTTTGTACTGGGCGGCACCTAACGTGGAAAAGGAAAAATGGCGGTTACGAAGAGAAAAAATGCAATCGGTGTTTCTTAGAAAAGAACCACCCCAGAATTTACATCCGGAGTTTTCAAATGGTTTCCTACCATTCAAAACAACAGATGGCTGCACTTTTGCTGATAGCCTAGAAAGTAAATTTAATGTATCTTCATCGTTAATAGAATTGAGCTGAACGCATTAAAAACCGGAAGATCTTTCAAATATTTTCGTTCTCCGATTTCCTGGATTACAGAATTTAAATAGGGCCTTATTAAAGGACCAAATTAAATTATTCAGAGATGAATTCGAGCATTGTATTTAGTTTGAAATTAAGCTGTACCCAGCTCTAGGAAAAGTCCAAGAGCAGCAAACGGCAACATCTAGGTAAATTTAACTGTCTGTGAAAAGACCTAGAATCTATAACTTCGTGGTCAATCTGAAGGATTAAAGTTTTTCCAAATTATTACTATTAGCTACGATGGGCTACACGTGCGAAATTGGAATTTTTTTCGAAAATAATTAAAAAAAATAATTTCCCCATAAATAATAAAAAATATTTCTTCTTTTATAATTTGATTATAATAAATAAGTAACAAATATACTAAATTTTATGACGTTAGAGCTTTATACACTCGTCCAAACAAGTTCAATTAATTTTAATCCTTCCTTTATACATAAAAATTAAAATTGCTATTCCAAATTATGATGTGAAAGGGCTCGTGAGTACTTTGTCATACCGTGGAACTCTGAAAATCACACCGTTGACTGTTAAAATCAAGACTATGATCTTTTTCTGCAGTTAGTTAATATATCTATAGAATTACACGTGGTTTAACTTTTATTATTATAGCTTAGTTTTTTTTTTTTTTTTTTTTTTTTTTTTTGCAGTCATTGCATATCACTTTTATGAATATTCCAACTCATTTCTCTAGATGACCCAATAATAATACTCCAAACAAGTCATATTTATCTTTTAGCACAATTCATACTGCTTATATGTAGTTAACAATCTCGTTGCTTCGATACTAGGTTGATATTCGAATTATCTATCTGATAAAAGGCCATTTCTTTGCTGTCTGTTATTAACTACAACAAAGGTGACGTCATCTTATTAAATGGACGGTTCGATACCATTAGAAGGTTTGAACTACAAGCAAGTAACGTGTTAGTTAATACGCTAAAACTTTCATATAATGGACTATTACTTGATGAAATAACTCTTGTAATCTTGCTTACATTTCCAAAATTAACCTTTAGCAATATAAGGTTACTATTCTCCAGGCTGAATTCAATCTTGCAAAACCATATACATATTGGCTTTTGATAAAATCAAGACTCGAAGTTGAGAACTTCTGAAAAAAAAATATTTTGGAAGCCAACTTTTGAAAATAGACACCATGAGAGCATTCAGACTCTCTATTATTCCGTCCTGATTTCAACAGATTTCAACAACAAAAAGGACTTGTTTTATTTCAATTCCTTTTTTCTCACATTCTGTCAAATTTAATTAAATTTTGAATATTTTCAAGAGCTTGCTTGGTTATCTAACTATTTAAAATATATTTCCCCTTAGAGCTAACCAAAGATTATCTACAGATTATGAAATATAATATGTGAATACCAAAAATGAAGGTTATAATCTAAATTTAAATATAGTTTTGATTATAAAAATCTTCTAATATCTTAACATTAGTCTAAAGAAAAACAGTTTAAACTTCAGCATTTGATTCGATCAGCAACTTTGATTGACTATCAGAAGAAGACTGTTTTATACTAACGATAAACTTATCAAAAAAATTGTTTTCAAAAAAAAAGAATCTTGCAAAATAACAAAATACTTTGGTTACAAAAATGAATTTATAATAATCCCTTAAAATAAAATAATATATTTTTTATGCAGATGAGAAAGAAAACTAAATATTTTGCAACAGACAGCTAAGAGGGATGAAGATATCTCTGTTTGGAATGAAGTGTTACAAAAAATTATAAATTTAAAAAAAAAATCTTTCATATGAGCAATTTTAAATAAAAGGATGTTTTTTTTAATTATTATTAATTCCCTAACATTAATGAATGTAATATGTTATTATAAGAAAGTTTAGATTTTGAGAATTTTTGCTGTAGTAATCAAAATGTAAGAAAGCCAACATCATCATTGGATATTACTGCTATTTCTTGTGCTTCCTTTTCCCTTTCTTATGCTTTCTTATTTGCAAATTATAGAACTTTATATCATTCAAAGTAATTTCCTCCCTTGAAACAAAGGCTATCACTTCCTTTATGTAAGTGAATGCAAGAAAAAATTGTCAGAAAAAACATTTATTATATATGAATTTTGATTTTCCTTTTAGGAAAAAAAAAAATATTTGAGAAAATTATTCCACAAAGTTCTGAAGAAATTTTTAGGATTTTTCTCAATATTTAAATTTTCTAATTTATTCACAATTTTCTTTTGCTTCAAGAGTCAACTTTTGATATCAATATAAGTTTTGTAAAAAAAAATCATTTTATTTTTAAAAATAAAACCAAACTATGTAGTATACAAAATTTATCAAATCGATAAATCATATATTTTTCGACAAACCGCAGATGAAGCTCATTACTCTTAGACCAGTGAGAATAAGGTAAGGTAAACTCTTTCACTAATAATTAATTGATGATAAGTAAGAAATTCTTTTTTTAAGAAAATGGTAATAAAAGGTCAGACCAAATATTTGTATACCATAAGGCTTTCAGTTACTTTTTATATATAAGATTATTACCAAAAAAATCGTGTCATGGATTTGCTACAAACAAAACCACAAGAATTATTCCTTTAAAATTAAATGGGAAGTAAAAAATAATGCAAGGAATGAAGAAATGTGAAATTTGTCACAAACTTTTTGAGGTCGTCATAAATTAAAACATCAAAATGTCAAGAAATGGAATACAATTAAAAATTAATATCATATACATCCTCTTCCCTCTCTTCTGGAAAAGCGCTATACACTAATGCAATATTATATTGATGCCACTGTAAAGAAATTGCCTTTAATCTTGTGGGTGTAATTTTAAAGTAGACTCTTTGTTAAAAAGGGATTGATTGCAATTAAAATGCCTTCATGTCTAACACTTTTACTCTTTGGAGTAACCATATTATTTAGTGATTACTTCGCAAAAATATAAAGAAAAAACGACTGGAAATTTTTAGTTAATAATTTTCAATCTAATTATTTAAAATTTAAAATTCTTTTAAAATCAGTAAAAAACTTTGCAAACAACATAAAAACAAAATAAAACAGAAATATCGAAATGAAGGCAGAGTATTAAAAAATTTACTTGCGCATAGCAACGCAGTTTCTAGAATTTATTTTCCAGAATCGCTTGCTTTCATTGAATTATTTTGAATCCGTTTGAAAAATCAATGGAAATTTAGTCGAAAATTGTAAGGAAATGAAATTAATGTAATTGAAATGTAAGAATTTTAAGAAGATATAAAATATTTTTTGTTGGATGATTTATTTCAAGCTACTGCATAAAACAAATTCCGCAAAATTTCTAATTAATTGAGTTTTTAATTAATTCTTGAGCTCTGAAAAACTGATAGTAATCTTTCTTTTAAATAATAAATGTAAAAAGCTTGACTGATATCGGTGCAATTGTGGAACATGTATACATGCATAGCCACATTGATTTTCTATTTATATTAAGATTGTTAGCTTCAATCAAACTAAATATGTAATACGCTTAAATTTATTCATTAAAATAAAATTTCTTATTCAAGTCGATATTGCTTATTCTTCAAATGCTATTTTTATGGCATGCAGAATTTATTTTTATAGGAAGATTTTGCATTTTAAAATTTTAATCTTTGACTGAAGAAACTTCCAGTAATGTAATTAAAATTTCAGCTTTGATGTAACAAATTTTATCTGAAATACCTTAAGCTGCGAATATATTAAATAAATACTTAAACTCAACGTACCAAAAAAAATATTGGGATTAATTATTTAACATTTATCTGAAGTTTCGGTAATATTAGTTCTGCATGAAGCATGTTAACACATTGACAGCCGGCTCCGCGAAAACGCGGGTTTCTGAGCTTGTTGTTGTAGAAACTGGATTTTTTTCTATAATTATAAATTAAAAATTTCGATTTTGTTTCTATTTTTGACTACCGTTAAAATGTATATGACGAATATGCAAATAAAATGTTCTATGTTATGAAAGTATATAATGTTTTAATTTTTTTTTTTTTTTTTTTTTGGGGCTTTTCAGTGATCAGAAACAAGCAAATAAGGCCGGCGATCAGGCTTTAAATGTCTCTTAGGTCGCCGGCTATCAATGTGTCAAAATAAACTTCTTTTTCCGTATAAATTTAAATGTTCTTTTTATAAATATATTCGAAAAATGTTAAAAAAACAAAATACGATATTAATTGAATAAAATGTTGTAATATAATTTCTTAATGTCTAAAGATGAAATAAAAGCTTACTATTAACAGCAAAATATTTTCCCTCTGAAATTTAAAGAAAGGTATGGGTGGAGTTTCTATAAGAGTTACTAGAAAAGAACGTATACATCACAATTGTGCAAGGAAGGGGGGATTATTTTCACTTTCGTATTTATAACCATAAAATAAGGCGTATGCTGATTGCTCTAATTTTTGCTCCAATATAATAGCCTTTTTTAAATTAATATATTAGTACCATAAGTGAAAATACACAACTAATTTAAATATATATAATCAAATATAGGATAGTTTTATTATGAAAAAATGCTGATATGCAAAATGTTTTAAAAAAGGGAACCCTTTATTTTTTTATTAGACTGTTTTAACAGTGGAACATAATTAATCTATTCTTATTTTTTTAAATTTAAGCATACCATAAGAAACATGGAAAAAAGTTTGAAGACTTTTGAATGCAATTTTAATTATAGAATAAGTATCTGTGAAAACTATTCAAACAATGATAATAGAATTTTGTTTAACAGCAACAAGAGGATTTGAAAAGGTAAATATTACGTCTTTGTATATTATATTAAGATCATCAAAGTAAATATTTGAGTTCTAGGTAAGAAATGGTAAATCTCTTCCATCCATTTCATTTCATTTTTCTTTCTTGACTTTAGAAAAAAGGAAATTGAAAATCGGTGACATATCTGACTCCTAAAATTCTTTATCCGCCTTCCCATCATAATGTCATAACGATTGCTGCTATAGTCATAAAAGTGGTGTATATACATAATAAAATAACTATGGATTACGCTATAAGACCGCTAACACTACCAACTGGAAGTAAACTGTTGTTGTTGTCTCTGCATTGTAAACAGCTAGTGGTAAAGAATAAAGGGGTCAGTAATAAAATTGCAAATCAACATTGATTTTTACAAAAGAAAGGCAACTTGTGTAAATTAATGCTAAATATAGAAACCTATTAACCTTTTATTAGATTAAACATTTACCTATTTGTTCAGTAGCAAAGAAATGTGGACGAAAGGTGGAATTGTTATCTTTTTGTCAAACGTGTGCTTCCAATAAGACAGGGTTCCTCAGCACAAAACTTCAAACATTGAGCAGATTCTGGTAAATATATTCCACAAACAAATAAACACATTTGGTAGCTTCCAAGAATTTCGTCCATTTTCACCTGACTTTCACCTTTCAATTGACTTTTCTATGCGTAAATTGCAGATACATTCGACTTCTCTACTGCAGAGCATTTAACAATGCACTATTGAGGTGTACACACGTGTGTTATCTGTTATGTTAAAAATGTGCAGCGCGAAATTCGAGAAAGGGTTCGATTGTGTATAGTAGCTGATGGAGAGCAGTTTGAACACCAAAAATTAGAAATTTAAGGAAAACTGGATATTTTTTCCATATTTTTTTTATATTATTCTTATGACATTGCAGATATTCCCTCTTCTCTTTCCTAGACACCACTTGTATGATTATAGCAACAATCGCCTTAAATTAAAACTAGCACTGTATAAACAAATATAACTCTATCAAAATACTTACAAGTTTCTTTGTTAAAAAGAATACAAGTAAAAAAAAGACTAATTTTGATCATATTGCTTAGAAATTTATAAACTGAAATAAATTATGAAGATGTCAAAGAAAATTAGTACAATTGTATCAATAGTTTGGAATTTAATATAAATTTACATTAGCTCTATGAAAACATTATGCCTGTTGGGATATTACTGTTGTATTTTTAGGAAACTATTAATGAGAATTGAAATGTTCATTTTAAGAAAGCAAATAATTGGATAACTAATTTTGTCCTATCCCTTTCATTACATTCTGCATTTAGTTATTACAATATATGAGAAATTATATATTTATTATTATTTAATAAATATGACGCGTTAAGGAAAAATAAATGTGATTTCATCCAAGCATTTTATGGTTGCTTGAGTAAAGTAGTTTTACAAAGATTCATCGATATATTTATTCATTTGTAAGTCGTATTTGTTAGTATATAAATTCGTTCTTATACAAACATTAGCAACAAACTAAGAAACTTCAATGTTAAGCTTAGTTTTGCAAATTGTACCGGTTAAAAATATCAAGGAATTCAGTGTGTGACAGCTTATTTTCTTCTGAAAAAAAGTAAAAGTTGGGAGATTAATGGAATAAAGCGCAAAGTTGTAGTAACATAGATCTTAATTATGTAATTATTATATCAGTTTACACAAAGGAATGCCTTATCAGTTGATCATCGCATACCATGTCTGTTTTTTGGTTTGTTTTTACCTAGCACTACTTTATGCAACCAAAAAATAACGATACGTTTGTTTCTTAATCAATTTTTATTCAAGTTTTCAAAACTATTATTAAGTAATATGACACTATTACAAATCGAAGTGTAATATGGAAAAGTCTGTTCCTGATTTATTTAACTTAACGTGTAAATCATATACCAGGATTTCAAGTTAAAAAAGTTTCGTATAAATTAAAAGTTCAATACAGGATAAAGAATTTTTTATTAATTTATCAAATATAACATATAAATCACCTACCAGGATTTCAAGCTAAAAGTAGTTCTTGGAAATTGAAAGGAAAAATAGGATCAGTGTTGTTTTGATATATCATATTTCCTTATAAGATTTATTTGCTTTTATTTTTTAATTACTTTTTCGTGAAAATTCTAATTCTCGATATTCTAATATTTATTATTTTGGGAGTTTTTATTTGCAATACATGCAGACTCTTTCTGTTTTATCGAAGATTTTATGATGACCTTACTAATCCGGAAATTCCCAAGGAGATTGTTGTATAAAGAGTAAATGATTTCACAATGTTTTCGCAAAGAAAAGTTATTGGTCTCGGGGCCAAAGGTCAGGCACGATTTGGAGGTTTAAACAGTACCAGGTAAGGAAAGACGATGTTGCAAGTTGAGACGTATCTCTAAAGTTGGGTGTATTTTCTTAGAGATGAGCTAAGATGGATGATTTTATAATTTATATCTAAGATACGACCACAGGTTTAACAGAGGATGCTGCAAGGCATGGAATTCTTGGTGTAACAGAGTATGACCGATGTGAGCCGGCAAACTGTCCAAGATAACGCATGAAGCCATAAGAGAGTAGAGTGGGGAAGGAACTCTAATGTGGGGGAGGAACGTGCATGTGCTTTCAAAAGAAATTGTAACAAAATCAAAATTCTTCTTTAAACTGGCACTCTAGACATGTGCAACATTTTAAACCGTTACCAGAAAGCACAGAATAAACGTGAGGGAAAACTCTAGCCAGTTTCACTTGTTTGTGAAGGTCGATTAATGATTTATTGAATATTTCATGCTAGACATATTTGAATAATAGTTGAAGGTGTTAATGTTTCAAATGGCCTTGGTATTTTAAATGTCATTTAAACAATATTTCAAAACAAAATATATTTTAGAAATCATTTAAGATAAAAATAGTATATTGAAAACTCTTAAATTGGTGATATGAGCTAATATCACTTATCAATGATGCAAAACTGAATGGATATAACTTTTTATGGATTAAAGATAATTAAAGAACTCTAAATTTGAGTAATTTGAAAAATTTCTCTAATGAATTTTCTTTACAGTTCAAAATTTAAATAAACCGTCTCACTTAGTGAGTCAAATGAAACTAATATTTTTGAAAAAATAATACTTCTGAGGCAATACCAATTATTTTAAGAAAAGTTTTAACAGCACATTCATTGGATGGTATACTTAATGAATCTGCCATAAAATATGTTGCTTGAAATTAAATATATTTGACAAAAATATTCAATTATTTATCATAAAATCAGATAAAATCATTATATTTCTAGGAACCCATTGTCTAATTTTCACCATAAATATTTTACTGAGAAAAAAAATCATTTTATAGTCATTAAACTTTTGACAGTTGCATTTAAAGTTGATTAAAAATTCATGATAGAAATATTAAAAATTCTTGATTGTAAATTTTTAAAAATTATACTGTGGCTTTTTTGTCTGCTTGAAGTTGCGAATTAATCGTGAATTTAATGAAGATCTATTCCAGAAAAAATTAAAATATATCATATTTATACGGGAAAAAAATTGAAAATGAGCATGTTGATTCCATGTTCATTACTTCCTATTAATAATGAGGATGAATATTTAATTTCAAAAAGATTTTTCATTAAAAGAAATAATAAAGTTGTTGTTTCTAAATTAATTATCGTCCAAAATCTAATCAAACTAAAATTTAGTTTTTTGGCTATCAAATTTGACAACACTTTTTTTGTCCTACGCATTTCTGCTCATTATTTCAAAATTTAAATGCACATTTTGTGACAATTTATTGCTGTGATGAAGAATACTAGATTTCTTTTTATGAATCTGATATTTTATTTTTCAAAATAATTTAACCATAATATCAGCCTATATATGATTTTATTTATCACTCTTCCAGAAAAAAAACAATCTATTGGCAGTATTTTAAAATTAGATTTCAGTTTCTTGAAATATTCAACATAGTGGGATATGTGAGGAGGGGGGGGGCAACATTTTCTGACTTAAAACAACAGATAGTAAGCCTTCAGTAGAAAAATTTGATTCTTCTTCACGTGTTGAAAATAATTGCAAAAAGTTTTCAATTCTTTTAAAGTTTTGCGAATTACAATTGTTATCGTTTACTTTCGTTCTCTCTCTCTTTTTCTTTTTTAAAAATCCTTCAACATATTTTGTTCAGTTTGAAGCGTCTTATTTCATTTAACAGTTTCTGCATTTGTAAAGAATTAAAAAATACACCACTCTTCTGTAAGCAATCACACGAAGTTGGAATTGCAACCTATATGCATTTATTTCCCTTCAAATATCATTAAAACCCCAACAGAAGATTGGCTTTTAAAGTTATTAAAAGTAATACAAAATAGTGGTTTGAGGAGTGTTATAGGTTTAATATTTCAACTGCCGAATAATGTTAATAAGAAAAAAATATGTTTAAACTGTCGTGACGTGTTGTGCTGAATGTGAATAAGCGTTTTCTCCCCACTCATCAATGACTCACTGCTTTCCACATGACGTCATAAATCCCATTCTAAGCCCCACCCCGCTGACAGAGTTACACGGCTATCAACGGGGAAAAATGACAGGCGTAAGTTGTTTGTTTTGCTCTTAAATGAAATGTAAGTCAAAACACTGACTGGAATATTAAGGATGTTACCTTACTACCCTACCGACGGAAAGAAAAGAGATGCGTTGGAGATCTTTTTTCACTCGAGCAAGTATTTGCATAATACTCTTACATAACTGTCAATCACTCATTATCATAATTTATTACTCTTGTTACTGTTGATGGTACATCGTAGCGCATTGTATTTTTAATATAAAATATAAAAACAAAATAATGAATAAAAATTAACGGAATAAACAAGAAAGAAGCTTATATTATTTGATTTTGCATTTATAGGATTATATTAAAAATTTGTTTTTATAAAATTATTATTAATTTATAAAGTTGTAAATTTTACATTTTGTTTGTGATTAGATTCTATTGGATATTTAATATCACCTTTGTGCTTTCTAGATTATCTGACTTTGTTTTATACTAAATAAGAAATTTATAATTTGTTAAAGACAAAATCAAGGACACGAGTTTTGATTGAAATAGTTCATTAAGCTGAAGCAAGCAAGCTTAATTTTTCATTAAGCTGAGATGAATCTTTTAAAAAATAAACCATTCTTTAAAAAAAGAAGAAGAAATGAAATCTGTTAACAGTCCTTATATAAAAGTAGGCTAATTATGAAAAAAAAAAAATCCCTATGATCAATTTACACTGATCATTATACTGATAAGATGAAAAACTAAACACAGATGCATATATTTTTACCTTATTATGAAATGAAATCTCTTAAGAATGCATGCATATGTGGACGATTAAATAATATTCTTGGGCCAACTGTAAAATTCTTAATTTACGTTTTTGTATGTTTTATATCTTTATTTATTTATTTGCTGTTTCTATCAGCCTTCTATAATAGTAATGTTAATAGACACAGGAATTAAAAGCGGCGTTATGTTGATGCTAACTAACAAAAATGTTAAGTACTTTATAAATTTCATAACACACATCAATAAAAGTCTAACATAAACTTCAAGCTGTTTAAAACGTTTTCACAGCTTTCATCAACTGTAAGTAAAAATGTTTTCACAAATTTTTCACGCTCCGAAAAAAAAAAAATCATCCAACAACATTCACAGTTTTTGTTGAAATATAACAACAAACGTATGTCTTCATTGTTGTTACAAAACTATTTATTTTGGAATGGCGAATAATAATAAAAAGCTGAGAGTCGCATCACTTAAACAAAAGAACCACAGTTTGGAGTATTCAAAGCAAACAAATGAATGCGTGACAAAATCGAGTGCGATGTGGCCTCACGCCTGATTAATAGTTGCAACGATTATCACAGGAGTGTAAATGGTTATTGTTCACTTTCGAAAGTGACGCGGTAGCTAAGACTTATCATCAAGGGAATGAATTTCAGTCACAGTGTGCTGCATGCACACTGCATCTTCATCACTCGACGCCTGCTCATCAGTAGAATCATTTCACTTGAATAACTGTTTATTTTGCAGTAGATCTAAACGGCCTTAAGGAGTGCCTTGCCGTCGGAGTATAGTGCCATTTTGGCGACTTGCACATGATGCCAACATTTTCATTCTCAAAACAGATGCTATTTAGGTTACTAGGTTTTCTGTTTTCTGTGTTGGTATCAAAAGCCCATTTGTTTTAGGTTTACATTTTAGATTAATGATACTTGACACTTGGCAGATTTGATGCTTTTATTTATTTTTATTTGAAATGCTGTTATTTTATCGATTTACAAATAAAGATTTCTCTTCACAAATATTTGATAATTTATATTTGATGGCAAAAGTTAAAGAAATAAATTCATTTATAATTCATATTAAGATTATTTATCATTTTTATCACTATATTCTCGTTATTTATATTAAAGAATCTGCAAATTTTTTGTTATATTTAGTATGTATGTCAATTCTAAAATATTGAATAAAATAAAAAAATAAAAAAAAAACTAAATAAAAAAATATAAATAAAAGGAAACATACTAAAATTCAACAGGCTAAACATGAAAAAGATGCTAAGATTCAACATGCTAAAATAGATATTAAGATTTTATATGCTAAATATAAAAAAGATACTAAAATGTAATATCCTTAATATTAAAAAAAGATACTGAGATGTAACATTCTAAATATTAAAAAAGATACTATTGGGTCGTTCGGAAAGTCATTTCGTATTTTTGTGTCAAAATGAAAAGAAATTTTCGTTTAATGAATAAATTATTTATTAAATTATAAAATTGCCATTCTGGTCTAATACCTTTTGCCATTCTGGTCTAATACCTTTTGGTAGTAACATGATTACACGCTCATAAAAGTTTTGGTCTTTGCTGTAAAAAAAACTGATCGAGGTGGTTTTTGGCCTCCTCATTTGAAGGAAAAATTTTGCAAATCAGTTCTGGTACTGATATACTGTTAACACATCTTCTCCACACATATTGGCTAATTTATTTCTGGCTTGAACAGCATATTTACCTTTTATAGCAAAAAAGAAAAAAATGACGAAAATGCTGTTTATTGCTCTCCATATTTAAAAGGGCACCATCCAAAAACTACTGGGAAGAATCAGCTGCACTTTTTCACACTCAAGCCTTGCTATATCAGCTCTTAAAACATAAAATGATTTTGCGGTTTAAGTATGAAATTGGGTGCGAAAAATGCAATTAAATCCTTTGTCAGGAAAAAACGAAATTACTTTCCGAACAACCTAATAGATACATTTGGTATCTTTTTTTAAAAATATATTATATATCTATATCATTTGTATTCATATATCTATGAATACAAATGCATTTTTTAAAAGTATAAATGAATGTTTAGTTAATAAAACTGCATTATTTACAAAAAATTCAAAAATATAAATATTTTGCAATAACAAAGGGTGTGAATAAAGTAGTTATTTAGAGAATAATAGTAGCAATTGCGAAGATCAAAGAATTTCTCACGTATACAGTTAATTTTCTCTATTATCACAACTTTTTTGTAATATTGAAATGTCTAAGGTAAATAAATATTTATATATTAATCATGATATTGTACATATTTTTTAAATGTTATTAATATGTTTTTGATTATTATTAATATATGTTTTTAATTTAAATAATGTTATTTTACAATAATAATGTTTACAATTTAAAGATAACAGAAAGGAATTCCTATTAATCATTTAAATATTTTCCAATATTAATAAAATTAAATTAGCGTAAGAATCTAATGTTCTCTTTTTTTAGGGAATTTTATACAAAAATTCTTAAAATATTATTTGAAAGAGCATTTTTGAAAGCAAAATCCTCATTTCAAATTGTACTTAGTTTTTTTTTTAAAGTTGGTTTTTACATTTCATAATTTTTTAGATATGTATAAAAAAAGCTACATGAGGAAAAATGAAAATCGTTTTTATTTTTTTATTATGTTTAAGCAAATATGAATCGATGAAATAACTATCTCATTCATTTGGATTGAAAACTTAAATTAATTATAATAACAAAAAAGGGGAGGGACTTGCTTTCGTATGAAAAAGAACAATTATGGCCAAAATAAATCTTTCCAAAATACTACAGAATATTTCTCAAAAGGATGCGAATTCTAGTTTGTAAAATTACTTTAAAAATACATTAAACGCAAGGAAAGGAAATAATTTACATATAAAAAATTAAAATAGTACAAAAATACAGAACATATTATTTAAATTATCCATCCATTATTATTATTATTATTTATAATTCTACCTTAATTAATACCAAAATGGCTTAATATACTGAAATCATTTTATGCCATAATAAAATCATACTGTCATTTAGAACAATTGAAGTTGTAAATGAGAAATTTTCCAACTAAATTCTGGATTCTTGTTGATAATAGTTGTACACTTAATATAATCATTAAAATTCGCATTCAGAATAGCATTGTTGGCTGAATTCCTGTCCCGATGCTAAATGATCCTACATAAAGATAAAGTACGTGACTTGACACTTCTCTTATCATCAATTTCGCCACCCATGAGTCGTCTGAATTTGGCGAGGGAAGGTAGAACACGGCACCCCTAAAATGCGGCTTCCTGTAATTTATTACCCGCTGTTCTTTTTTGGAGCGGTCTGGACGTTGACATCCAATCTTTCCGCGGGATCTTTAACAGGACGTTTAAAAAGACCTTTTTTATTTTTTCAGCCTGTTCGCTTTCACATGCTTGCCCCATGCTCCTCTTAAAAGGATATTTATGATGTGGTTCAAATACCGGGATAATCACCAATTAGTAGCGATTAATAGCTTTAGATTACATGGAAAGAAGGGGAATTTCACCTTTTTGTTGTCTCTGAAAAGTCACTTTTAAAGGCAATTACCCTGACATAATGCGCGACGGCCGACCGTTTGTTTTCAACTTGCAGAAAGAGATATGTGGGAATATACCTTTTCCTTTCGCTTCTTTTGCCGTTTGGATAGAGCTGTACTCGGACTGTTGCTTTCTTTGGACTAAAATGTATAAAAGAGCGACAGACAAGTAATATTTAACGCAATGCCAAAGATTAACGCTTTTCTCACAAGAGCCTTAAACTGTTTTATTGGCTCGTATCTGGTTGATATTAGGACATCTCTATATCAAACCTGCCAATAATTCAGTTTTAGCGACAAGCTTTTATTCTGGATCCTATACCCATGTACCTGTTGCATCTGCTTAATTACTGCCTACTCTTATAAGAACAATTTAAAGTTTACGTGATTAAGAAATTTTCTTGCTGTATGAAATGATTTTCTCTCTACTATATTTTATCGTAATACACAGAGAGGTCTGATACACACCCAAGATAAATTATCCGTTAAATATGAAAAATTTAAACTATTTATTTAATTGCACTCCCCTTTTTTATTAACGAAGATTGTATATATTATGTATTCGAATTCATTACCGAAACTATAATTCCTCAGTAGTGAGTTTGTGTTTTTGATAAATAATATTTGTAGATATATGTAATGAATTGAATTTTCTTCTATAGTGTCTTCTCAGATACAAGAAAAATATGAGTTGATTCACATTTGAATGCATTGATGTTTTTACTTATAACGATGGATTATTTTATTTAAAACAATTCATTGTTATGATGAAAAATTTACTTTGCAATTTGTACAGAAAGTACAAAATTCCATAAACAGTCATGAAGTGGAATAACTATAATCATCGACCAGTGGTATTACAATTATAATAGGCAGAAAGATATTTCTCTTCAAATTTTCAGGGATTAAAAATAAATAAATGTAAATTATAATAATAATAACGTGCTTTTTTTATAATTCGTAATAGTGGTAAATTAAAAATCTTAAGTGTTCTCCTCTTAATATTCGTCTGGAATCCTGCTGTTTAATTATGTCCGTAGCATATACTTCGTAAATTAGAATATAAATTTATCTCACTATTTACAATAATATGGAGATTTTTAATCAAAAATAAAATTTTGAATTCAAATGTAACTACAAAATTAAGTAGAGGAAATTAAAACGGGTTTCACAGGAATTTTAAAAGCGAAGATTTCATAAAATTACATATGCACATAAAAGATATTGCTGAGTTTTTTTAAAAAGTTCGATAATCATTTTATTGCTTTACGATTAAATAACTTAAATTTTAATTTCTAAAATGGGCAGAATATAGTGATCTTTTTTATAATTATCATTTCATTTTTAATAAATATCATTTCATTTTTTAAAAATATTGTTTTTAAAGCTAGAAATTTTGATCTGTAGCTTTAAAGTAATAATAAGAATAATATCCTAATGCATGTTTTATAATTATTCTTGTTATAGGAATTTTAAATGAAGGGCTATACCCTAAGAAAGTATATATATAGTATTGAAATTCAGGTGCATTGTTTAAGTAGATCTCAACATCACTTATTCGATCCCCCTGGTCATTTCGATGACAGCCATGATCTATAATACTTGCATGTCCGGTCAGCAGGTGGCGCAATAAAAAGAAGCATGTTTAAGGGGACTGACTCCCTGGTGTTTGAACTTATCTTCAGTGGGAGGGGGCGCAGTGGGGGCTGTGCTTTCATGCTTTCTACCTAATAAGTTTTTAGTGGCTACAATGGCTTTCTTCTTATGGGATTATTGTTTTTTGTGTGATCATTTCTGACTTAGCTCGTTATCCTATTGTTAATGCAGTGATTGTCAAACATCGTAATTCATAGATAATCACTGAAATCGGAAGTTTATAGATTTGTCTATGTCCAAGCTTGGATTACTAGAAATCAGTTCAATTCATTGAGAAGTATTGGAATTGAATTACAAGGACTATTTGAAATAGTTGATGAAATTAGTTTGAGCTCCGAATACAAAAAGCGATTAATGAAATACTTTAGTTATAGCGCTTAAGAAAGTTACATTTAGATCAACTGTTTTAGAATCCGTTCATGAAGTGCCTTTCGAACAAGAGCGTAAGCTGCTAAAGGTAAGAATTTGAAAGTAGAAATTTTGCCGCTTATTCGACATCAAAGTCACTAAATGCTTTTGCAGTTGGATTATTCATGTCTTTTGATTTGAAGATACCTGAAACCCTGCACAGGAATTCAAGCCAGTATAGGTAAGTGTTACTTATATTACACTAATATACTTTCTCAATCATATTTTTATTATGAAAATATTTATTTAAGAGAATTCTATCGTTTAATACTAAAAACCAAGTTTTAAGAAAAAAAAATTAGAATGACTTGAACTGACTTTTAAAATTTTTTGTTTTATATTAATAACAAAAATTCTCAAAATATTTCAAATGATTTCTGACTAAGTTCTGACTGAAAGTTTCATTGGTGTTTTTCTTTTTCTTTTAGGTCGAGCAACAGATGCTCTGTTAGACAGATATGAGTTGTTTTCATGAACAAATGTTACTTGGAGCAAAAGAAGCTTTAATGAATGAATGAAGATTGAATGATTATGAAGAAAAAACAACAAATATGAAGATAGAAGAAAATGTTTTCAGCAAAAAAAGTAACCGAAGGAAACAACGTATCAGAAATTTAGAATTGTGAGACTCCAAATGGAAATATTAAGCATCGATAGCATTGTAGCTAAGTAGCATTGATATTGAATACAATTGCGATAAAAGATGGTAAAGATGTTAAAAAAAATCGTCTTTAGTTTTGTATAAAGTGATTATTTTTTTCAAACCCTGATCGATATTTTTAAAAAGCTGGATCTAATTAACACTGATCGCTTCATGGCAGCACTCATTCAGCATGATTACATAAGTTACATTTCAAAACATCAGTTATTTTATTTAAATTTTCCTTTAGTTTGATTATTTGCATATAGACTTAAGAGTGACCTTTGTTTTTGAATATTTTTTTAAGCTTGCTTTTTAATCCTAAACTAGCAGGAAAATGATTCATACAATCAAAACTAAGACGAAAGAATATGAACTCATCAAAACGGCAGATATCAACACTTGAAAAATTAATGAAATATTAAACTGTGTGCCCTTTATTTCTATTGTAATTTGCTTAATCTTAATTTATAGAAATAAATCTTAAATTAATGACTGGTTTTAAAAATAAAAAATGAAGAATGTGAAGTTGAAATTGTTCATTGAAACAAGTGAAGGTTTTACTCTGATTTACCGAAAAACAAACAAAAAAATCTATCTGAAAAAAAATTATATCTATCGTAAATCTTTCTAAATTTGATGTAACTTTTTCATGCAAGAGGCAATTGATTGTTGGTTTTCATCTCAAATATGTTTTGTATATTTCACGCTTTTAATTTTCTAGTTCCTTTATTTTACTTTTTAATTAATCTCACTATGCATTTTCTAATAAGCTCGCGTGAATCCGTCTTTTCCGTGCAAAACGCAATCCGCATCTATGCATTCTTATTAAAAAACAAAGCGAAATAAACCTCATTAAAAATTACACCAAGTTTTACACCATTAAAGAAAACGGCACTTTTTATTCCTTTTGATGGCAATAGAGACATCGCGGAAATCAGCAATTAAGTTTCCCAGAGGTCGGCGCGTGACACACACGATTTCTTTTCTTGTTCAGTTCCACCCCCCAAATTGTGCGCAACAGAGTGTCTGTGAAATGTTTCCGTGATCCGCGTGATGTGCTTGACTTTAACAATTTAGCGAAGTGAGAAGATTCATTGCTCGGCAGAAAGGTTTTCTGGAGGATTAAGTGAAAGCACGCCTCTCGCAGCCCCTCTGGAGATAAATCAATTGCCTCGAGATTTACAAGAGCGCTCTAATAGAGCTGCGTGAGTAGTTAACAGGTATTGTCGGCCTCTTATCACTAGAGCGTCTTAATGACAAATGTCCTGCAGATGAGCTGCGTTTTATTGGGCTATCATATCGGATATCAGAATGAAATACGAGCTGTTATCGGGGAGGGACGCCCGCTTTAAGAGAGGCTCCCCCAAGCAACCTTGGAGTTATTCGATCGGAGCCTCAAAGAAAGGATTCCGCGTTTTTATGTGTTGTTCTTGACGTGTTTTATATTTGTTTATTGGATTTTTGTATATTTTTTTGAATGTTAAAGAGAATGCAGTTTTGAAAATATTGAATAAATTTGTCGTTTATTTTATTTTGTATCATAATAATAATCCTTTTAAAGCTATTTCGGTTCATTTTTGTTTCCTCTTTAAAACCTTTTTAAAACAGGGAACTTACTGTTTACAAAACGTAAGAATAAATTAAAAAATTATTAAGCATGAAATAACAATTCTTAATAATAACCACATAAATGGAACTTTTTAATTACATTTTGTGTATGCAATTATGCATTCCTTTTGTGTCTCACACACACACAAAAAAAGGTTATGATTTTCTTTTACTTTTTCGATTAATGTATTGTTTAATACTGAAGAAACATTCAGTACAGCTCTGAAATACCGATGATTTCAAAATATTAGTTATTTAATATTAATAATTCAATAACTAGCAATTTTAATAACTATTAAAATTAATTATTAAGAACAATTTATTAAATTATCAGAGATTTTGAAGATTCTAATTTATATAGGTCTTCTAAGCTAGAAAGTAGTGATTCTTTATGGAATTATGCAATCTATTGCTTATGATTCATAGCGAATTGATGTGTTAAATGGACTATATATATAACAGTGTATAATTAAAAAAACTGTAATTTTTAGCATTTATTATTATTATTATTTTCAAATGCTGAGCATTTGACAAAGTCTTTTTGAAGACTGAATATTTTATACTATTAAGTAATAAGTGAAAAAAATTAAGGTCAAGGAATGATTTAGTTAGGGGAAAAAAAAATCATTTTTTAATGTAATTTTGCTTCAGAATTTACAATTTTATGCCTATAAAAACTACGCAACAATAACAATGTGGGTTTCCATTAACTTCTTCCATACAGCAAGTAAAATCCCTTAACAAATTCAGAAATTCCTTATTAGTTTTTTTAAAGATCTGTAACTTTTGATTGCGTAAGGATGACGTGAAAATTAGGGAGGGACTCAAGAACATAATGGGTAAGAATATGTATATGTGTACATGCATGTGGCTTTGGAAGTTTATGCTATTTTAGTAACTCCTAATTCAATATATTATTGTTGTCAAGCGTATGCTAAACCCTTTTTTTTTCTTTCGATTATTTGATTCAGAACTTTCTGATCTGATTTAAAGCATCAATTAAGCAAAATTGAGGAAATTTGAAAAGTAATTTGGGTATGAAGAATTTTGTTATTATTCTATTTAGGATTATTTCATCTATACATTAAGTTATTAGGGTTATTTTTAGTTTGACAATTAGTGCAAGTTAAATATTATCTTTCTAAATTCAAATGAAAGATACTCATTCCTAATCAGATCTAGTTTCCAATTTTATTTTAATTAAAGTCAAAGTCTTTATAAAACAATACTAGCTAGCCATTTATCAATACTGTTCTTATTAGTTAATGATATTTAATTATACTTAATGCTAATTAATAATTTTTTTTAGTTTCTTAGAATTTGGCAAGAAATAATATTATACTTTTTAAAATTTTATCTTGTTTTTTTAAATTCAAGTCATAACTACTTTACATTAGCAAGAATAAGAATTATTAAATTGTAAGGACATGAAGCAATACCGAAAAATCAGAAGATGATCCATAACATTAAATTATATTATTCATAGCATCATTTCTTTTTTTATAATATTATATAAATTAATATTATGTATAAAATATTATAACATAGAATAATATTAAAATACTTTTCATTTTTATTTCTATGATAATGCATCAGGCCTTTTATTTAAATCCTTTTACTACGAATTTCTTTTTGTACATGTTTCATTTTAATTTCAAGGATTAGAAATAATATTCATTCTATTTGATATAATATTCAATTTCATTAAGACTTATGTTTGGAGATTTCAAACTGTTTTGATGAATTTAGAAGACGCATCTAACTGTTTGGTGATATAGCTAAAAAAAAAAGAGAGAGAGAAAGAAAGGAAATGTATATTTATTATCTTTCCATTTCCAAAGAAATTTCATTTATTTGGTCAATGTTCGTTACATGTGATTGCTCAGTTCAAGGACCATTTTAGGTCACGCCGCACCAAATGTTAGAGGGAAAAGATATTTATATAATTATATAAATAAAATTGTGAAGATAAAAAAGGAGCAAATAAATGTAAAAAGGCTCTGAAATGTAAAGATCTTTGAAGCGTGAAGTTGTAACGTTGAAATGTTTTGGTAAGAAAAAGAAAAATATAAACATGGAATCAAAGATATTAAGTAACATCTGGGGACTACATACAAATTTCAAATTTCAAGCCTTACAATTCAAAACAAAGCAAACAACTTATTATTTAAAATTTTATTTATAGCTTGGGGGCGGGTATTGCATTACTTTAGCTGTATTCTTATTTTTTTAAATATTAATGTGTAGCTCATTGTCTGAAAACTTTATAGGCGTGACATTGATAACACGAATATTTTATCAAAAACATTAAAAAAGGATAATATGCAATTAGAAATTATCTCAAATGATAACAAACGTTATACATTTTATTGAACAGAAGGAAAAGATTAAAATATCAACGATGTGAATAGTTAATAATGAAAACCTATAAATAAGAGTTAATAATAAGAGCTTTGAATAGTACTCTAAATATTAATATTTACTTCTTAGTGTGCAGAATATTTTAGCAGGAATTTTTAAGTCATTTGTAAAAGCAGTAAATAATGTAAGAAAATTATATCAAGTTAATGGGTATGACTGATTGCACAATTCATTCTTTTTTTAAATAATGAGATGGTTTAGCAACAGAGTATCGTAAAATCTTGATAGAAATGGATAGATCAACATGAAAGTAGAAGAATTCATATTTTGAAAGTGATTACTTTTTGTGCTACAAACTGTTATAAATATTTTTCTGATGTATAATGCATAGCGAAATTTATTTATTTTTCGGATTTTGGAGGACTTTTTTTGTTAAATCACTCAAAAGTGATAATATTTTCACAGTAAATGATTTTTCATTGAAATAACTTTTTCATTAATTTTAGTTTTAAAAAAGGGAATGTTTAAAACTCATGAAAAATTTAGAAATATTTAAAAATCTAGATAATGGATAATACTTACAGTGAGATAACCGTTCCTTGGTAACTGTTGAATGAGTTAAGAAAATGGTTCAACTGTTGATTCCGATATATTTATTATTGCGACAGCAACTTTTATTTTTCGGTATCTGGATGATTTATAATAAAACTGAATACCTGAAAAGAGGAATAAAAAAAAATCGCAGGAAAAATACACCTATACTTATTTTTAATAAAAAAAGTACCTACCAATCAACGGAAATTGGATTGAGTTTTCGGTTTTTACCATTAAGGTACTCTCAACAACTTATTACGGTCTTCGATTTCTCGTTTCCGATCACAGAAATACAAAAAACAAGAAGAAACTCAACCTCCCGGATAAAAAAATAAATAAAAAAAAGGTAAGGGAGTTGACATTTCTTTCCCTTTCAAACAACCCCCTCTCCCATCTTTGAAGGAGCGATACTAATTGATCTATGTGTACAGGTGCAGGAACTATTGAACCCTTCTAATTATCCAACCGCGATAAGACAAGAAACCTTTAAGAAAGGAAGAGTGTCGAAGACAACTTAATTAGTGGTTTCAGCAAAGCTTTAATCAACGGCAGCGTCACACTCATTAAAATCAGAACCTGGTTGTTCACTTTTCTGGGAGGCTTCAAATCAAAATACCCAAAGCTTCGATACAAGTTGGGTTGAAAGTGAAAGTTTTCCGTTACCTTTTAATTGATAAGGCGTTCATTAATAAAAGACTTTTAAAGGAAAGGCTTTCTATACTTCTTGATCTAATTACGCATAGCCTTCTTTTTCTGTTTTAATCAATTCGCCGAGCTTGGCCTAATATTTTGTTTTCGGTAATCGAAAACCAGGTTATTAACAGTTTTGCAAACCGGAGTAATAATGCAAGACCTGCTGGATTCAATAAGTGGGAAGAGGCCGCTTGCACAGCGTAAAATTAAAAGCAAAGAATGCTGATTGAAATTCAGTTGAAAATGGCGAAGAAGAGAGGGTGGGGGGACTTGGGTGAGTGGGAAATGGACAAAATTCTTCTTTAATGGCGCATTCATCAAATTTAAAAACTTTTAAGAATCCTTTGAAAATACATTAAGGAATAGATGGATTACTTTAATTTTACATCCAAAGAAGAAGGCTGAATATTCATTTTTAGTCTATCATTTCGTAAGAAGCAATTCATTAAACAAAATATATATGTATAAAAATCAATATAAATTCAAATAAAAAATGCATCACAAGAATTACAAGATATTGTAATACAAAACGAAATTTAAAAAGTACATTAGCTTTTAAAACATAAATTAGAAATTAATTTATTATGTTTTTTTTTCAAATCATAACATATCAAGTAAAAGAAAGTGTAATTCAATACAGATAATTCAAAATTTCATTTACTTCCTTGCTAAAATTCTCTGTTATAACAAGTATTATTAAAAATTTCATTTTAATTAACATATTACATCAAATGAAAAGAAGAATAACAGTTTATTAAATGAGGATATTTATACTTGAGTTGGACTGAGTAGGAATTAAACGACTGCATGGGGAAAACGAAAAAGATGGTCTGATTTCATGATAAATTGTTGGATGGGGAAAAATATAAGAAGCTAAATTACTCCACAGTATTTTTTATCTGTCCTCTGATACATTTAGAGAAATTATCGTTGCCACATGATATTTCCATGATTGAATCTGCCAGACAATTATAACATCAATTAATCAGCATCTTTTGCTTTTCACGATATTAATTATATAACTGATTTGAAAAAATTCTTTTATATTGAAATACTCAAACTCAATTTTTACTGCCTTTTTTATTTTAAATAATTTTCTTCTCAAAAATTATATCGTAACAAATTTTATTTATTAAAATACCGTTCGGGTTTTATAAGCTAATTTATGTAACATCTGACTTATGCTGCTTTATTTATTTATTATTTGTGCAATATAGTAATATAATAAGCATTTGACTATCATGAATTATGTCATATTATGCACTTAACTACATATTTATACTGGATTATAATTGTATATTGCTTTATTTATATATACTGAATTTGTACCCTAGATAATTATATTAACGGCTAATTTTCAAGATCTTCCTTGCACATCGCTTCTCAAAATACTTATCAATGTATAATAATCGAAAACTTCTTTTAGAAGAAACAAAGTTTGAAAACCCTTTTTTTTTGTTATTAAAAATAACTTCAAATCAATTTGACGATTTTTTGTTAATTCAATTGATTTAACTTTCAATTGATTTCAAGATTTTTTTTTGCATCTTCTTTATAAATAAAAATCAATGTTTGTCTGTATGTCTCTTATATGTTGCCTCACCTCTCATTCGATTGAGATGAAACTTAGAATACTTATTACTTGCACTTGCGGAATGGTTATAGCCATAGTAAAATTATCTAATATATAAAAGATATTTTCAAATCTGTTTATATCTGTATCAACCATAGATTCTTGAATAATAAAGTTAAAAGGATTAGAATAAAACTGGTTACACTTCTCTTTTAAATATCATTCAACCAATGATTGTATTCATTTACGATATTATTCCTAATTAAACAAGAAAATCCGAACTATATTCCCAAACTTATTTCTTTTGCGGCCGCAGCACGCCGAGTACCAGCTAATTAAAAATAACTCAATTGATTTGATGATTTTTCGTCAGTAAGAGTAACTTTCGATTGCATCATTCCGAATAGAGACCGATGTAGTTTATTGGAAAATTTTATTTACATCTTTGTACCTATCAACACCCCATCTATTTCTCCATAGCAGTAGTGTATTGCATATGACAAGGAATGATACAAGTTTATTTAAGAGAAAGCCTCTACATTTTAAGGTTAGAAGAAAGAAGAAAAAAAAAAAGAATTCTTAGTGAACGATAAATAAAAATATCAGCATGTGTTATTTGATTTCAAAATGCTTACAAAAAACTGAATCTGGTGAATGGCATTATTATCAAGGAATTAACCTTTTGCTCTGGAATGTCTTTTCTCCAACACCATTGAAGACGGTGCGCTATTTTGAAATTTATTTATTTTTAAATTTTAATTGTTAAAAATATCTGCAGAATACATTAATATCTGCAGAAAAATATCGATTCCTTTTTCAGCGAATCTCAGCTTAAAACAATTGTATGTATTCCTGTTTTTGGTGTAATAAATAAGCAATTTTATAAAGTGAATAATTATGCATCAAATCACTTTTCTGAGTGCAGAGGTTAACAATTTTACATGGATTGTAAAATTGAAGCATGAAAATAATAGCATGAAAATCCTTAGCATGAAAATAATAATTGCTTCTTTTTTCTTTCCCACTTTTCTGAAGCAACATTTTGTAATGTGTTGTTGATCCATAACATTTCACTTTAATACAGCAAAATACAAACAGATAAATTGCACTGTATTTTATTTAATACTAAATTATATTGATAACTTTAATCAAGTATACTGTACCCATAAATGCTGAATTATTTGATTATATTTTATTTTAAAATAAAATTTTTACTGGTATTTAGAAGCAAAAATATTTAATTAAAATTTCTTTTACTAGTTCGGCAATACCATTGAAAAAATTGTACTGCTGATGTTATTTAGAAACTCCATATGGATTAAAACTTTCTATACGCAGTTGAAGTGCAAGGATGCATGATACATCGTACAATGTATGTTTCAAAAGCATGTTTTGAAATTCAGCATAAATTATTCTTTGTGAAAGTGACAGAAGCTATTAAGAAACTTAAGCACGAATCTTAACGTATATTCAAGTTTGCCTGAAATTCTGTTAGAAAAGGAAGGGGAGCTATTGTAAAAAAAAGTAAGTAAACAAAAAGTTAGAGTTTTGCTTCCGAGTTGATCAGGTACGTGAAAGCATAACTTCTCCCAAAGCCACGGAAGCTTTTGTGCAGATGATGGATCCTGAACAATAATGGAAAACTTCCAATCGCTGAAGATGCGATTTAAACCCTATTGGTTAGCTGGAAAAGCCAAGTGAATATTTAAATTCCTTACATCAAGCATCGCGACCTGAAGGGAAACTCTATCCAAAGAGGTTCTTATTTCCCAGCAATCATTAAAATTCCCCTTTGCCCGTGTCTCCTGATTTGCATATTCAAGAACAAAGGCGGGTTAAGTAGACAGCTGGGAGTAAAAGACTTAGATCCTACCCTTTCAGCAGCAGCTTTCATTTGTAGCTCTGGAATTCGACTAAAGCTGCAGCTTACTTTTATCTTTTCTTCTTCTGCTTTTTTTTTCACATTGCACATCCGCAAGTCTTCTCCCCAGAGAGATTTATGCAGTACTTTAAGAAAAGAAGAATGGAATATTCTAGCTTTACAACGGGTTTCAGTTTTGTTTGGCATTTTAAGGATGACTTGCTTGTCTTTATCCTTAGGGAAAAGTTGGTGCAGTACCCTTTTCCGGAAAGAGGGTGTAATTTGGGCTCATTTCTAGAAGAAAATATTGAAATTATTTTAATAAAATATTCCGTCTAAAACTTGGAATTAGGATGTGTAAAGTCTATCTTTTGGAATACTTCTGAAGAACTGTTTATTTGGGCAGCATCTTTCGTCGTCAACATGAAGAAGTAATAAGAAAATTGTTTTTAGAAAAATTATTTTCGTCGGTAAACTTAGTTTTAATTTTGATAGGCATGCATTTAGATATTTTGAAGAATTAGTCGCTTAGGTAGCAAATAATTGAGCAAAATATTTAGTAATTGAAAGAATGCGATATAAATACTTTATAAATAAAGCTAAAAAAGTTTATTTAGCTACATCATTTTTCCTTTGACAAATTTCAATTTAATTTTATAAGAATTTGAAACTGCAATATTTGATGATTAAAATGATATGGTATAATATAATAAATTAAGGGAAAAAATTCTTGAAAAATATCTTATTATTTTGTGAATTTGGGTTAAACTTTTAAACAAGTACTTTGATCTTTATAAAGGCGGAAAATAATTTTTTTCACTAAATAAATATGATTGAATTAAGAATGAAAATTAAATAATGCATTGGCTTCATTAAACAATTTTGACTTAGTTGCTCTTTATTTCAGAAAACGAACTTTCTTTGAAACTATAATCAGGTTGAAAAAATTTGCACTGAGTAAAATTTATACTTTGAATTTTACTGTGATGAATTTCATTGAAATTATTGCCATCCTGAAAAATACTTCAGTTATTAATAAATACTTCAAACTTCAATCATTTAAAAGAAAAAATCATTACAGTTGTTTTTTAAGAGGCATGATATTACAAATAAATTTGTTTGCTTAAAATTGAATGTCTATACTTTCATTGTCGAGTCCTAATATTTCTAACTTAAATAATATTTTATGCTTTATTCTTCACATTTATATTCCTTATTATTTATATTCTTTTGTGAGTTTGAGTTTAAACTTGTAGACTTGTACTTTAATGCTTTATAAAAGTGGCAAATAGCTTAATTTTATATTTACTAATTATATATGATAGAATTAACAATCAAAATTAAACAGTAGATTGGCTTCATTAAATAATTTTGACTTCATTGCTCTAAATTTTAGGAAATTAACTTCATTTGAAATTATAATCATGTTGAAAAATTAGTGGAATTTATACTGAGATTTTTAATGCATTGAATTTTTATTGACGTTATTGCCAGCCTGAAAAATACTTTTCAGAATAATTTAATAGAAAAAAAAATCGTTCTAATTATTTATTTTTAAGACGAATTACATATAAATTGTTTACTTAAAACTCAATGTTTATATTTTTGTTATTGAGCCCTTATTTGTTTTATATTTTAGATCAATATTGCTATATGCATGAAGAAATTAATTTTTTTGTCAGCACCTCTTCAAAATTAATTCCTATTTAGATTGTCAAAGGAACTTGTTCCCACAGTACGATAATTAGCAAATCATCGATTTGTGGAATTAAGCGGCATTTAATACTCCCTTCATTAGCGATAAAAAAAAGATCCAAAGAAGCCATTGTTGGTTGATTTTAGACATTCTAGTACTTAATAAAACACGCTTTTTAAGTATTGCAATACGAGCAGAAATTTTGCGGTTGAACAGTTGTCACAAGTCATCTCTTGTGAGAAAAAAAAAAAAAAAAGCTGACGCTCGTACCTATGTTTGTGTAAACTGTGTCAGATTTCAGAGGTATGCCTATATGTAAAGGTAAGTTTGTCACTCTGACTCAATGATGTTCCTGAGACTATCTAAAAATAACTTTCTGAGTCATTACGAAGGAAACAACAATGAGGTTGGTATTTTTATCTTCAAGAGAAAGTCAGCAATAGATTCTTTCAATATTTGCTTTTTAAAAATTTATGTAACGATCTTTTTTCCAGTCAGAGAGAGAAATGTCATATCTAGTATTATGAAACGAAAATTAATACGTAATATAGGGTCATTTCTTTATCCATAAAATTCATAAAAATGTATAACTATTATTTTTTTTACTTATGATATCATCTATGCATTACTAAGTTTATGGTAACGAAATCGCTTAAAAATATATTAAATCCTTTGATACATAATTTGTTTTAAAAATTTATTTAGAATTAGAATTTATAATTTATTTTTAAAAGGCATTTATTATATCAATAAAGCTCTATTTTATATCAAAACTAAGGTGGGAATATTAAAAAATTCTTTATTTTTTTAAACTAAATATTGAAAAATTCGTATTAATAGAACATTTTATTTTCTTAACTCACTTTTATAGAAAGATAGTGATTTTGAAGATTCACTTTTTTAAAAATCCAAAATAAATTAAGTTCGGAAAATTTTATTTTTAAGAGAATGAGAAACTCCTTAAAATAACTTCTTTTTAAGGTCATAAACATCTTTATGTCAAATATTACAATTTAATCTGGTTCATATATACTTATCCTTGCATCTTTGTTTAAAATCAGCAATTTTATTTAAACCTTTTTTATGAAATCTGTGACACGATATATTTTTGAAATCTTTCTTTCTTAATTTGATGCTCTCAGATGTTTTTTTTATATTGGATTGATAAAAAAATTCAACACACACACAAATTAAATAATTATTTTCTAAGGATATATTAAACAATTACAATAAAAATCAATTAAATGAGCAAAAAGCATTTTAAAAAGTTTAGAGAATACAACGATAACAATCAGTACGAAATTGATTTAAAAAAAGCATTTTTTATTTATTTGAAAGCTAAACAATGATATTCTTTTAGTGTTATTGTAAGGCATATAATCGAAGATATTCCACATGATATTTTCTTGATAAATCACTAAACATACTTGATTTTATCACTAAAAAACTTTCAAAGTAATTAATTTTAATTAAAGATTTTATTTAAAGGAAGTACTTAAATGGTAATTTTAACTTGTTTTTAAATTTCATTATGTGCTGATCTACAGAAACCCATTTTCCGTTAAATTTAAAATGTATCAAAAAGCATAAACTTTTCAGGAAAACAAAGAATTTGAAATGGAGAAGGTACGCTAAATGATTCCAAACACATTATTTCAAAAAAATGAGATCCTTAGAATTTATGCGCTTGAAGTTTCTTAGAGAAAGAAGCGCTTGTTACGTAATGCTCATTAAAATGGGGAAAGGTTGGGGGGAGGAGAGGGAAACATTCATTTCTTCGATATTAAACTTTTAGTGACGAAAAGAGTGAAGGCAAAATAAAACCTGCTCGTCCATCATCTGAGTAAAAAACTCAATTATTTGCATGAGAAAGTTATTAAATCAAATATTAAAACCTGAAGGAAATGCGTCTCTATATATAAGCAGTAAATTATAAATGAAGCGAATATTTTCTAAAGAGCTCTCCGACTCTTTTTCCGCCAATGCTTCTTTCTAACGCACCCCATCAGTTAATAAATTCATTGACAGGAATAAAACGAACTAAATGTCACGTAGATTGATATGTATTTCTGAAACACATCACATTTTTTCTCCTTTCCTTTTGCTTCTGATGTGCTCCTCTTTATTTGATTTGCACAAGAAGCATAAAAAATATCTATCTCCAAATTTACATTTTAAACATATTAAACACAGTAATCCAAATATGACTGTGGTCCATTTGGGGAAGCTCCGAGCGCCGAGAACTATGCATAAAACATGCCTAAGGGAAGAAAAGGGGACACAGAATTATCTGAGAATAGAAGATGTAGGTATTAGACTGATATATGCACGCAAGAAGTCGCATTGCATCGAGAAGTGAAAGGAAAAGAAGGGGGAAGCAGCGTGCGTCAAATGATGTGGATTCACCGTTTTTGCTGATTCCATTTTCTGCATTTGGAACAAAAACTTGCTGGGATGATTTATATTTGATAAGACACGCTGGATTTACTTTCCTTTTATTTATTTATTTACATTTCGAGTTTTTTTTCAGCTTGAGTGTGTGTTTGTGTACACCAAGCCCCCCGCCTCCATCCATCCCCTCTTGTCGAGAATTTTCGATCTTAGTTATAATATTATCTGGCCCGTTTCCAGGTTATTCAAATTTGGCGTGTTACGCTATGATGAATAGAGAGTCCATTCTTCAATTTCAAGCTCTGTGTTTCAAATGCAAATCAGGCGGGTTGGTATTTGAATACGGCACACGCACTTTGTTTACGATTCACTGGTTCATCGCTGTCCGAGACGATTTTCCCTATCTCCGACTAACGTTTTAACATTCGGAAGACAATCTTCCCCTTCAAATGTGCCGCATAAGATTTGCTTCTCAGTTGAAAGCAAGCCACATAACCCGGTTTCTTACATCCGAATAAAAAGACATTTTGCCAGAAAACGCGAATAAAATTCTCGAAATTTGTCTCACACAAGATGGAGTTTTAACACAAGGAAAAATATCAAGTTTTTTCCTGCAGAAACCAAGTGGAGAGTGCATTTGGTTACCATATCTCTATCAGTAATTTCATCTCTTGGCGTAAATCAGAGTTTTCTAGAGTGTACTACATCTCAAGCCCTTGTGTAATGCTTGGAAATTTGGCAGCAATCGCTCGGGATAAAATTAAGTAGCAAGAAAAATTGAAGTGAATTTTCTTCTTTAAAGTTTTTCATTTAGATTGGGTGAAATCATATACTTGGGTGAAATTACTTGAGTTATTATATACTTAGGTTATTTTAAATTGTCATTAAATAACCTTTATCTGTGTATTAGTATTCATTCATGAATATATACATTTCTATCTCTAGAACATACTTGACTTAAACATTTGTTTGAAATTGTAAAAAATGAAAATCCTCTATTGCAAGCGAAACACTTTTTTTTTACTCATTTCATTGTTTGTAGGAAGAGGAAATAAATTTTTCACACACACACAGTTTTTTAATTGATCTCATTCAAGACTCCTGTAAACATTTTATTCTTTTTTTAAAAAAATTTTTCTGCGATTGACATTACATTTCACTTCATTCTTTTAATTAAAAAAGTCTTTTAATAATGGTTTTCTTGAAATCATTTTATTGACATAATACTCAATTCCTTTTATAAAATTTATTCGTTATTACATTTAATATAAAAATTAATATTTTCCAGAATAATCAATTTTTGCTAATGAATTTTACGTTAAAATAATTACGAATTCAGGCAATCTTGTGTAAGGTGAATCATATTTAAGTTCTATATTAATTATGATTTTTAACGAAACTTGGTAATATATGCCAAGAGTATCCTGCATGCACAATTCTAATATATAGTATTGCCCCATTAAGTTTATAGAAATATTCTTGTAATTAAATAAGGCTAACAATATTCCAAAATTATTTTTAAAAATATGTTTTCATTGTTTTATAGGTGAGCAACCATCAAAACGAGCAAGGACAGCTTATACTAGCGCCCAGTTAGTGGAACTCGAAAAGGAATTCCACTTCAATCGCTATCTGTGTAGACCTCGCAGGATAGAAATGGCTTCTCTTCTGAATCTAACTGAGCGACAGATCAAAATTTGGTTTCAAAATAGACGCATGAAATACAAGAAAGAACAAAAATCCAAAGGTATCTATTGCCAAGGCTCGGAGAAAGACATTCCAAACTCTGGTCGAAATATGACTGCTTCTTCTCCTCTAACTAATTCACCGACATCTCCCGTAACAGCATCGAATCCCAGCTGCAATCTTACACATTCTGGAGGACAGGCAATTGTAACTGAATGCAACAATACCCAATCTCTATCAAATTACGGGATGCAGTCTTCACCCAGTTCAAATAATAGTTTGAGCTCTTGTTCTATCAGAGCCCATTCCGATCCAATTTTGAGCCCACCCAATAAGATACCCGTTTCCCATCCGTCCGCATATCCAATTTCCAATGGAAACAAGATGTACCTTTCCCCAAATGCTTCTCGAAATCTTCAGTACCCAAATGCATTTCCAGATGCAACTCTGTTTCCTCATCGCCATCAACAGCAGGACGTTTCTTATGCTCAAAATGAAACCGACAAGAAGAACTTGATGCGTTCTCCGTCTGCCTCGTCTACACCATCCCAATGCGTTTCTACTCCTCCTTCACCATCTTCACCTTTTCAACTCAACTTCAATCAGCCGCCCATGGTGGAGCCATCTTTGAATTCCCCGTGTCCTTCCGACCTCGAGTGCTCAAAAAACAACGCTTTTTATTATAACTCCAATGTCGCATCAAGATTTGTTGTCCAGTCTCATCCAACATGGGATCCTAGCAACGTTCACATGCCATTTCAAAATAACATACAAAGTTCCATGGGACTTTTTTGTACAGCTGTGGATTACACGACGCCTAACAACGTCCGTGCGATTGTCAATAATTCCAGCTACCAACCTCAGTTGCATCCTACATCTTACTACTATCCCCATCCACAACCAACTCTTGGAAGTGGGCAATTACCACACGAATGGCTAGTTTCTTCTCAAGATTCAAACAGAACCACCAAGTATTCATTTCCTCCTTCACCTCCAAAGCTTGCTCATCTGTGAGAGCATTAAAATAATCTAAATCAAAAATTCCAGGTAAAGCGAATGAAAATTTAAACCTGTATTTACATTTCATGATTCCACAAACTGATGATAAAATTTCTGTTCAATTTTTAGGCTTGTTTTTATCCATCTGTTATCATGAGGGCATAATGTATGACTTCTGCTGAAACTAAGCATTATTGGTGGTTAAGTGCTTCGATAAAAAGGTCTTTATATATAAGTTACGCTACCGTTTGCTGGGCTTTAGAACATATTAATTTCCAGATGGTTCAGTATCTGAGTATTTGGTTTTTGTAAGATATTGCCTTGACATAATGAATGTCTTATTCTGATTAGTTGAAAATGTAATCACTAAATAATGAAATAAAGTTATTTCATGATGAAGCAAATACTTATTTTGATGTATCTTAAAATTTCTTGATATGGTCTTCTCAAATTTAAAAAAAAATCGAAGATTCCTTCTGTCATATGTTATTTCGAATGATATAAAATGATATACAAAAAAGAATGCTTCTGCATTCGCTATAAGGAATAAGTTTATCTTAAATCTTTAATTTTTATAAGCAGCTTTATAAAATTGAAAATTCATTAGTTTCTGCTTTTTTATTTCTCTATAATTTGAGAAAATTAGGATACTGAAATGGATAGACATTACTTGTGTCTCAAAAAGGCTTTATGGAGGGGACAGTAGTTTAGCTTTAAGCAATATGCAAAAGATTTAAGGATAAAGAAGAGTAAAGTGTAAAATTTTTTATTCGAAAAGCAATCGAAGAAAACTGAAATCAAAGCATTTTCTTTCAATCAATTAATTTTAAGAAGAGAATAACCAACAAGAAAGGCAGAATCTATTTTAATAAAATTTCAAAGCAATAAAGATTTTTAAAAACTGTGCAAATCTTTTTTGAGCATTCATAGGAGAATTAAGAGGGGAAAAGTAAAGAAGAGAGAAAAAAGAAAAGGAAAACTGATACAATGTGGGATTAAACTTGATTGAATGATTATATTTGTATGGTTTACGTCATTATCATTTCGACAGGAAAGTAAGTTAACTTCGAATAATTTTGATTGTAATGAATTATTTAAATTAAGAGAGCATAATTTATAAATGATTAATTATTTTCCAGAATAAATCATTCAAAAAGTACATTTTTACTTTATAAATTATGTCTTTTAATAATATAATTAAAATTAGGCCTTTCTAAGGCAGGGGCATGCGAGACAGTTGCCCCGGGCCCCCACTTTAGAGGGGCCTCAAGTCAAAAAATACCATAGACAAGTTCTATGCATTATCCTTCATTACTTAAGTAGTGAAGTAGAGGGCCCCCCCCCAAAAAAAAAATGTTTGCTCCGGGTCCTAATTAGACTAAGTCAGGCCCTGCTTATGATTAGTCGATTGTATAGATATAACTATGATGAGTTGGATATTTCAGAGTGATCCGTGTGTGTTTTTGTGGTAATCAGCAAAAAATATAATATTTGCACAGTTTTCCTTATCAAAATATATGAAGTATATTTGTAGTTTTCTATGTGATTGGAAATATTATTGTAGTTTTTCATATAAGTAAATTATTTGTGCCACAGAGAAACGCTTTAAATTTATATTACTAGGTCCAAAGAGAAATATAAAGTGATATATTTATGTATTCTGCATATTTTATAATGTGCTTGTATTATTCTAGCTCCGAAAAGTTATCAAACTAAGGGCCCAGGTTAAATTTCAGGTGCAATTGGTGTACAGAGAGAAAGTTCTCTTAATATTAATTTCTTTCTAATTTTGCTACTATAATAAAAATTGTTCTTATGTCTTTGTGATTTTCTTTGCATTGAGACAAATATATAACCGATCATATAATTTAATATTTTCAAATATTTTTAATTGGAAAAGACGCCATTCCTATTTTTTCAATGAATTCATTATTAACTCTTAGATAAAAAATTTGAACTCTTTTAAAGAAGAACATTGTTTGTAGAGCACTGATATATGTCAAGATACATTATTTCTTGTTTTTTTTGCGTCTTACACAAAATATATTAATTTTTTTTTTTTATATTTATACTAAAGACAGAATATCTATAAGGAGATAAACATTTCTTCAGGGTATTTTTATTACATTATTTGACATATTTGATAATCTGTAACTCCGATTTTAAAAAATACTCTAATTATGTCACATTGAATAACTGAATAATTAAATACAAGCTCTCTGAAGTGTGAAAAAAAAAAAACTTTCGACATTGGGGATTTTTTTATGAGTAGAAAAATAATAATTACTATGGCAATTTTAATGTTTTCTCTTTCATAACTTACAATTTTTCAGTTACTATTTTCAGTGTTTGCAAGATCACTTTGCTCTAAACAGACGACGTTAAATATTTTCTGAACACGATTTAAAAATAAAATCTCTAGTTATAAAATTCGAATTTAAGAGCCTCTGTGAACAGTTTCAGCAATAGTACATGATATATCAGCAAAGTTCTCCAATACACAAAACTTTCACCATTCGAGTGTAATTTCTTATTATGATGATGTAATCATATAAATTTAAAAACATTCTTTTTTCTAATTTTGTATACATTTCTGAAATATTCGCAAATATTCTTATATTTTAAGATTTAAAATAATAAATTATTTATTAGGAGAGAGACAGGTACTGTTATACTTAACTATTTAAAAATAATTTTCAAATAAAATATTTTAATTTTCAAATCCAAAACATTTAACTGAATTTTAATCAAGAATTTCATATATGAATAAATAAAACATAGAGATTTTACAGTTAATTTATTTCTACATTATCAAAGAATTTCGTAGTTTCTTTTACATTATTAACTAACCAATTAATATTTACTATCTTGAAGTAGATAATGATAATCTGAAGAAAGTAATCACACACATAATCACCTGCAATGCGACTGAATAATTCGATCTTTTGCGTTTATAACAGAAGTGAATAACATATAGAAGCGCATTGCATTAGAAAATGTTTCTGAGAGGATATTCAGGCAGCACAAAATAATGCTGATACAAATACTTTTTAAAATTATTTTCTTAGCTCAACATGAAAATGTCTATTTTGAGTTTCTGAAATAAATTCAGTGGAAGTGGTCTCTCTGAAAACTTCTCGCATTTGAATATTATTAACCACAAGTCCTTGACGAAAAATAGATACAAAAATACCTAATAGCTTGCAATCTTTCGAAATTTTATTAGCTGTAAATTGGCAGAATTTATTTAATAAACAAGTAATAGAAAACCACTATATATTTGTACACCTTTTTATGATTGATTGAGGCTAATATTTGACACGGGAATGCAAATGAAGTCAGAGGATGACGTACCAAATTTCATATATTTAAGTCACTACGTTTTTTAGTTATATCGTTTATGAAAGGATGAACCACAGACGGTGAATTTTTTTAGTAGATGTGATTCAAAACTTTATAATGAAATACACTTCAAATTCTAAAACTGTGAAAAAAAATTTCTTTTCCTAAATTGTTGTTTTTGAATTGTCCCATTTATATGCTTATAAAAACACACACACGCAAGGTCACACATAGACCAACAGATGGTTAACTCCTGGACAGACATGGCTCCAAATTAATTTATATCTATTATTTAGATAGTAAATCTGAGTACAAATTTTATCCGATTAAATCCTATAGTTTTGTAGTTATCGCGCAAACTCATATTCAGATAGCCCAACAGATTTCATCCTTCAAATTTCGATAGAAAAGATTATATATATCATTAAATTCTATTGGCCCAGATAAAAGAACTTTTGAGTTATGTTTGTCCATTTGTCTATCTGCGAACACGATAATTCCAAAAATGTGTTTTTCGGACTCAAGGAGGTCTGAAATATGAGGATTTTTCAAAATCTTGAGTTCAAATTTTTTAATAATTACAATATTTTCTTTTTGTATTAACGTCGTATTTGAGAAAGTAAAAAAAGAACTTGGTGTATTAAATATGCAGTCACAAAATAATTTTGCAAGTAATTCGATATTTTCAGAAAGTATCAAATTATTAGATACCTTCAAGTCTGATTTAGGAGAACAAATTGATGAAGTAACTCTGATTAGTTTTCAAATTGATTAAGTAACTCCAATCAGATTTCAAACTGATTAAATAAGCAAATAAATTATTTCAAGGCATTTATGTTGCTTATCACTACATAGCGCATGTTCTTATATTGTGGCTCACAGTTCCAAAGGATGTAAAACAGATTAATCTAAAGATATGAAATACTTTTCTTGGACAAAATTCAAATTTCTATCAAATACATAAACACAAATAAGAAAAACTGTCAAGGAAATAAACTAAATAAAATTCATCATGATTTTGACAGACAAAAGTATCAAAATATAGCTCATTTCAAATCTAAACCTCTTTTGCATGCTCCAATCTTCCCATATGTTAAATCTTTGTTATATCCAATTTTCAGGGATAAGAATTCAAGCAAAAAGCATCAAAATATGATAAAAATCATGAGATAAAAATGAGGCAAAAAAATAAAAATTTCCTGAAAATTATGGGATACAAGTTTAATCACAGAAACTTTCTTTGACGTTAATTTTCAGAATTATTGCATAATTTTTTCATGCGTTTCTGCTCGCAATTTTTATAGTATATTAAAATAGCCACATCTTAAATACGGAAGCATGCAGAACGAATTGTTTTTTTAGCATTATGACATACATTTTTTTTTTCTTTTTCCAGTTCAAAATAACTTTTTTTTCCTCTTCATAATCTGTAGGTAGGTGTATTTCCCTTTTGAAGGCCACAACGTTTTTTGCATACTTGCTTGCTCGGCAGGAATCCTAAGAATGTTCGTACATTCCACTCGAATGCATACGAGCTGTCGCAAGTTGTTTCGGTGTAGGCAAGAATTTCGAAACTGTCTTATTTTAACAGAACTACTTTAAGGATAAATAAGGTCTCACTTCCTGTTGGATCACTGTTTCCTTAATTTTTTTATCCTTCGATAACAGAGGAAAGCAATGAAAGCGAAATTATGGGACACACATCTCTTAATGTTTTGTAAATTCATTCTTTGAGAAATCTATATTTTTTAGGAGAATTCTTACTGCTCTTATAAGAGAATTTCATTGCTGAGAATAATAAAGGAATTTAAAATCATGAAACTTCTTGGATCGAGACATATTAGCCTGTATTTGAGAGATAACAATTCGAATCGTAAATATATTCTTTCCCTATTTCTTAATAATTATCAATAACAGAAAGTTATAAAATCAATAGCTGGGATTCGATGTGAATAATCAAAATTGAAAATATCTAAAAGAGGATTAAGATCTGTTTAGTAAACATAGTATTTTTTTATGGCTTTCAATGGAGCAATTTTTTTCTTAATTCTTATTCTCCACCGTAACATGAAATAACAGACAGAAAATACACATACTTATTTATTTTTAAGCAGTAAAAAATACGGACATTATTAAAAGGAAATGTTTATGCTTGTAATACTGAATTATTTTTTATTTAGACAAAAATTATTATGAATTGAATATTCAAAGAATCTAAAAGTTCAAATGATGTTTCAAATTGAATAAAATAATCAATACAACTATTTAAAATTTCACATTTTTGTGCATCTCCAACCAAGCTGACATAATTAACCCGTCTTAAAAAAGATTTAGCACTTATTTTTTACCATGGAACATTTTATAATGAACGTTATTTTATTTATTTGCGATCGTATTCTAATGAAAATTAAGGATATCTGTTCCATTTCTAATATTCTTCGACTTATTATGAAAATGAGAGGAAAACTTTTGACTCTAAGCAATTTACTTATCGGTACAGGAGTGCTTGACTGTTCATTTTGAAGGAAATATATCTAATAAAAAATTGCTCAAAATTGCTCAAAAAATTGAATTGTCTAAATTTTTATCAAGAATTGAGAGTTAACTATGTATAGAAAGGGATGAAAGGGCAGGGCTATGAATTTAGCTAAACTTTAGAAGAACTCGCTATATTTTTTTCTCGAATCTAATCCAGTTATGAGCAGATCAGTGATTCTAATGAGTAATTTATGATCAATACCAAGAATTAAACACAACCGAAATTAGGAAGAATTATTGAAACTTCCTTTCTAATAAATGTAACATTCAGCATAAAATATCTTGCTGTTATCACTTTTTTAAAAAATAATTTATTTTCTCACATTCGAAATATAGAGTTTTATAAAGTATTGAAATCGTCAAAAGATTTGATCTCGAAATTCTGAAGAGTCTCCATGTTTTAGACCTCCTTGAGTTAAAAAAAAATACAGTTTAACAATATGTCTGTTTATCTACGACAAAGATAACTAAAAAACGCTTTCAACGAAGGTAAAATTCAATATACGGTCTTTGCGCCAAATTAGTAGATTTCTATCAGATTTTGTGCAAAACCCGTCCAGAGGCATTCTGTCCGTCTGACTGTTCGAATACATGTTAGAACAATAATAAAAAACTAAAAAAGCTAAATGGATAAAATTGGATACACATCTTATCTTACTTTTGCAGTATAGATACCTATCAAATTTTTAGACAATTCCAAAGTGGTATTAAAGCTAAATATATGAGTTTAAATATTTACAATATATGCATGTTTGAACTTTCATATACATGTAAATGCGATAGCTAAAAATGCAATGAATTTCAATTAAGGATGAGAAATAAAGCATTAGAATTAAGATAAAAATGATGTCGTCAGTTGGGGTCGTTTTGTGAACATTTTTTTATGTAGCAAGTAGCATTTTTTTAAAAAAATGTTGTTATCCCGTGTTTTAGTTGACTCGTTTGATAAGAACCAAAAATTTAGTTTTTCATAAATTGAAACTATATTTCAAGTTGAATTTTTGTAATTTAATTTAAGGATGAGAAACGGAGTATCAGAATTAGGATTAAAGTGATACCCGAAACTTTTTTTTAGCTACTTTCAATCAGCTTTGCTAGTTTGTAAACACTTTTTATGTACCAATTTATTCACTGATGATTGGCTTTTTTCATTTAAGCTAATATTTAAGCTAAATTTCAAAGTTAATATCTAATATTCAAAACATTTTGGAATAGTTAAAATGTTTTTGTTTCAAGTAGAAATTTTTCTTATAAATGCTAATACTGGCTGGAGTTTTCAGATGACGTATATGCATTCTGTTCGAAAAAAGATTTTTTTTCAAAAATCAAGGGAATTTGAATGTTAATAAGATTAGCACAACGATATAGGTACTATTTGTTTTCAATTATTAAAAATGAGAAACAGAATATTGTTTTTAGTAAAATTCGAGCTTTTATTGTTTATTTAAAGTTGTTTTTCAATTGATAAGCCGAAGAAATTCAAAATTTAAATCTCAAAATGTTTTAGCTCAAGCTCAGTATGGATGCAAATTTTAAATTTTTAGCTAATGCAAATCATTTAATTACAAATAACTTTGCAGGTGCCATTTTTTCGTCATAAATTTCTTTCGTTTCGCTATTCATTCAAAAATGTACTTTCTCCAAAAACTGTTTCTTTATTTGAAAGTTTAAAATTGATTTTTTAATTACAAATACTGTGAAAAAAAAATGATCTTAATTTAAACAGAATAAAAGAACTTGGTATTATTTCGGAATATCTTCTAAATATTTATGTGGGGACTTCTCTTAAAATCGGAAAGAGATTCCAGGGAAAAAGAAGCTGAGAGAGAGGAATCATGATGGGAACTGCAACGGCACACCATTTAAGCTTATGTTTTATTCCCACATTCGATAAATCAAACAAAACAGAACAACGGAAAAATCGCGAAAGCACCTACCCCCAAATTTAAATACAGCATTGCAAACAAGTGAGAGATTTTTTTTTATTTCCACATTTTTTTTCTTGCCCACAGATAAACACAGACTCCTACTTTTTTTTTATTTTCATTCCTTCCTTTCTTTGCTTTCTCCTTGTTCTCAAACATGCATTCTTTTCTAAATAATAAAAAAGGGGAAAAGAGAGAGATAAAAAAAAAGGAAGGCATATAGTCCAAACAAAGGCAAGAGTGCACATGAGAAAAAGCACATCTGATTTCCATACCCTCTTTCCTAGCTTTGAGGATATTTTTGAATATCTACATACTTAAATAAATAAGCCAAAGAAAGAAATCTAAGTGAAGTTTGTACACAGGAGTAAATTGCAAAGCTGGTAGCTATTCGCAACAAGGAAACATCATAATGGAAAATGGAAAGTACTACAAAAACGATGTGAAAGAGACGGCGGCTGTGAACTGTAACGCAGAGAATATCTAATCTACTGAAAGGCGCTCTTCAGTTGGTGGAGGCGTGTTTTTTCTCGCACAATTTCGCCTTTGCTTCAAAGGAAAAAATTACATAGAAAACGGAAAAATGTGAAAGTATGTAATTATTTAACAGATTGAGATATTTTATGAATTAAATCACATTCTATCTAATTTAAGCTAAGTTAACTCCGTCGTAATCAATGACATGACTTGAGCCTCGAATGATAAACTTTTGATACATGTATCTCTAATGAAATCAAAGAAACAATTGATTTGAAACAAAAAAATCAGTAGCTGCATTTAAATAGACATCCTCTTCCTTGTTATAGAGATTGAAAAGTCAAGTCCCAATATGGTGAATTCCATTCTCTAATAGTAAACATATATTGTACGAAATATACCCATATTTGCAATATTGTATAATATTGCTGAATATTACATTACATAATATTGTGCAACAAACTGTACTTTTAATCAAGTGTTAAATAAATTTGTAGGTCATCATTAGCTTAGTGCATATGATAATTTAATCTTCATAAAACGTTCAAAGAAAAATTATTTTTCTACTTCATTCACTTTGAATTCTTCTGATATTCTATCTTAAGATCAGGGGAAAAGTGATCGCCATGTGGTACGATCTGTGCTTCGAGATCGGAAGATCTTTGAATGAATTTTATTTCGCAGAAGTTACTTTATGTATGTGGGCTTGGCCACGTGCCGTCGAAGGTCAATCTCTCGTCCGGATGTGGGGTGAAAATTTGGAGAGGCGGGTGTCGGTTGAAGTATCTTCTTTTTTATTATGACGATGGTTTAAAATAATGATGTCCATTCCAAAAATAGCTCACTTGCAGCTTCTAAATAGGGCGTAAACTAAACTATATTCGGTATTCACAATTTGTAAATGTCTGCGAGTGTAATAGATGCACAAGAGCTCAATGTTTATGTAACTTTTAAAATATCAACACATCATTGTGAGTGACATCTTGTGGAATTTTTTTATGGTGCTATCAATGTGTTCTGCTTTGCCACGCCCTAGGCATTTTAGGTATTAAAAACCGGCAAAATCCTTTTTTTAAAATTAAAAGTTTTTGGATAGATAGCATATAACCTAAAAGCATTTCGCCATAAAAAATATTGAAAATCTGTAGGGCTAACAGGGTTTCGAAAAGGAAATTGAAACGTAGTTAATACAAAGAAAATTTAATTTAAAGTTCATCTGAATTGATTGATTTGCATTAATTTATTAATGTTGTTACAGTTAGCCCGAATATTTTGAAAATAGGACGAGTTGCTGTAATTTATCGAAACTTATTAGCGTTCACATCAGAGAAATATTAAAATGTTTTGCACATTGCATTTTTGAAAGAAACGCCCGCTCCCCTTAAAAGACATCTTTCTGTTTCTTCCCTGTGTTTACTACTGTTATGTTATTATAATTATTGAAAATGCAACTTGTCATTCTATCATATTACAGAAAAGAAATGTTAACATGCTAAACAGTAAAAAAATTATTTGTAGACAATAAATCTGGGATCCACTATCAGAACTAGAATAAAATAAATAGTATATTTAATATCTGACCATAATGCAAAAAAACAAAATCCCTAGAATATCAAAGATGTGACAGTAAATTTTCAAAGTTATTAAAAATCTCAGGAAGGTTTAATAGAAGCTAATACAGTTAAGTGCCAGTCAATTTTCAATGGTTAATTAAAAAACTTCACTAACAAAGTGAATAAAAAACAATCAATTTTCTCATAATATGATTCTAAATTTAACTTTACTTCTAGATCAGTTAAAATATTTTATTACATAAAATAAATTTAGAAAAATGCCATTTAATTAAACGGACAAATATTTTTGCAGCAAATTTTCGATTAAACAAGAAATGAATGCTAAGAAAAATTCCTGAAAACTGCAAGCTTACAACAGACATAATGCATGGTCTTAAATTCCACATAGTATGGACCGCATTAATGTTCAGTTATGAGAAAATTATACTTTAGGTCTGCATTCGCCGGTGAGGTGTCATAAAATGCCTTGACTTTAAAAATTAGATTTTGTTCGATATCAGTAGAATGTTGTCTGATATTCTGAATACTAGATAATATTTTGGAAATATCGTTACAGTGTTGTTAGAAGTTCTGCACCAGTAATGTTCTGGGTTTACATGACACTGAAACGATATCGATGCCTATTTTCCGAATTTAAAAAAGTGGAATTAGGAATATATTTATACATATCCAAACGAATAAGTTAAAAATTATTTAAAATTTTGGTCTGACTTGAAAGCCCTAAAATGTTTGCTAGAAAATCACAGAAGAATGCAGCACTGAAACTAATGGATTAAAATTATTGATCAACTAAAATCAAATTTTTAAAATTTGTCGTTTTAATTTAAACAAAAATTGTTGCGCTTGTAAATGGGTGAAAAGTTTCTTTTTTTGAATGTTTCAAAGAATAAAATTCAATTTACTGTAATATAAAGATTAATAAAACAAAACAAAAAACTACAGGATCTCAAATGACATCAATATTTATTTTAACTGCAATTTAAAAAAGGCAAAATTCTGATAATTTTTTAATACTTTTATCCAGAATTCACACTGTCAACTTATACTGATATGGAGTGAATATTAATATACTCATTTTTGAATGATGCCGATAAAATTTCTGTAAAAAGATGTAATTTGATCCAGATATCTCCCCATTGCTAACGAAAGTTATAGCAAATAATTTTTGAAATTTCTTTGCAATTCATTACTTAAATAATGATTGTTCATACAATAATCTCACCTGAAAAATATTATATTACTAAATCAATTTTTAAATTTACATTTCCACTTCAAGCTCTTATGTTCTTTTAAAAAAAAAAACCGATTTTAAATAAGCTGTTTTTCTCACTTAATACGCCCGACGGGTCAGAAAGCAGCAGAAAGTTTAATTACTGAGTGAAATGAGGAAGATGCGTATGGTGGGGAGTTCGAAAATATATTATTTTCTCCATATTAAGTCCTCCAGTTGAGCAGTCAACTGATTCAAGTCATTTACATGGCGGAATGATGTGCGAAAATTTCATCCAATATTAACGATATACCGGGGGAAATTAACCGTAATCAGATCCATTATGGTAATTGTTAAAACGCAACAGATGTCATGCTTGCGGAAAACGTGAAATATAGTAAAGGAGCGAAACTTCTTGTTTTTCTATTTTGGAAATTTTGCTCCGCGTAATTTTGAGTTATTGCAACAGATGAGTTCGTGTCCCGGGGAACATCTATATTAAAAGGCCCGGCTTTTGTGTCTCATTTTGTAAAAATATCGAACAGCCCTAGTATTAATGATACCTCAACGACTAATATAGCGAGGAATTTCTCACATCTATCATCAATATTCCGTGCAGCCTCTGACTTTTAGCACGAAATTTCAGCATTTTGAAGAGGGGGGGGGGACTCGCAAAAAGAGGAAAGTGGGAAATTTCGTATGTTTTCGCACCGGTTTTCGATCGTTGAAAAACGTCTACGTGCTTATTTTAACATTTTTCTGCTTTTTTTATAATAATGATTTGTGCGGAACTAAACTCGAAAATTGAATCTGTTGTTAGATTTTTCGAAATAAAGTGAGTTAATGTAAAAAAAAAAATCTTATAAGAAATGAATTCTTCAGAAATGGTTATTGGAATTTTGTTGAATAAAAAAAAGGCACAACAAACAGATGTTTTTACATTTCTATGAAAAAAAAAAAGATATAGAAACAATAGATAAACAGAAGAACAATTTAACTATGGATATATATACTTTACAGGAGAATATAGGATACATAATTTGAATATTCAATAAAATAATTTTATATTGAAAGGATAGTAAATACAACTAAAAGGTGAAAGTTGACATTATATCTAGTAATTTTATTTCTTCATCATTTTGAAATATTTCAGAAATAAGAAAATTAATTAATAAAAAATTAAATTTCAGAAAACAGACTTCCGAATTTTTTCAAGTGAATCATTTTTATTGCTTTTTTTCCCGTATGTTTTATAATTATATTTTTGTAATACACTAAGTGAAAGCATCAGTCATTTAATAAATAAATGACACATTTTCATTTGAGCATTTCTTTATGATTCTGCAATATCTGTTCTACATATGGGTATAGCTCATTCTAAATTGAAATGTATTATATTCCACATCTGACAAGAAGTACACGTATTGAAACATGAAAATACCTTCTTGAATACAATCCATTTTAATGTAAAACAATATTTCCACGTTGCATATATATGTTCCAACATTATGAAAGACATATTTATCGTTTTAACAATAGGCTAGAATTACAGAATTTTCTACACACGTTCATATTCCATTGCATCTTCATACAGTATACTTTCATACTTGATATATTTTTGACATCTTGAGAATTTACGGGACAGTGTATTTCTAATGACGAATGAGTGTGCATATAATGATGAATGAGTCTACTGATGTGATCGTACCTATGACAATTCGCAATTTACACAACTGAATGCATATTTAAAGCTCTTCCCTACTGTAACACTTTTTTGAGTAATAATAATCATCGAATTTCCTATGCGGCCCCAGCAATATTTGAGTCTAGGAAGTATACCTAACTGTATAGTCACTAACCGAACTCTTAATGTGCACATATTTCCCGGTTGATCTGTTTACAGACATTTTAAGTTTCGTATTCGGGATACTGGAATCTCCTTATTTATTATGATGAATGGACACTGTTTCCCTTTCTTGTGTCATTTTAAGAGTGTTCAAGAAATAAATTAGACAAATGATGTTATGTCAATTATTGTTATCATTTAAAATCCCCCATCGACATAATATTTGATTTGCTAGGCTCAATCAAGCTTTCTTATCAACAACAACAAAAGGAATATAGAATGAAATTTGTTAATTAGTGTGAATTATTCCTGAAATTCATTACTTATTGCGATTTTTCAAGAACTACAATACACAGTTTCAAGGATATGTGAAGGTTGATTTAAGGAATGATGCAGCTTATTTACAAATAAGGATAATTTTTTTTCCTAGTTGTTTTGTGAAATGAGGCTCTCTTATGACACCAACCCAGAGATTACAAATAACAATGATTGAATTTTTTAATAAAGGTGGGAAATAATGATAATAATAATAGTAACAATACATAGATACATTGTCGTTTCCTACCACCTCACCCGTAACCAAATAAAAATACATAAATAAAAAATATAACTGAAAGCAGCTTCTTAATTGTAAACGCGTTATAGTAGGTATACACCACGCATCACAATATTCCTCGACTGATGCTTTAAGAATGTTTCAAGGCTCGTTTTTGGGATGATATAGTCTCCTTACCGATAATGATGAATGCGTCTCGTCCAACTCTCTCGTCCCGTTTTGATAGTTCTCGTGAAATGAGTCACGCATGTGATACCGCGCCAAATACATACTTTAATCCTCGGAGTTCTTTCTATATTACATATATGCATGGTATACAATTTTTCCCTTTTTCTCTGCAAACCACCCACTCCCTGAATAAAGAGAGAAAAAAGTGAGTGGGATGGGAAAAATTTTCATGCATCAGTTCGCTGCTTGCACGCACTTGCAGGGGAGCGAACCTTGTCATTGCCAAACCGAAAAAAAGGAGGGAGGAGGAGAGAAAAAAAGAAAGAGCCCTATTTGAATGAATTTTGCATTTCTTTCTTCCCATATCTATATAGGTTTCTTCTTTCTCTCTCGAATCTGAAGAGAAATGGACGAAGGGGTGGAGTGAATTGCAGAGGATGGGGAGAGGCCGGTAGCAAAACCCTTTGGCGAGAGCGTTGTTAGATATTGGTTTTTATTTCCGATTTCAAATGCTAACAAGAAGAATTTCGGCCGGCCTTTCTCTCTCACAGAAAAAGAAAAGAAAGGGAGAACCGTTTCCAGAAAATGAAAGAAATGAAATGGTCGACGGCAAATATACGAATAAATGAAAAAATTGTGCGCATGTATATCTATATCTATTTCTATATCTATAAGAACAAACGGCTCTACGATTTTTGGACGCTGATCGCAATGCTGCGGAAGAAAAGAATGAACTGAACTGAGCTGAACTAAAAAAGAAACAGAAAAAAAAAAGAAATCGAGTAAAAACACAAGCAACTGCTTACCATAAAGGGAGCTGAATCCCTGGAAAGAATTAGAAAAAGAAAATATTTCTCCGTAGCAATGCAAGTGGATTTTTTTATAATGCTGAATTTAGTATACGTCTCACTACACAAATATACACGAAAGAGAAGAAAAAAAATGTTTTTTTTAGTGTGTGTGTGTAATAACACTGATCGATTCAAAAGATCTTACGAATGCGGCTATTATCGTATTTAAATGCTAATTCTTTAATATATCCTAAAAATGCTCCAACTACAATAATATTAAAGCAACCTTTCATGAATAACCGGAAAACAAATTTGAAAAAATAAGGTCTCTACCACGTAAGGTCTTGTTATAGAAACTCACTGCATAAAGTAAGATAAGAGTGCACATTTCTTCTAATTCAGTATACTTTGTAGATTGATTGATTAGTTGGAGTATTATGGCACAAAAGTCAGATTTCATCATGCTGCATCTCGAAATGCGTAGGTATGAAAAGGAAATTCGTTTTTTAAAGTAAGGTTGGGGACAAGTGAATCAAAAGGCTTGGAAAAAAATCTTTGTTAAGTAAAATGTGAGAATGGTAAAGTTTAATTACAGTCGATTTTACCCTCCCAAACTGCTTCAATGCATACTTGTAAGCTATGTACTTCTAATTTTTTGAGAATTGTTTCTTTTTAAACGAAGAGGAATTATTACAATCCAATACACAAAAATTTTATAGAATTCAAAAACAGCAAGATTTTTTTAATAAAAATAAATAGATATTTGTATTAATATCATGTTTATGTTGCAGAACTCTAAACCGACCAAAAAACAAAACAAAACAAAAAACCGATGGCCGCTAATTTTCCCACTCGGAAATTTCCTAGTTCTCTCAGTCTGTTGTCCCATCTTCTTTGAAACTCCTTTATTCTCTTCACGGCACCCAATGCAACATTTCATTGTTTAAATTTTCTACAGATATGATGTATTATCAACTAAGACACCATTAAATAAAGCAATGAATTTAGCGCTTTGTCTTTAAATACTAGTAGAGATTTTTTATAAAATAAAAAGCTTTTAAACATTCATAATGTAATATCATTAATTTATCAACACTGTTCAAGCATGAAGTGCAATAAACTAAGATAAGTTATTAGAACATGCTCAGAAACAAGAAGGTTACAAATTTTAGATAGCTTTCTTTTTTCTCCACCTTTTTTTCTGAAATTTTTTTATTCTGACTTGTTACTACCTATTCTATACAAAGACATTTTTTAAAAAAAATTGATAGCCCACATGGCTTCAATTTTTTTTCTAGCAGTTTTTGTTGTTCAATTTTATATCTGAGGCACAGAAATAGTTATTAACGAAGTTTTAAACTAGGCTGACATGACCATCCCGCAAAACATGGCCCTCGTCAGTAGAAACGGTTTGCAGAATTGTAATTGCGATAAGTTTTCAGTATTTTCCGATAACCAAGACCATTGTTTGCTAATTACTACTGATATCTAATGAAAAAAGGAGTTATTGGAAACGAAATTTTCCAGCTGAACTAATTAACGAACGGGGACTATTGCTGGGTGGCCACTAATTTCCCCACACGAATTATTGCTTCCGCCATAGGGTTGAACTAAAACTCAGCAAAATGGGAAAAAGAACACTTATTCTCCGATTGATTGACCAAGTCCGAAGACAAAAGAAAATGTAACGAGTCCCCTCCCTTTGAACGGCGCGGGGGAACTCCTAATGACGGCGGATTCGGATTAAAATGAATAAGCCCAGTAAAGAGCGACAAACTTATTATTTTCGTTTGTGCGGATCATTAGTCATCCTACCTTTGTGTTTTTGTTGGAGGAATTCAAGGGGGCGGCTAAAGAGACTTGTTTTGCGAGCCTTCACTCAAAATGTATTTGGCGATGCTATTTGATTTAGAAGGCTCCGATATGGGGTTCTGCTATCGTCCCCCTATTGTCTGTTCACTTCCCCAGTACCTGGACGGAGTCGCCGCAAACAATAAGCAGACTCCATCATCATAATTAACAGTTTCTATTCCAAACTTGTCCGAATTTCCGTTCCGTGTTGTGTATGTATCAATGTAGGTGGAGGGAAATTTTCTGGGTGGATATTCCGGGAAAGATTTTCCGGAAATGCAAGATCTCCGAACAAAGAAAGAAGTGCCGTCTTCTCATCAAGTGACGCATGGAAATGAGAAAGCATAATGAAAAGGAGGAACAGGGGATAGATTAGGGAAAAGCCCTTTCCACACTCCGAGCAAATGATAATTACCTTTGGGATTCTTCCACAATGGCGGAGCATTATTTGCAGTTCCCAATTCACATCCCGCTTAACACACCAACCAACTAGTCCTTCTTATTGGATGTACTTAACGTATTTACATAACACAATGCACAAATAGGATTAAAACCGCTATAGTTAAATAGATTATCATTGCAGGAGAAAATTCTGTAACCTTTCTGGATTTAAATCAAGCGCTAGCGCATCCCCAGGGGGAAGCCCTTCCAAATCGATGTGTGACTTTAGGATTGAAACTCAAATTTGAGGTACAACCAGAGGAAGGGTTTAATTTGCTTAACTATCATAATAGCAGAAAGAAAAAACAACTATCTTTGGAATAAATTATACAGTCAAACTCTGTTCTAATATATAACATCCGACGAAATTCTTGGAGATATTTGATAAAAATTTACCAAGAGACTTTCCATCTTTCGCGCTTGAAGGCATCTGCTAATATGTTAACTTGTTGAAGAAAGTCAAAGGGAAATGTTGCAAAACTGAAATTATTAATAATTATGACTGGAAAATCAGTTCATTATTTTAATATCACACTAATACCATTTATTTGTATTTTTTATCATAAAATCGAAAAATTTATAATCTTGTTAAAAGTTTATATTTGAACTTCTGCAACTTCAGCCACATTATGGTTTTAAAAGTGAAATATATTTGGGAAAGGTGCTATATATGCTTCATATCACTAAAATTCTGTATATATGCACATGATTCCTGTATGTATTGTTAATAAATTAACGGATACACATGATTCCTGCTACATCTACTCTATAAATTATTCATTCGTTAACATTTCTTATTAAATATTAAATGAATACTACAGTTTCATTGATTTGAGTTTCAGCTGCTTATTCATAGCAGACTTACCGTATAAAATTATCTGCTTTATAAAATTAGTTTTCTTTTTAACCGTTTAATCATTTTTAGGCTTGTAAGCAAGATGAAAAATGGAGATTACTGTTATTTGTAAAGGAATATTTCCCCTTTTATTATGGATTATGTTTATGACCTTCGTCTTACGTGTACTGGAGAATTAGAAAAAAAGAAAAAAAAAAAAAAAACCCTGCATACAGCCAACTTGACAGTTGTGCAGCATTTGTTTTCAAGCACATTTTCGTTTTATTAAAGATGCCAGTTACGAGTGCAGCTTGATACAGAGTAGTACTTTCGTCACGAAGCAAATAATTCGCCATATCATACATAAATTCCCCAATACTCAACATCGATATCAAAATGATTTTACCACTAATTAGAGTCAAATATAAATATTTAATGAAATTCATTTAACCAAATGTAAAAAAAAATATTATTGCGATTCAAATACATCTATGATTACATTTGTTATAGCTAATACAAGAATATAATATTCATCTTTTAGAGCAATTTATTTATTTTGCCTGCAATGGAAAGTAATAAAGTTATACTTTTCAATTTACCTTTTTATTGTTGAATAAAAGTAGTTGAAAAATAATTTATTTTATGAATATGCATTTAAGTTACCAGATCTCATTGAAAAAAAGGATATTTGTGTTTATTTATCAATTATCCTAAAAAACTTTAACTAATTTTGAATAAAATAATCTGAGAATATTTTTAAAACATTTAGAAATTCTGTAATAATCATATTAGTAAATAACATAAATAATAAATTTCGTAATCAGAAAATTTTCAGAATACATTAATCTAAGCAACTGTGTTATTCTTCCACCAAAATTTTAATTGAAAATGTATTTGTATGAGAATATCAAATAAAAATAATAAAAATTGTTTTTAAAAAGTTAACGTCTTAGGAGGGAAAAAACGTTACTAAATCTTACTGATATAAGAATATACGTCTTTTTTTTTCTTTCAATAAGTCACAGAATTTTAAATTACAAATTTTGAGCGAAAAGACGATTACTTCTTATGTGAACTTTGTTATAATAATGTTCTACAAAGGTCTGAAACCTTGGTTAGTTACTTCTAACAAAAGAAATAATAATATAGGATTTGGGGGGGTTGGGGGGAGGAGTTATAGTTTATTCGCTAGTAACTCATATTAGACATCATTTATCTTATTTTTACATATTTTTAGAATGAAATTCTGCAAGTAATTAGTAAAGGATCATAAAAGAACATGAGATAAATAATTTATATAAAAAGAATCTTTTTTTTTTTCCTTTTGCTGCTTGAATCTCAATAAAGTAATAAAGAAGAAATTTAGAAGCAATCATTATCTTTCATTCATTTATTGATGTACTACCCATTTAAGAATAATTTTAAACAAAAAGAAAAAAAAAATGGCAAAGTACTTAAAATCCTTGCAAGGCATAAAAAAATTTTTTTTTTAGTTTCAAATGCAGAGACAGAATTTTCTTTTCATTGGAAATGAACTTCGAGGTCGAAAAACTTTAATACAGATTTTAATAAAAAGCGTGGGGTAAATATAAATATGTATTTCAAAGCAAAAAGGTTTTACCCCCATTAACCTTTGTGGATCTATTTGACTTTAGAATTCACTAGCAGAAAGTGCTACCTAATCGTTTTGTGAGTAATTAATTTCAAATTTCAAATTATGCTTCAGAGTACTTAAAATAAATCCTAATACGTGACAGAAAAGGAATTGAAATAACTTAATGAGATGATGCAGAGAAAACAAGTCTGGTCATTAGATGGGAGATAGGACAAGTTGCCTGATTAACTCCCTCAATACTCAGACAGCGGAATGAAAACGAAATAATGAAACTCGAAGAGCTAATTCATTATGGAAAGCACCCCTTCAGAAAGTTTAGTGGCCAGAACATTTCCCCAATTAGTCTGACCCTTAGTCCCGTTTGGAAAACGTAAAGAACTGAGCGGTAATTGACTACTTTGCGGTATTCATCGAGCACAATTCGCGGCTAAATCACTTTCATTTAACTGCGGGCTTTAAATCCGTGTTCCAGTTTATCACTGTTACTCGGTGAATAAATATTCAGATGCTCTATTTGCCTATTCGTTTGCAATGATGGAAATGAAGAAAATTAGGAATTTGTATTCTATTCTATAGAGTTTTAAATTATATTTTTTAATTGTTGCTTTTTTTATCGAGAGTGTGGGAAAATGAAAATTCAGTTGCTATTATGTAAAAGTAACTATGAATCCTTTAGGGGAGAAAAATGTAAAATGGAAGCTAGAACATGTTTGTATTCTTAATCAATTGCATAATGGTATTCAAAATCAACTATATAATTAAATTCTGAATTAACTACGTAACTTCTGAATTAACTGCATAATTGTATTTTAAATCTAATATATAATCAAAATAATCTAATAAATAATCTCATATATAATCTAATTATAATCAAAATCAACAACAATGCTTAACCCGTATCAGAAGATATCATTGCGACCTTCAAAATAAATAAAAGTAACTTTTGAAATGCAATATTAATCCGGAAATATTTTTACTTAAAGAAATTTCATTTATATGCAAGTTACTTTTTTTTTTGCAGTACTGGAAAATAGATTTGAAATGCAATTGATAGAACAAAGAGGACAAGAAATAACAAGAAAAGGACTCTGTAGAATAAATAAAAGTACCCGCTCAATAATTATAATTTATTTTATTTTACATCACATTTGCAGGGGGGGGGGAGATTCGAAGTAGAATGCAATACTTCATATATTAGAAATATTTTCTATAATTTTATTTGTCAAAATTGATTTCAAATCAGGTAAATGAAGAAATCATGGTCTGTAAAAATAAAGAAAATTCTTTATTTGTTTTTAAATAAATTCATTAGTTGCTGAATCACATCTTTATTCCGTGACATTAAATTCGAAAAAAACTTTTTATAGTGTAATTCGAACAAACTCGATCTTTAATTTTCTGATTTTGAATTGATTTTTGAAATTTCTGTCGGGGAAAGAAGTTAGATGAAAGACATGATTCTGATCTGGAAAATCTAAGAAATAAGAGATTGGAATGTTTAAAGGAAATTTATTTGTTAATATTCTCTCTTTGAAATTCAAGTATTCTCATATATATATATATATATATATATATATATATATATATATATATGCTCAAAGTGAAGTTTTTTTAAGTGTAACATGATGGATTTCATATAATTACTTTTAAGTTTTAGCATTTAAGGCCTGATTTCTTTGAAACTTTCTTATCAAATCACTGAATTATCAAATACATTTAACTTTATTAAAGTTATTTTATTTTTCTTAAAAGGGAGGGTACATTCTTTATCAAGAAAGTAATTAGTTACATATTAACTAAATCAAGGATTTTAAATTTTATACCACTGAAAAATAAATATGTATAATTTCTAATTACTGGAAATTCCCTGGAATCGTATGCAGTTTAGTAGTTCCTTACCTCATAAAGTACGTGTTATAAATATGTATAATTCAATAAATAAGTGCCTATTTTTATAGTATATTAATTCTAATAAATGTATATTCTATGCATAATTCTATAATATTCACAATGCATAATTCTATAAATGAATACACATAATTTACAGTTGAAGACAATTTCTTAAAAATCATATGGAATCTAGTAGTCTCTTACCTCTTAAAGTAAGTGTTATTTTAAGAGTATTAAGATTTACAAAGCAATCTGGTTAGTGAATAACGGATTAGATGGCTTTGAGAGGCTACGATATAATTTAAAAATCCTTACAAAATTTTAAAAATAGTGAAGAAAGTTACGAGTTTTATAGTTTTGAATGGAATATGTATAGGTTGACACACAAGCTTCATTTAATATTTTCACTTGGAATTTGTGAATGGAAAGTTTCAAAATGACTTTAACAATAAAAAAAGCTTTAAATAACATCTTGCATTTATAAACAATAATTTAGAAATTCAATCTGTTTCTTAATAGTTTAATGAGTTAATTCTTTCATAATTTTAGATGGCTGTTTCTATTTAAGATAGCTAGAATAAAAATATCAAAATACTCATATGCATATGCAAAGGAACATTAACTCATGCAGCAGATAACTGAATTTCGGCAACAATAAAAGACGTATTTTTAAATTTTTTTGAAGTTGTTCTTCAAAACTCTGGAAGAATTCTTCCCCGTCTTTTTCCTTTTTTTTTTTTTTTTTTTCACTGTAACGTCGACAAACATATCAAGCTGCGATAAAATCTGCTCGGTGAAGTCCGTTATTAATTTCAGCAAGGCGCGCATTTTTGACAGTCTCGACGAATAAAATTCTTAAAAAGTATGTAAAAGAACAACAAACACACAGAGGGAAAATTAAAAAGTAAAAAAAGTAAAATAAAAAAAAAGTCGGCAAGACAAAAACTTTTTTTTTTCTTTTTCTTTTTTCGGGAAGAGACGAACAAAAATAGATCTTCGGAGGCGCCTAGCCGCGGGATGCTTCGCTCTGTTAATTTCGAAACAAGAGCTCGACCACGTGATGTCCCGTGTTAATAAAAATTTTCCCCTCCCTTCTGAAAACAATAAGGGCCCCTCAGCGTGACATCAGTTGGAGGAGGCGAACGATGAAAAGAAGATCCTCTTAAACAAGAACATCGACAGGAGGAAGAGAAAGTGTGCACTTTTATTAAATGAAAAAGAGGGGAAACGAATATTAAAAAATATGATTAAAAATGTTGCCAAGCGGAAAAGAAGAAACTTGTTCTTAATCAACCACCCTTACAGGGAAAAAATGATTTTGTTTTTGCTACTATGTATGTTTTTATTATTGGGAAGGCAGGTTTTCAAAAAAAGGAAAATATTCTACGAAATTCTGCAGAGAAACAGAAATGATATATATAGCGACAAAGGACTTTCTTTATGTGCTCTTTTCAGATTAAAACCAATTAGTACAAATTTGACGATGTATCTATGAACACACATATCAGAAATGTAATAAACTTTAATGTAGAAAACATAATAAGTTTAATATTTTTAAAACGAATAATAATTATGTAAGTTAATTTATTAAATGATGCATGGTGTATAACTTACGACTTTCTTTAACCCTGTACAACAATTATCAGAAACATAACTCTATTTAAATTAGTGTTAAAAAATCTAGAAACAATAATTTAAAAAATATCTTTTAAGTCTATACCTTATCATTATAACTCAAGCAGGCAGCCATTAAGTGGCAATTATGCATAATTCACGCATGTAACACATGATTCCATACATTAAAAAATAACCATGATTTATATGCTTAACTAATGATTATACATCCATATAATGCGCATAAGCAAAGACTTATGAAATAAATGTCCTTATGAACTATGAAATGTAGGGATGACCGGGGGAAGGTGGTGAGCTTGGAAAATAAAGAATGACTTAGAATGAATGTTCTTATTATTCAAATTTCACCACAATACGAAAATTTCGCACTCCTGGTCACTAAAAATTTGCACAATAAAGACATTGTCACTTTTCTTTTTTTGTTAAAAGATTATCTATATTTTGACTAATATTGTGTAATTTTCAAGTTTACAGCGTAAGATACACATATATTAGTTATTCTTTATTATATCTGACCACCTCAAACAATACCTTTTATAATCACCATTTATTTAAAACTTATTCTTGTTAATTCTATTTAAAAAAAACAAATATTTTGAGCTTATCAGGCCTGGTAAGTTGAGGACCTAGTCATTTTGCCTCAAATGCTTCTTATTATTTTTCTATTTGGCGTTTATATGCATTTATTACTTTATTTTGTGAGATTTTCTTAAACAAAACGAATCGCAGATTAATTAAAACATTCAGCAAGTCGCATTGACCTGCAGATGATACTGCACGTTTGGACGTTATGTTAGTTCAAAAGGGAAGGTATAATGCACAAAAAACCATTAAAAGTAAGAAAAATAAAAGGCTTGGGTTTCCCCCCCTCTCAAAAAATGCTCTCTAAGAAACTGAAATTTGTTTTCTGACACATTTAAAGAGAGACAGAAATCTCAGAAGAGGACAAAATAGAGTTTCTGCATGTTGCGATATCTTTTTTTGACCTTCCATTAGAAAACTAAGATGGAATTTTACAGGAGCATATCACGCCACAAAAGATGTTCAAACTTAGGATTGAAATTTGCATTTAGTTTTTGATAAAATAAAAAGAAGAAGATTGATATTCAGTTAGATCAATTTATTATATCTAGAGATTAAAACGTTATAACCTTTCTATTACATACCATTCAATTTAAAAATAAACACATTTTCCAATTTTATTAAAATTGTTTGTTGCCCTCAGATCAAAATACCGATTATCGGGGCAAGATAACATTTTTATATTTTCTTTTAAAAATAGCAAAATAATAATGATTATAGTAAAATAAAAATTTACCTAATTTTTTACAATATAAAAAACGGTCATTCTAATTATATTTGCGAAGAAAAATTATTTATTTCGGAAATAAAATTTATTAAAAATGCTCGATTGTTAATACAATCATCTAGCCATGAGTAATTTCAAATTTCATGAGCGATTTCATTACACCAATAAATTATCTCATAAATTAAAAAGCTTTCACTTAGAAGCGTGATAAAACATGCGTACATGGTTCAAATAAGATATCTATTAAAAGAAAACAATTATATTTCTGTAAATGTCAAAAACAGAAGGGAAGTCAGTAGGAAAAGAACTTAACAATGAATTGACATTTCTTACTTGTCTTAGAACTAAGTGAGCTCTCAGAACAAAATAGAAATTATGGAAATGTGTGTCACTACATTAACCGAGATCAACAACAGCTTTACAATTTCTAAAAAAGATGGAAAAACAATGCCCTTAAGAAAGTCTTTATATGTATCCACATTTTAAATTTTCAAAGAAGTATAGTTGTAATTCAAAATTTAAAAGATTGATATTTGGAATACTGAAAAAATACAAATATTATGCACTTTAAAAACTCGTTTTAAACATTTTATTTAACTTATTTATTTCATGATCGTAAAGAAAGAATTTTGCTATCGATAATTTACTTATTTCCTAATGCGATTGAAAGTTGAGATATCGAGATATTTTAGAGGTTATTGAGGTTGGTTACACAGTCTAGATCCCAACATAATATTTTCATAACATGATTTTCAATTAGCTATTAATTAAATTAAATTTTGATACATATTGATGGCATGTACTGGTTGTGACTTTGTGAAACACCAATATTAAGAAGTTGAAACATACAAATAGAAACAATAATAGAACAATAATAATAATAAACTATTTTTAACTAAATTTTTTGTTACATTAGTTTCTTTCAGGCTGGAAATGAAATATCTCTAATCCTTTTTGTTTTTCTATATTTTCCCTTGGTATATATATCCTTAAGAAGTTTAAACATTTCTCGTATGCGTATACCTCCTCTTACAGAGTATAGTTTATTTTGAGAGTAAAAGAGGATCATATTAAAAAATTAAATGCAGTGTATAAATAAGTTAAAGTATGGCAGCGACATCACCAATTTATTTCAAATACTTGTAAAGTGAAACATTGATTTTAAATAATAAGAAATGTGAAAGTTCAGCATTGGACAGAGAATATCCTTATTGCATGAAATATATCACAACAAACATATCTGAATTTGGGTGTTTTTCTCAAATCTAAATTTTTCAGCAAAAAATAAAGAAAAAAAAACATAATTTGAAACAACGATTAATAAATTATAAAAATAAATGCCTCCTATATCAAAAAAATAGCAAGACTCAACTGAAGTTTTTGAAAATCATATCTTAACCACTGCGTTTATTTTATATAATTTTGTTTTGTTTTATAATGAATGTATATTGAACTTTTATATTGAATGCAGCACTTAAAGAACTAATAATAATAATAATAATGAATGCTTTCTAAAATTTCATTTGAAAATGACATAAGCTCTTTTTAATATAAATTATAAAAGGAAACGATGTTACCTTTTGTCAAGGTCTCAGCCTTGGCGTCAGACAATCGCGTATTCAAAACTCTATTCTACTAAAATTTGGAAAGTACGCCGACACAATAAATTTGCCCTGGTTCAGCTGTGATGCTATTTCCTATTCATCTTATCACTATCCCAAATCCATACCCTGTTCCCGAATCCATTATCTATTCTTGTGTAGCTTCAAAATAATTTGATGAACCTTAATTTAATTTGATAATCAAACTAAACTTGGCCATGCAAAAATTCTACCAAGTTTGATAGATTTTTAATTTTCTTTATTCTCATTTTTTTCTTCTTTTTTTAGGAGAATGAAGTTTGAAATCGAAAAGCTAGTTTGCAGCAATAAGATAATTACGACATTTTCACTCAAATTTTCAAGAAAGGAAAATAATAATAAAAAACATAATTATTTTTTTATATTTAAAGGCTACTTTATTGATCTTAGAAAAATAAAAACTAACCATTCTCTTTATACTTGGTTGTAATATTTTTTTCTGGAGTCTCCAACTTAATTTGAATATAAATATATTTTTCTATCAATTTTTTTTATTAGAGATAGAAAAACTTTAATACTTGACAGTGTAGACGAGATAAAAATATAATAAGAGATAAAATTCATCACGTTAGCATTTTGGGTGAATATTACAAATAATATGTAGGAAAAAACAATGTTTAAGGGTGAAAATTTTTTTAAACTTGATTTTTAAGATTGGAATAAATGTACAAAATCATCCGTTTAAACCAATGGGGAAGAAAAACCACCATATTATCGAGAATTGGAAATTTCTCTTTGCTCAAGAGGCTCAAAGAGCTCTGAAGGACTAGGAAGCTGGCTATGATCAGAAGTAATGAGTATATAAATATAATAAAAAATGACTTAATACTGAATGTTAAAACTTTTCTGTTGGAATTTTGTAAAATGATGCAGGATTCATGTTACTTTGATGTTAATCAGCCCGTTATAGCCAACTTTTTCAATATGATACCTCGTTTTATAGATCTGGAGCATTCAGCTGCTTCTTCAATTCGTACATTTAAATTAACGGGAGTTTTCTGCTAATCAATTCCGCGCATTTTAGAATTTTAACTAATTTCCCATACAAGATTTAATTGCTCAAAGCAGGAGCAGGATTGCTTAAGTAGGACCGTTTCAATAGTTATTTTGCTAATGGAGCGTGTACCACACTTTAAGAATAATTGAACTTATAAGTATATCATTTCAATCAATGTTATTAAGTACATTACAAAGCATTAATAAATAAACACATTTATCCTTATTTTTCATCTTGAGCAATATTGCCTTGAGTAAGCAAAATATTATTTGAACTATATTTTTTAAGTATTTACATATACAAAGCCTCTTGGAAGATTTCGGAACAGAAACAAAGTAATATATATATATATATATATATATATATATATATATATATAAACTTAAACATTTTAAGGAAATATCTACTTAGAAAACTTTAATAAAATTTTAAAATAAATTACAAAACATATTGCCAAATATTGATGAAATGTGATAATTTTTCGCAAAGGCAAATTATGACATTCAGACTATAAATGTATTATTAAACGGATGTATCCTTTCTTCCTGTTTAAATATATTATTACTAGTCATAAAGTTAAAATTATAAAGAGAATATGCGAGGAAATCCTTTACTTCTAAAGCAGCAACTTATATATTTATTATATCACAATAAATGATTCCATTTATGAATAAAAGTAATTTGCTATTAAGTTTTAAAAAATTGTTAGAATAAGACTAATCGAATTATAAAAAAATGCTGAGATAACACTAAAACTTTTTAGAAATGGAAATACCTCTTATATATTCTCTTTCCTGTTTATACTGTGGAAAGAATTAAAGGGTTCTGTTGGAGTAAAAGGTCACTGAAATATGTGCTTAAACACGCCGCTGTCTATAAAAACTTGAAAATTCCCCATCAATGGGAATGTACATTTGACAGAGTAAACGCAATCCACTTCTGATTAGACACAAGAAAACGAAAATTGAAGAAAAAATATTACTCCTTTTCAATGAAATTTTGAACAAATACAGTTTGGTCCTAAGGGCTGTCTTAATATAAACTGTAAAAAATCATTAAAAAGTATTGTTTAAAGAAACGAGCGTAGATTTGTCTAAATTTTACTTCAAATTTGTATAGCGTTTTTGAAATTTTTTTTGTATTATGGATTAAATAATACTGAAATTATGTTTTTTTTTGGGAACAGTTAAATTAAAATATTTGTCTATTAGATTAAAATCCAGAGTTTTAGGATTATGTAGTGTATTCATATTTTTGTTCATTTCATCCAAACTGCTCCTTGATTGTTACCTGTAGTTTCTTGTTCAGTACTTTTTCCCCATTGCTTCACGTTGCCCCTCGCTTATTATCTGTCGATGGCAGCTGATACCAGTATATGCTGATGCAATCGAAATGTATGTATTTAATGTTTAATTATAATTGATTTTACAGTTCATTTTATGTAATTACCTTTAATAAGTTTCAGGTTCAAAATGATTCCTTCCTCTTTTTTAAAAATGCGTTAAATACAATTTTTTTTTCATACACCAGATACATTATTTATTATGTATTGCATATTCATGATGTTCATAATTGTAATTTAAAAATTCGATAAAATTTTGTAAATAAATTTGAATTTCTTCTATAGAATGTAATAAAATATGCTGTAGCTACCTTTATCAATAGATGAAAGAAAAAATAACTTGAAATAAAGAAATCAAATTTAATTAATGTTTGAAACTGGCCATTATATTTTGTATGATTTTTAGATGAATTAACTTTAGAAAAGTCTTCCAAAATTTCATTTTTATTCAGTTCTTACAATTAGTTAACTCTCTCCCTATATATATTTATCTATATATCTTGTTCAAATTTTCAGTCGTTAATTAAATACTTTTTATTAATCTACCCATTTTCAAATACATGTATAATTTTATTGTAGTAGATGACACTAGATGTTAATATATATATATTTTTCAAATATTATTTCATTAAATAAATTTAAATAATTAATAATACTTTATATAGAGTTTTAGCAGTTTGTAATGAACATTGAAATCAACATGCAGTAGCTCAATTGGTAAAATGCAAAGGTTTCAGCATTTTTCACGTGAAGGTGAAGAATGCGAGTTCAATTATTGCGAAAATCAATAATTTTTTATACTTAATAATTCTTTTGATAATTGTTTAATAAAAGTAACTGAATTTTTTTTCTTTGTTGATCCAAGTAGGAATTGCATAAAAAATTTTATATACATATTACTTGCTTTATACAATATTTCGCTCATTATCAATGCTTCATGGGTCTTTACTAACTGCATACTATTATAATAATCGATTTTCATATTTACTCTTTTTAATAATACAACATACTAAAAAACATCGGTTCGTGAATTACATAACTATCTTAAAAAGAAAGTAAGGCGGCACTTAAGCATTAAAACTTATATATTGGATTAAATTCTACTTCAGTCAAAATTCCCAAATTCGTCTTTGAGTTGAGTGCTAATTGTTACACATCTTTTCTGAACTTTGGCAAGTTTAGTTCTTAAAATGGGTGAAAAGAAAGACAAAGACAGGGAGGGGAAAAAAAACAAGAAGTCGGTCGTGCATCTCATTTGAAAGCAAACAATCGTAGGAATTTTTCCTTTTAAAAGTTTAAGGGAGGCAAAAATGAGGGCCGGCCTGCCTGTAAATATTCCCTGATATGGAGATGAAGAGGGTGCGACAGGGAGAGGGGAGCTCTAAGAAATGAGGGGAGGGGCATTGGAGGAGGATGGATTTTGGCCACAGCTGTGATGACGTCAACGAATGAGAAGGGAAGCGCGAGAGAAAGGGGATGCTAAGAGGCAAGAGAAAGATGCTGCAGATAAAATAAAGGAAATAGAACAAGAGAGCTGAGCGGCAAGCTGCTGCAGGTTCGGTTTCAGCTTTCGGCATGGGCTGCTTCGCTGCTAGAACTAGCAACAGTGTTTGGAGTACGTGCATTTTGTGCTAGACAAAAATTCTTCTTTGCTTTTTTGTGCCAAGCATTTTTTGTGCCCCCCTCCCCTCCCTCCATCGCCCTCCTCGCCTGACGCCAGATGGCAAGGAAAGCAATGTTGGCACGAAGAAGCTCGGGATATTGGATGGGGACGAGAAGATGAGGATTTTTTGCTCTCTCTTTCTTCTACATTCCTTTTTATCCTTATTTGTCAACTGGAACTGTCACATATTTCGCAATATATCATGGCAAGCTTTTATGAACAAAATTGTCCCTCCTATTTCTATTACCTCATGACAGCTGTCTACCCAGCACACTTACGAAGTAAATACAACTTTTTGTTTTTAACCCGTGTTTTGTAAAATTTTCAGTTTAAATAAATAAATAAAAAAACGAATGATCGAGGGTAAAGAACTAGAAGGAAAGGAAACGATTCGCGTTTTTAAATCGTAACTATCACGATCGGAATCGATATAATTCATTAATATTTTTGCATTGAATATATTGATTCTTTAAAAACGTTTTTATGCGTATAAAATGTTACAATTTTAATAGCTGAAATTTATTAAATGTTGTTTACAAAGAATATCAGCAACTTGAGGAAAATAAATGATGTATGCTATGGGAGCAAACTTATTTTTGGACGTTCTTTATTACGTTTCATTCGGTAATATATTTTCCTCAGAAAAATAAAATTATTAACATGGAGTATATAGGGTTTTTTGAAATTTTCAAAATATATATAAAAAATGGGAAATTTTCAAAATAAATGTAAGTAAAAAGTTAGAGCTCTCATTACCATATCTAACAGTATTAGTGATAATATTAGCATGCTAACAATACTTTTAGCTTTAACAATGCACACAATTAGCAAGACAATGCAACACATTTTGAATTCATAAATTCTTATTCCATGATTAGATTGGTCAAGAATATTTTCTTATATAGCCGATGAAAATCTGTACTAATAATATAGCCGTGTGTGTGTGTGTGCGCGTGCGTGCGTGCATGTGTGCGTGCGTGCGTGCGTGTGTGTGTGTGTGTTTGTGTGTGTGCGCGCGCGTGGTGCATGCTGGCGCTCTTCTGGCATGACTGTTTACAGCTACCTAATTTGTAACATATATAACTTGGAGGATGAGAATGTTATCACGGTGAAATTTTTTTTCAAATTTTAATTAAATCAAATACGAAGCTAAATTCCACCTTTTTTCCGCGGTAACTTTTAACGCGGTCCGAAAATATTTTTGCGTAAAATCTAATATTTTACACGCTTTTAAAATTTAAAAAACTTTTTTTAAGAAATATAAAAAATATATATAATTATACATTTTTATAAAATATAAAGCTGTTAAATATAAAAAACTTTTAAACACACCATTTTTAAAATCATGAACATTTTTAGTGAATTAAGCTAATTAATTTTTTTTATTAATTTCTAACAAGAGAAAACATTGCTATCCAGAAATTCAAATTGTTTTCATTGTTCAATCAATATTTAATCGCACGATTTGCTATCAGTGTTGATAGCTAAAGAAGAAGGATTTTTGTTTAATATCTGTATAAATTAAAAGACAAATAATAAAAGGATGTTATAGTATTAGAATTTAGAAGAAAGATTAACTAGATATTTACATTTAGCTCTATAATGTCTATCATTGGAGTGCCACTAGAGAATAATCAGAACTTAAATCAGACAATTAAAATAACACGACTTTAATACTAGATAAATTGAAGGTTATCATAAACACAAAGTTATTACTAAGAAATTTATTTTAAATCAAATATAACCAATAACATCGGCGAATTAACTATTCGCTTGAGGCGACTAGTAGTTAATGAAATAATCCTAATAATTAATTGCATGCAAAACTATATTACCATCCGTATGAGTACATAAGAGCTCCCGTCTCTCTCTTCCTCTAAATTTATTTACCTGTTGATGATTAATTTTCCTTTCATCACATGAAAATTTATAATAAATACATATTTTCTTTCATGCAGGCGATATCCTACAAGCTTAGCTCACCAAGTATAGATTTCATCCCTTTTTGTTGTTGTAATGAAAAATCAGCAAATGCATTTAGCTTATTCTTGAAGTAAAAAATTTCAATGGATTCGTAATTTGAAAGCAACTTTTTATTTTTGTGAGTGTTCTTGTGTTATCTCATTGAAATGTGCTGAATCATTTTCAGTCTGAAAAGCTTTTGTCTTTCCATTTTCACCATATCCTGATAGCAATTTTTCCCCTATTTCTCTTTATTCTCAATAAAGATATTCACAAAGCGGGATGTATTCTTTCATGCTATTTGGGACTTATTGTATACCATTCCACCTTTGGCATCAAGCTATTTCACTTATATTTTTAATTTGTTGAAAAGTTTTTTTATAGGGGTTATTTTTGAATTTTATATTAATAACTTAAAATTAGTGCCACCCGACAAAATTATTTCACTTGACGTTTCTAAGCATAATAAACTGTTATTTTTGACAAAGACAATAAATAAAATTGAAGATTTAAGCAATGACTGTTATACTTGGAATATAAAAATGGGGAACTTTCAGATGATTTTTTAGATTAAACATTTATTTTTAAAATAGAAAATGAGTTCAACTAGTTTCTAGCTTTAAAAATTGAATACAAATTATCTTCAAAACATCCTCTATCACTTTACAAATACTGATATAAAATAATTCATATGAATCTAGCCACATTAGAGAATCAATCATGTATAAAAAATCAATCATGTGTAATCAAGAAAAGTTTGTATTTATTCATAAGCAAATTACCTTAGTGAAAAAAAACATTAATGAATTAAAAAAATACTATTTAAATTTAATGTTTCATCGTCCGTTCCATTCTATTTGTGGTTTTCTGACCCAAATTATGAAATTAATTGTGTTATAAAAAGTTACATCTATTCTTATTATATAAACATTTTATAAGCCTTTATCTGGCAATGAGTAAACCTCGAAATATTACCAATCTTTCAAGGTAGCTAAAAAAATTTATAAAAATCATTATTGTAAATTAAATCGTTAAAATTATATCAAAATTATCATTATACAACATTTTAACCAGAATAATTTAGAACATAAATATTTGGACATTGAAACAGAAAAAAAAAAAAATTGCTATACAATAACTGTTTCGGGGCTATTGGCAAAAGCCGTTGAAATTTGATACTTTTAAAGTACTTTCAAAGTAAAGTTACCACTTTAACTTTCAAACAAAATATTTCGAAGTACCCACCTTCAAAATCCATACTATGTCTGTGCCAAATTTGGATACTCTAAATTCGATAATCTGTTTTATATTTCACACACACACATTTATTGGTAGTAAAGATTTTCGAGTGACAGTAAAAGATCTACAAACTCCCCTTTATGCTGTAAGGTCTATGTTTTCTTATCTTTCGGAGAAGAAGATTCAGCTTCTCAGGAAATCCAAAAAACACAGCACGAACAGCTGTATTTTTGATATTTGTGTCTAAAACATCATGAAACCATAATCATATCAGTCTAAACACTTACTGTTTCAAATATGAATATCATTTCGAATAATATCAAATCGTTGATTTCTATACTATATTTCTATTGCAGTAAAATAAAATATACAGGAGTTAAATACTTATTTATATAAGTCAAAACAGTTTACACATTATTTCGGCCTTTCACGAATACTGAATGGATGGTACTGAAAAAGCTGAGTATAAAAAGAATTGCATAAAAAGAATCTCCATAAAAAAAAACAATCCGAGTTTACTTTAGTTAGATTTTCTTCCACTATTTGAAGTTGCATGAAATTATATTGGAACAGATATTGCAACTTAGAACCGTGATCAGATGACAAGGACAATAGCTAGTTCCATACCACAGAAACCGGAAGGCGTCTCACTCACATTGGATTTCCTATACTGCAAATTTTATTCAGGAGAAAGAGGAGACAGTATTGTATTAATTTTTATCTTTTTCTTATCTCTACTTTCTACAAAGGTAATTCGGAAAGTAAAATTCATTTGTGTAAATACAAGAGATAGGCGAGGATATTTACAATATTCCTACATCATTGCTCATTAGACAATGATTAGTGGAATTAAAATAGAATGTTACAGTTAATTCGCCCAATAGATAATCTGAAAATGAGTAGCGAAATCCAAGAGTAATGCAAACTTCTGTCTGCGGCAAAAATTTGAGTTCTGAGACTCATCGTGAATGTTATAAGATTTATGGACTCAGAAGAATTATCCAAAATAAATAGGGGAACATGCCACTCAACAATTAATAACCAACAAAGCAATTAATACCAATGTGATCTAAGTTCATCATAATGCTCTCTCGTTTTTAACTATATGCACCCAAGAACTTTTGCAGTAGTTCTATTGATACGCTTTTGATAAATCTTCCAACAACCCAGATATGGAACCAAGTGATTAACACCTCTTAAGTCACATGAAACATAAATTATATCATAGTATCATGATACAATTGATAGTGTTTCAGTGATTTATTTCTTGCTTTTTTTGATGAAGGAATTTTAAGTTTTGTAATTATGAAATTACTGAAATTGAATAACAAGTATTAAAAAAAGCATTATATTATAGTTCTTAAATTTATATAATAAAAATTATGTATCAACAGATATTTGTCATGAATTACAAAGAGGAATTTATTTTTTGACTTGCTCTAATTACTTAACAATATTTGTCGAGCGCATGTATAGTCTTATTAATTCCATTAAGTGTCCGAAGGAACTAACTAAGAGTCCCTGAAATGAGCATGAATGCCACATACACAGTTTGAATATTGAACTGTGATGATTGGAAATTTATTAATTTAGCTTATAAGTTTTCGAACATGAAAATTGGATGCACACAGAAAGCATTGTTAAGTTTTGGAAAGGGTGTTATCAGGAATAGAATTATTAACGAAACATGCACGTTTTAAGCCTGTAATTAGCTTTCTTTGGAATAAATTTAATATTACTGTGTAAATGTACATTTTAATTTAAGACCATATTCATAACAAATTGTAAAGATATGCAAATTTCTGGAATATAATTTTACATAAGCCGTATTAAATACTTATAATAGTACAATACGGAATCTATAAAACTTGAAAGTTTGGTTTCGTTTAATAAATCCCATTTGGAAATCATATGATGGTTAGCAAATTAGAGAAAACATGGCGTAATTTCTAGTCATTTGAATAAGTGCAGATTTAAACTCCTTCCACTCCGTATTAAGTTGAGAACAGCGACAGCTATCATCACGAATTCTGTGTCTGGATATAGTAAAAACACAGAGAGATAGATTGCAGCGACAGCTGATGGCAACCCATAGAGTTATTGAGATGCTTTTAATATATCATTATATTTCAAAAGTGCTAGAATATAAAAGGCAAAAGTCAATCACAAAATAGTAGAGCGTTTCCGAAGTACGAAAAGGCCCTCTGAACGCAATAATGCTCAAAACAAAATGTGTAAAGCGAACACTTATTTCCTTGCAATTTTCTAACGTTGTAACTTGGCAATTCTCGACAACAAGAGGAAAGGTCACCTTTTGAACAATAAGCGTCGATCTGAAGGCGGAGAACATTTCGAAATTGAATTTAACGGTATTAATATCTGAACGCAATAGTAAACCGAAGTTTTAACATCGCCGAACCAGCATTTCTAAATAAATAGATGAGTTATTCAAATAATTGATCAAAAACACCTTTACCCACAAATATATTGCACAAAATTTCAAAAAAATATCAAGAAGAATGAGTACAAATGAAATTTCATTTTAATGTCTAATTATTCAACATCGCTTCTTTCTTGAGGTAATTTGTTTATTGGTGACTATTGTTATTAGCAATGAGTCATTATCGCCTTCCATAAAACATTTGTCTTCGTTTCAACTCATTAAATAAAATGCATATCCTTATAATGAACAGGAAAGATTATTTTTGCTAATCTATGACTGTTGTGTATGAGTATTATTTTGTGATATCAAGGTTGCCAGACCATATTTAGTTTTTGTACACACTCTAGCGCAGAGTTGGAAACATACTGATTATAAAAATTCGTTCCTTGAGTAAAAAAATACTCTGCAAATAAGTTCTAAAAGCAAATTGAACAATAATGATATCATAAATTATTGCAATCTATCAAATAGTAATTCTGCTTTGCTGTACTTCTAATTTTCTTCACATACTTGGAGTTTCTTAATTGATTGATATTGATGAAATTTCATTTTAAAATTATGTAATTATTTCACTTTCAGACTCATCAAATTCTTACTGAAAAATGTGTGTGTGTGGGGGGGGGAGAGTCGAAAGAAAGAAAGGGTAGAAAAGGCTTCCCAGAAATTCTGCCACCTTGGAATTCAGATCACAGAACCCTCCTCAAAAAATCAAATTGAAAAATATAAAAAGAAAGAATCATCCATCTATTTCCCTCCTCCCTCGTTTTTGATTTTGTCCTGAAGACACGTCATTGAGAAGAACAGAAAAAAGTACAAAGTGAATGCAAAGGGCTAAGAAATATTATTGATCTCTGAATGTTCTTTGTCTTTCAGCAGTGCCAATATCTAAACACTCAAGAGTTTTTCATCCTTTCCACGAAGGAGACTCTCACAGATACTGGCCGGGAACTGCAACCATCGCACTATCATTCCCTCACTATTAAATTATCTATCTATCATTCGAGAGATTTTTTTTTTGCTTCATTTTATTTATTTTCTCGTTTGTCTTTTCATTCCTTTTTAGTTCGATTTTTTAGCCGCCCTTTTTACACACCCCCTCGGTCCGGCTTTGCTTTGTTTTTGAATGGCAAAAGAATGAAAAGGATGAGAAAGAACAGAAGAAAGAAAAAATAAACTGAAAAGAAAGCCCTTGTACCAATAATCATTTGTTCATCCTGAAATCAGTACCCGATTTGAATTATCGGTATTTTTTTTTTCTTTTCATCTCTCCCCCTTTTCTATCTTCTCTCTTTCTCTTGTTTTTTTCACACGTTCCATTTTTTCACCCTTATTTCTTCCTCATTCTTTCATCTTCTTAAAAACAATGTTTCCATCATGAGGAAAGACTCGAAGAACTCTCGATGTACGAAGACTTCATGTATGGAATTTTTGATTGCCCTTTTTATCTTTTTTTTTCTGCCCAGTTAAATACATTTAGGCTTTCTTCACGAATATTGAAAAATGTGTTGCAAGGCGATTCCTACTTCATTGAAGGACAAAAATGTTTCTCTGCGCTTTCATTTTGTAACAATTGAAATGCGACATCGTATACAAGCAGCATTCAGTGAAAAGTGAATGCATCTATTAATATTCGATCCCTTAGTCAAACATTTTTTTCTACCAGGTTGTTTTGTTTTCTGAGATTACCATCTTCAACAATAAAAGAAGTACTTGTGTGAGGTGTGCATTTTCTTTTTAGGATATTTACTTGGTATTTCTTTTATCTGAGGACTTCTTTTTAATAAAAATGAAAATATTCTGGAAAATAATGTTTAAGACAAACAAATATTCTTGAAAATAATGTTTTTATTGTTTTCTTTTTGCATGTATGAAAGAATATTCTAATTAAGTTATTAGCACTTTAAAAGAAGATCACTGGTTTTCTCTCGACATTCATTTGATTGTTATCATATTATTTTACTGGGTCTAATAATTTTTAGTCTCTAATTTTAAATAATTTGTCATAACTTATTCATTTATTTAAGTCAAACCAACCGTTTCCAATGATTCACCAACTATATTTTTATTTCTTTGTTGTAGACGTCAGAGAACTATTTATATATTTTCTTTCATTTTTATGTCTAATGGCAGATTCCTTTTGTTTTAAACTCATAAAATTTATAATTTAAGCACTTATTTCACTTTCTTGAATTAATAAGAAGAGATTAAGTATAAAATATTTTTCACAAAACCAGTTTGAGAAAAACGCCATATTTTTAGCTTCGATATTTATTTTTCTAGATTACATTTAATTCTTGTATTTCTTTTGCCAACTGCAAATACCAAAATTTAAATATTTTTTGAATATTTTAGTATAGGGTAATGATCTTCTCGTTATGTATAGCAAGAAAACCGTTGTAGTTACTATTCAGCACTATGAGAATATGTAACTGGCGAACCTACTTTCTTACCACTTCATTCAATTGTTTAGCATCTCTACTTTATTCAATCACTTCTTTATCATCTTTCTTACTTTTGCAGCTAAAGTCAAATTTGAGAATAATTTCAAGACGTTTAAAGTCATTTGGAAAGGGTGAAATGGAATGCCGTCAGCATGTTGATGTAATCGTAAGCGAGATTATGTAAAACAATAGTGAGATTACGATATTGTTTTTTAAATCTTAGATGCTACAAAACTTTTGGAAAAGATCATCATAAATTAAAAATAGTTCTATAAAATTTGATGAATTCATTTACCTCTTTTTATAATTGATTATAAAATCCATTTGAATTTATTAATAGTCTGAAATAAATTGAGTTGTTTTTTTCTTGGTAGAAGATTATTTTTCGACTAATTTTCCAATTTATTTTTCAAGTTGAGATTAGCGATCAAGTTTCTGGGATGGAAATGGGCTAAGGTGGGGGACTTTGAAAATAGATGAATAGTGGTAAAACATCTGATATAAAAAACAACCTAACTCTTCTGGTATATTTTTATATAAAATTCATTTCATTAAAGGTTACTATCATGACATTCTAGATTGGAAAATCGATTTTAATTTTTTTTTTTGTGATAGCATGTGTATCAAAAAACAAACAACTTTTTATGATTGTTTCAATTAAATGAATACTGCTACTAAATAATTGTTACTTAAAGTAGAATTTTAAATTTTAATTAGTTTCATATAAGAAGAGATTATTATTCATAGTTAATCTGCCTCGACTTAGTTTAGTTACATTTACATTCCATTTTAAAGTAACATGAGCGTTATTTGGATTCAATATAAGAGACCATGGGAAGGAGATTGTAGCCTACTCAAAAATATTCATAGATTCTAAACAAATAGTTCGCGATCCTTACAAAGGAAATGATAGGGGAAAAAAAAAGGAAAGAAAATCGTATATATTTGAGACCCCAATGCTTCTACTTTTATCTAAATTTCATAACACATTATGCGTAAGATTCGAGGCTTTTTTGAATTAATCTTTTGAAAAGAAATATTTAGTTATTTATAGGTATTGACTCTTGATAAAGTTTCAACTGAATGTCTTTAATTTCGGCCTTTTCACATTAAAATAATACATTAAAGTTTTAATATGAATTTCGGGAGTCATCCCTTTCTAAAGCATGTTATAGTTTGACACATGTCCAATAATATTCTGCGAAAGAGGCCTTATTTTTTCATTTTCAACAATAGCATAAATATTTGATGAAAAAAATATCTTAGATTATACAGTTTTCTTATCAGTGTCTTATCGAAAAAAATGTCTTCTAGAAAAAAGTTGTTCTTCTAAATGTAAATTAATTTTACGTATAGAATCAAATAAATGAAAACCAAATACTTGTACGATAACTAATATAAGTAAAATAAATTACAGAAATAAATATTTAAATATTAAGACTGCATTTTAACCCCCTATTAATTAATAATTGTAGAAATGTTTTAGAATATAACGCTTTAAAGGTTTTTTGAAAATTATATTCATGAACGTTTCTCCAATATTTTATTTATAAAGGAAAAAAAATTCCAAGAACATATAATGAAAATTAACTCAAGGAAAATATCAGAATAAAGGCTCCGTTATTCTTAGATAATCTGTTTTTTAAGTAGTACACAACATGATAAAATGTTAAGAATAAAAATAGTCAAATATTTTAACTTTTATTTCAAAATGCAACAATTAATATGCCCTTTTTTATTTTTTCAAAAAAACTTTTTTTTTTTTAACTGAGGCAGAATACTTAAAAAGAGGTCAAAAAGTTTTCCAATACATATAAAGAAATTATAATATTTCACTCTTGCTTATTTAGGCACACAAAAGTTGTGGAAAATAATTTCCGATTCAACAAAATACATAAACTGATTTTAGGAATTAATTAACTTTTTAAAGCAGAGCTTTTGCAAATTATATTTTTATACTCCAGTGAGGTGGCCGAGAATAATGCCAGAGTCCAAGAAAATATTGACTCAATATTTTCACTTTTAGTAATTTTAAAAAATAGTTGAAAGTCGCTATGATGAAAAAGTTTCATTAAACAATTGAAAACATACAAAAAAATTTTTTTTAATGCATTAAACAATTGTTATTGTTATTACAAGTTGTATGTTTTATTTTCGGTTACTGAACTGTACTTGGAGAGGTAAATACATATTTTTTTAACCAAATGGGAGTCATAAAGCAGATTTTAAGGAGGAAAAAGGGACTAGAATGTAGAAAAGTGACGTGAGAATCCTTAATAAATGTAATCATTTCAAAAACATCGACCCATTTGATTCATTATGTGCAGATTATTGCAGAACAATCTCTAAACCAAAAATACAGAGAATTAAGAATGATCCCTCTCATGCACAAAGAGGGAAGTGCAAAATTTTTACCAAGACAGCAATTAGTATTAAGAACAATTTATTTTCGTAAAATTATATATTATGATATTCGTTTAAATATCCATTTTATTTTTTTCCATTTATTTGATTTAATATTTTTCAATCTTTTTCTAGATCCATAGCAAGCTTTTGATTCGTCCAACTGGCTTCCCTGAAAAAAAAATCCATGTAAGGAGTATGTCTATTTTCTCAATGAATTGTCGGCTGAGCGTGGCGCCAACGGGTCCCCTTCCCTTCCATTTTAAGCGATCCTTCCTGTTACTAATATACATGGATCCAATTACAACTGCTCCATTATCTGATCCCGTTCCTGGACTGTCATTGGACCGTCATAAATCTATGACAATTCTTTCTTTGCAGCAGAGAAAAACTTCCTCATCTTCGGGCTTTCAATTCGGAACCTTTGAACACAATGAACACCGAAAGCCAGTCCTTTATAACCAAAAAAAAAAAAAACCTTAAAGTAGAACTATCCCCAATAATATGCTAGCTATGGGTTTGCATAGAACAATACAGCTAATTTGATTTACTTAGTAAAAGATAATTGTTCCAATATTTTAAAACGCATTCATTAACATTCATTCTTTCATACTCAATAAACTTGTAATAATTGAAATAATAATTAATAATTAACAATATATTATTTTTGCCTCTCCAATGTAAAGCTTTTATAGAAAAATTAAATCCCATCATCATTCTTGAAATGTTTACGAGTCATATTCTTGATGCAAAATTTCGCATTCGGATAAAAAAAATCAATAACCAAGCAAATGTGATTGCATGAAAAAGTACGTCTCTTTTATCTTAGCAAATTAACGTCTATAAATTTAAAATTTAAAAATAAAAAGGTTAAAATATTTCTTTAATAGGATCAAAACCCACTATACAATGGCTATCAGAACTTTTGAAAATGGATTTCTTTTCAATAAAATTATGCATAAATGATATTTTTATTTATTCTTTAATACAATGTAAGTTATGTATCAAATTATATGTACCGCATCATGCTGGGTTTACATTAAATCCTGTAAATTATGTAGCAACCTTTTCAGAGTTTATCCAATTTCAGAGGAGATTTTTTTTTAAGTTTTTTCAGTCTTAAAATTATAAAAATACCAGTAAAGACTAGGTTTTTAATTTAATTTGTCTCATTTAACACAACTTGTTTAGTTCAGCAATGTTTAGAGGGGACACAAAAGTACAAGTGGGACGGATCCCCAACAGTACATTATATTCTTATCATTAGGTAGTTCATAAGTTGCAACCCATATTTTTTCGATATCAAACTTTAAAAAATGATAATAAGGTATCATAAGCGGATTTAAAGAATTATGTGCATTTTTAATTTTCATAAATTTTGGTGATTTTTTTAATAAATACATTTTATCCCCCCCCAAAAAAAAATTGAAAAACTGATAAATTTACACACGCGATGACAGAAAGACAATAATAATTATATATGCATTTTATGTGGTATAGTTTTGAGTAATATGATTGGAAGAGTTGTTCTCAAACATATGCAGGATGCCAACTAAAGTTCTTCCTCCTCACATTAACTTGATAATGGCGATAACTATCGTCGCAAACTTGGCATCTAAGCATAATGAGGTGGCATGAGCTACACGGGCGAGGTCAGTTATAGAACGACCTGGTGGAAAACAACGGTGTGCCCCTTCCTATCTAGAAAACGACACAAGATTGTGGGGAAAGTCAGCTTTAAAATCGTAGTGTCTTCGATTTAGTACATAAAAACACTTTAAGTGCAATGATCCTAAGGCGTAGAAGGTGCATTTGTGTTCGTGATTTTTCAAATTTGTGACGTAATAACTGGCAACAATAGGAGAAAAGATCTAAAAAATATTCCAATGAGTAGTGTAGATCATGGAAAAGATTTCAAACACCAAAAATAAAAGTATCTGCTGATAACAAATTGTTTTGTTTTATTTCTATCGTTTTATCTGCAGTGGCGGATTTCCGTTTAGGCGGTGGAGGCGGTCGCCTCATGTCTCGAGGTGTATAGGGGCCTCAAACTCTACTTATATATATATATATATATTATTATAGTGGTAAGTCGAAGGTAACTTCAATTGTTCAAGTCTCCCCTTTAATATGATTCACAGAATTTTCTCCTTTTACTTTTTTTAAAGAAAAAGTGTTCATTCATCGTTAAAAGTGTAATGAAAAAGTAGAGGGTTAAGAAATTTTTTTATAAAATCAAAACGCTGTGTCTACAAATTATTTTCTTAAACTTCATAAGTTCATAATACTTTCTCATCACCCTCTCTTTCCTATTCACACACTATAACATATTTACCAAGATTTAAATAAATAATCTCGATAATGAAATTGAACTATTTCCTTGAAAACATGAAGAAGGAAAATCGCTAAGGAACTGAATGTCTGTTGCTTTAAATTAATTGTTCATAATAGAATACAAGATTCATTGTTCTAGAAACAATAAAAAAATGATTTAGTATAAAAAATGGGCCAGTAAAATTCATAATACCTGTACAAATACAAAATAAAAGCTATAAATGCATTAGGAATTGCCTTTCAATTCATAGTGATGTCATAAAATAAATATTGATAAATTTAAAACTGAAATAAGTTTATCTTGGTACTTTTTTGCCAACAATAGTGTTTACCATTTAGAGGCCTCTAAATAGTTCAGCGCCTGTAGTCTCGTATTACTAGTAACCAACACTGTTTATCTGATGTGATGTTGAAATCGCAACCAAACGAATGCGCTTTTTGTTTTTAGCGTTATTGTTTTCAAAGTGACTTTTCATTATAATCAAAAATGCTCTTCAATTTTGAAGCCGTCTTTTTTCCTGTATCTTGTATTGTTTTCGAGATTGGCACACGAATTTCGTTATTTGCTGCTAGGTTGCGTTGAAACTTATCTTACAGTGTAGTGTTATGATCATTTTTATTACACTTAGACATGAAGTTTGGAGTAATAGTGGACGTTCTTAAATTTTTGTGGGCATCCTATATATTTTTTCAAAAAGGATAGGATTTCTTATTAATTTTAAAAAGAAATGCTTTTTAATGACTTATTAGACAAATGAGAACAAAAATGTCTTTTCTGCTCATTTTAGCTGTTTCCAAAATACATAATATGTATTGATTTAAAAGTATTAATTTTGAAATACATTATAACAACGCTGGAAATTAGTAGCAATGAATTGAAATTGGAATATTCAAAAAAGTCCACTATAACATTGTTATCAAAGGGAATGAGAAAAGAAAAAAATCTTAATCACAAATACAAAGAGATTCTGGAATCTAATAACAACTGCGTTCTACCATTACGCGCTAGAATAGATAACGATAAAAAAATAACATGATTATGAAACAGATAAATGAGGAAATCTGAGCCCAAATCTGGGAACGATTAATTGAACGCCTTTTTCATTCATTGTTACATTGTTCTGTTAATTATTAGGTTGAAAAACTATTGGGAAAATGGTAATTCCAGGTTTTACCTCATATCGAATTTTTACGCGAATGCAAGATATGGGTCTACACGTTTTCTCATTATTCTCTCAATACACGTTGCATGAAAGTATTTTTTTAATCTCCAATATTAAAACAGTTTCTTATAATACTGCAACCAACAGATGAACAGTATTCATTTTCAGACACATCAGATAAATTTAATAATTCTTCTGCTGTAAAGAGAAGCAGAAGTTTCCCTGAGAGCTATTTTTAAAGCAAACACACGTAAACATTTTTTCGTTTATAAACAATTTTACTTTACTCCTTCCTGTAAAATTACTTAAAACATGAAAATGCTAAATATCCGTTTTTAATTTTTGTCACCTTCACTAAAAACCACGGAATAATAATAAAAAAAATCCTTCCTTCTGAAAGAAGAGATAAAAGATCAGATTAAATTCCAATATGGTTGATTGAATTTAAATAAATAAATGGAAAATCAATTACTTAAATCATTTTGAGTTATTCAAATCATTCGAGCTATTCAAACTTTTATGGGAGGTTTTTACACAGTGTAGATTAGTATGTGCATACTAATTTTCTACACTGTATTTCTACACAGTGTATACTGCTTCAATTACCATTGAGCAAAATCTACAGCTTAAAATTTTTTTTAAAAAAATTCTTTACCTAAATATATATTTACTTTCAACTCCCCACCCCCACACACATACATACACGAAAATACATCACAACTTGTCACATTGTCGTTATTTGTATGTTCTCTTTTATTATCTATTTGAAACATTGCACCATAAGTGATGATCCACTAGTAGTCCAGAATTATCCTTTAAACAAATTTCTTTCTTTAACCTGTTCTAGGGCCATGGAAAGTATGCTCCCTACAAAATTCATCAGTCTTTCTATGTAGTTATAGTAGGTTGGCATAAGTTATGACAAATTTTTCAATAAGGCATGAACTTCGATACTTCGATTCCGTATCTCACTCAAAAATTACGTGCCTTGATTTTTTACTCAATTATCAATCAATCAAATTAATTCATCAATCAAATTAAATTTATCTAATATGAAAATCAATCTCTTTTCTCCAGCGAATCTCAATCCTAAAATATTTTAATATACCAATGGCCAGAAAAAAAGAAAGGTCTTTTAAAGGGTTAAAACAAAGTATAAAATATTTGTGTCCGTGCTCATTTCAGAAAATGAGAGCTCAATAACATTTGGTTTAAAATTTACCAAGGTAATATAAGATTATTTATTTTCAAATTATTTGAAGAGATAGATATATAAATTTTAGTTTAAAAAATGTTGCGTCATTTTAGGCTATATGGAACGCACAGGATGAACAAACTAAACCAGAGCTTATTTACATAATTGAGATAGAATCCCTAAAATAAAGATTTTTAATTCATAAAGAATCATTTTATATTTTGGAGTTATATTTAAGTGATTTAAATTATATGCATAGCCAAATGTGCTAACAGTCAAGATAATCTGATGCATTTTTTAGTCAAAATAATAAGTAAATAAATAAAAGAAAAGAATAGACACTTTGAGTCAAACATCAAAATACTGCTTGGTGATTAAACACGATCTGAATGATATGGATAATGTGATTAAAGGTTTTTCATTTCAGAATTCAATGAATATCAGCACCTTAATTTTGAATTATTGAAAAGAAAAATACAACGACTTTATTTTAAACTAAGAGAAAGAAAAATGTATTTATTTAACGTTGAAAGATGAGGAAGAAAAGTACAATAACTTTATTTTGAACCGTGGAAAAAATGCAATGACATAAATTTTTAATTAAGTTTGAATTCAGCATTCCATTTTTAGCCTCGTCTTAAAATATTATTCAATATATTTCTACATAAGTTCCATGAATCAGAACCCACCTCTTGGTGAAATTGTTAAAGTTACAATTCATTATAGGAACATTTTATTTAGTTAGTATTTTGAAGAGCTATAGACAGATAAATACAAAACAGTTTTCAAAATTCAAAATTCTGTATAAATTATGAAAATAGCTGTAAACACACTAAAAACAATGATTATGTCTCTACGTAAAGAGAAAAAATGCTACATTTTAAACAGAAAATAGTGCTTAATTTTTATAATTTTCTTAGTAAATTGATAAAGATAAAAAATACACAATTAAACACTGACTACAATGGCAAGAAACATGTTGATATGATTTTCAACGGAACACTACCAACGTAAAGCAATTTTCTGATTAGACTAGGCATTGCAAAGCCTCAAACAAATAGAAAAGAAAGCAGAACCTATAAATTAAAAGAAATTTTGAAAAGTTTTAAAAAGAATTACTATAAAATGATATTACTTAGATAAAATATTGTTTTCAATGTCAAGAAACCTCTTTGCTTGGATGGTCGATAACATTCCCATTGCAAAATTTATTTTAACGTTTCTTTTATATTCTTAAAATGCTGTCTGATTTTTTATACCTATAAAATATTGTATACAACAGTAAGTACAAAGAATTAATTTAATATCAACAACATAGAAAAACAGAGCTGATGTCAAAGTGTTGACGAATAGTTAGATATTATCTGCAGAATATTTTGGCTGTAAAAAATTGAAAATAATCCAATAAATTATTAAATAACTTCCAATAATATAATTCAGACGCATTTAAATCAAGGGGAAAGTCATGGATCATCCGCATCCTATTCTATCTATGTCCTTTTTCGTACATTTTACTGATATTATTTTGAAGACTGTTAAATATTTTAACGCAAAACTTATGATAAACTGAAATGCGTCTATATATCAGTAAAATGGACAAAGAAATAAGAATACAGAACGAGAAATCGATGAAAAGAAAAGCAGATTATGGGAAATTCAGCGATAAAAAAAAGTTTATTTACTTTATTCAACAACTAACTTTAATGCTAAGTATTGTTCGTTTTTAAAATTAGGTTAAATTTGTTTTCTTAAAAAAATGACGAAAACTACAGGGTGAAGTAATTTGCAATTTTAGACGGCAGAACTAAAACATTCAACCATGATACTCCGGTTTAAGAGAATAAAGAAATATATTGATTTCCTTTCAATAAAACAAAGTGCATCTTTTCAATGTTGCGTTGTACTTATTTATTCTAAAGTTCAAGAATTTTTGAAGTAATCACAGGATACACTGAGTCGGGGTTAAAACTGAAAACTTTTATAATTAAATTATCTGTTGAAACCTCCTCCACACCCTAGAAAAAGAAAGAAAGAAAAAAAGAAGAAAAGAAAACAATCAACAACAAAAGGAAAGCAGGCTCATCCTCAATTTAATAAAGAAAATCCACTAAGTCCAGGGATTAAAAAAAAGCGATAAACATTTTTCCTTTTCTGATTATAATAAGAAAATGAAAAAATGATAAACCATGGAAAAAAGCGGGGAAGGAAAGACTGAGGAAAGAAGAAAATAACCTAGTGTGTGAAAAAAAAAAAACGAAAATAAGAAAACGTTTTTAATTAAGAATGGAGTGGCAAACATTTTGTAACGACATTAAACTTACTAAGGCCTTAGATCAATAATGGAACACCGCTGTCTTATATATTTTTGGAGACGGGAAAAAAATGAAAGTCAATACTTTCAAAAACTTCGTTATTATCAAAGGAAACGTCTCGATTAAAGTTTTTTTCCCCTCCTCTCTCTCTCTCTCTGCAACCCCTCTCTTCACCCTTCTCTTCCCTTCCCCCCTCCCCCCTTTCTCGTCCCTACTTATTGAGGTTAAGAAAAGAGATAAGCTTTTGGTACCAACTAGGTGAATAATTTAGCACTCATTGGTGATATATCGGAGGGTCTGTATTTAAATTACAAGAAAGATATTAATTCATTGCAATTTTTCTCTCT